>OX246739.1:42238687-42641187 GCA_945910005.1 Isoperla grammatica
GGCTACAGGCAGCAAAGACGGCCAAAATTATCAAAAAATGTATTACATACAAATGCATTGTAAATTTTGTATTTCAAATACAAATATACTCAAAAATACTATACTACTACTTTACTTTTATTTTCACTTTTTTCTGTTGACTTGTAACATGTAAGTAACACAATGCAACTTCCAATATTATTCGATACAATTTCAACTGTAACAGTAGCACTTTATTCAAACCTCCAATAAGACACCTATTTCAACAAGAAAAGCTTAACGGGTGGATAAGATAATGAATGACAGGTTATGGTGTATATGTATCTTCATATCACCGGGAATACTGGCATTCGTAATAATTGCCTTAATAAGGCTCGGCTGTCATCGTGCAAGCAACGGTCACCACACATTCACTTCATTCACCCAATATCTTGTTTACTAAAACTTCACTCAACCGCGGATCTACTTTCAACTATGAGAAATTTGCGTATTTTGCTCTTCAATGTGACGCTAGATTTTCAAGACGTTATTTAGCACGAAATATAAACAAACGTTGGTATTTAAGTCTTTAACTCCATTTCCTGTGAACTCAACTGGTGCGTGCTCCAGCACTAAAATATAATATACGTATTCGAATAAGACGCTTGTTTTGAATAAATTGTGCACGAAAGCTCTTAACCCTTCCGCCCTCCCTATCCAATCTAGTAATGGTTTCTAACGAACTTCGCTTGGAGATTGTCAAACAGATCACGAGACCACGGTTTAGATCCATGCCTGGGGTAGACTCAAGTATGTCACGTGACATTGGTAATGATGTTCGATAACACTGTGACAGTCACAGCATGAAAGCACTTTGCTCGCTACCTGGGAGCGGAGCGGAAGACTTCGCTCAGTTAGCTCCGAGCACATTGCAAGATACAAACGAATGCAATTTGTCTCTTCCGAGGAAGAAGAAAGACGAAAGAAATAAAATAGGAGACGAGATAGAAAGTTGTAAGGCGTGCTTTATCTGTGTCACGGTAAGACGAGTAGAATTATATGGAAAAACTCTTGGTGGTCTTATTAATTAAGGCTGAATTGTATCACCGTTTTCAGTTTTCTAATATATGCGTAACATACCAAAGTTTAACTTTAAAATTGAAACATTGACTCTGAAAGTTCCAAAATTATTTTTCTTAATTTTTCAGCCACCGGTACCGGCAATATTTATTCGTTAATTCACGTCACGGCGCACTCAATTTTGTAAAAATAATACGTAATTGTGATCAACAATGTTTTTTACGGTTCAAGATCGTACTTGGGTCTACAACCTAAGCTATATTCAGTTGCATTATTTTTATTGTTTTTTGTTTATCATTGTTTTAATCGACCGGTAAAAATACACTCTCCGTACTGGTAGATTAAAATTTAAAACTATGATAAACAAAAACAAAAACAATACAGATCACACAACTGAATATAGCAATTAGTTGAAGACCAAAATACGTGATTGAACCGCAATTAACTTTGTTGATCACAATAACGTATTTTTTTTTTAGAAAACTTGGTGTGCCGTAAGGTGGATTAAAGTAGCAATATTGCCGGTACTGGCGCCTGAAAAATTAAGAAAAAAATAATATTGGTTCTTTCAGAGGTCAATCTTTCAATTTCAAAGTTAAACTTGTGTATGCTATGCATATTTTATAAAACTGAAAACCTTGATGATTGAATGTGTTGAATAACCAAATTGAAACAGTTAGAACCAGACGTAACCCTTTCCAGCCCCATCGTTTCAGTTTGAATCACAATCATTCACACTACAAGAAATTTGGAATCAAAAAAAGAAAGGATTGAAAATCCTGATAAATTTATTTCTGATTGTTGATTACAAATCGAGTGAACAATTAACTTATTTTGCGCTGTTTTGATAAAGATGACATGAAATATAGGAAATAACCCCAATTTTGAAAAACATTGTAGAAATATAGGAAACTACCCCAAATTTGAAAAACATTGTACATAATATATATATATATATATATATATATATTACATACTAACATTGTGAATAAATCAATCATTCTTCCCTATTGTCTGGCTAACGCATACAACCCAACTTACACAATGCCTCGTTTAAGCTTCTATTTGTACGTGTCATTTACATGCACTAGTAGTATAGTTGCTACATCCGTGCAGTGGCGTTGGAACCGGGGGGGCAGAGGGGGCGCTTGCCCCCCCTAGAAACTTCAGGGGGGGCAATAGTATATTTTTGCCCCCCCATCCCCATACTGTGAAATGCGATGCACTGATTTAATAGTCTTTGAAACAACATATTACGCCCTTAAAATAACAAGATATCAAATTTGAAAGTTTTATATTTCCCAACTTTCAAATAGTTTTTTGGGGATGTAACAGTCTGTTTCAATTGTTCATTGTTTTCTTATTGATTCCTTGAAATTGAATGAAAGGTTTTGCTTTTGAAAGACTCACAGTCGAGTCTGTACAACAAAGCGCAGGCCTGTGTGTCCCTACGTCTAGGATTATTCGGCGAGATAAGCAGGTATTTCCTCTGACCGGACACTAGTTCTAATTGTAACAAAAAAGGTTTGTCATTACGGTGGGCATTAGTGAAATATTTCACGGAACACCGAGTCGTCGGAACGGGAGTTCTCATAAAGGGAGTCCAGCAAGGGAGGGCAGGGCCAAGTGGGAGGAGAAATCTTCAGTGGGACAGTGGGGGGGAAGGGACAGGGTCTCCTTTCGTCGCCTCTTACGACTAGCAGAGTCACTCTGGGCCTATTCTACCCCAAGCTCTGCCGGGCTGGGTTTGACCGCGCCCAATCTGGCTGGGGGTCAACCCGGGCCCAGACTGGTCTCCTTTCGTCGCCTCTTACGACTGGCAGAGTCACCCTGGGCCTATTCTTTCCCGGGCCCACACAAGGTACTGCACATTCATAACGATTGTCTCATGAGCTTGAACTAAAAAGAAATTTGCAATGAATTTTCAAAGAAAACACCCGAACGTGCTGAGGTTTGGGGCGTGCTGAATGCTGTGCGTTTGAGCAACGAACATAAAATTAAAACATTCTTAAATTGGTGTTTGTTAGTTGGTTGGTTGGTTGGTGTTAGTGAAGGCTGTAGAAACTAATACATTAAGGGTCAAATGCATAGTTGTTCCTCACGTGCTCCTCAACTCAGACCTGCCCAACCGCCAATCACAGAGCAGCATTGCCATGTGGACTGCTCTGTGATTGTTGGTTGGGCGAGTCTGAGGAAAGGCTGAGTTAAGGAGCACGTGAACAACAACTTTGCATTTGACCCTAAAACTTTGCATAAGATTGAAGTGGGATTGACCGAAAAAAAACTGTGATGTTTGATTCGGCACGAACTTCGCATCACCGGAGCAATGCTGTTCATGAACGGATTCCGTATGTTTGTCCATAGGTGTTTTTTGCAAGAAAAGGTGAACATTTTTATAAGAACGTATACATGTATGCTGTTATTTCTACATTTATTTATATTATTTATATTCTGTAACCCATAAGTGCTTGCCCCCCCTAGCAAAATGTACTTCCAACGCCACTGCATCCGTGTTACCTCATTATAAACGGTGAGTACAAACTCTCCAACTGAGAACCTTGTCACGAACAGAACCTTGTCCTACTTAACGGAAAGCTTCCTGAATTGGATTCTTAAAGACTAAAGAGTCACATTGAAACTATGTTAAGTAACGTTGGAAACGAGTATAGCATTTAAAATAGTTCTATAAAACGAATACCATGTCTCTCGAAAAATTGAAGTGTTGGAGAGAACATGAATATTTATTTCTATCATGGGATAGGGCCTGTCTCAGACAACCGCATCTAGTGAATCTTGAGGGCTGAAGCGCAGCACTGATTATGTCAAATTAGAGGCAGCTACAATTGAGCAATATTTGAGCAATATTTTAACGTCACATTAATTACGTTATATATGAGTGTAAACCCGTTTTATGTTTATGTTAAGTTACATATTTTGAGACTTCTTCTCGAATAAAAAATATTTAAATTACAAATTTTATAAATAGATTTTCATTTGTCGTGTATGATGCTCGCTGAAAATATCACACGTCATTATGGCGGGTAAAAAGATAAAATCGAACATGGTATTTATTTTTTTTATTTGTGATATTTATTTGTGTGGTGAAAGACAATTTCTTGTTCCCTCATCACACATTTAAACGATCGTTAAAAAAACAATCTTCTGGATCGTTTATTGTCTCTAATGCAATCTGTTTCCTGTTACAATAAACTTTTACGTAATCCTATTTCTTTTCCATCACAAATTTAAATGATCACGTCCTCGCCCAACTTTCACAAGTTTCGTTCGTTGAAGGACTCGCCTTTTAGAAAGTAATTCTGCAGGTGCTAATATTAAGTTCTCGAGTCGGGATTCGCTTACGTTAGCAGCTAACTCGATTGCTTGTCGCTCTCGGAAGTGGCGGCGCCGAGCTTATTATCTGTCGCTGCATGGCAAAGCAAACTCCAAACACTTAATGGATTAACTTAACAAATTAATTAACTTTCAGTTTGTTATTATCAACTTTGCTAACCGATACATCGACGGGAAGGAGACCAATCCAAAACATACATTTTGTGGCACGAAATTGAAGCAAATTATTTCCAACTCTTCCCCCCCTCCGCCTCCCCGTTCCCCTCAACCACTACACTCCGCAAACTTAACTCGCCATTTTAACACACCACACACACCGCACACCGGCAACCAAGCCACAATTAGGCCTGATTATTCCCAATTTTGGAGCAACTGCAGCAGCCTTACGTGCTTTGAATTTTTGGCATATCATTACGAATTATGAGTTTTCCGTCTCGGATTTGAGAATAAAAGTAATCTCGATTCTCGAAATACAAACACTATACGGAAGAGTTCTCATTATTAGTTTATTTGTAATAATCACAATTTGAAGGTAAAAATTTAGTCTCCCCAATTGGCAATTTTTCCGCAGTATTACGACTTGAAAAACAAAAATTGAAGTTTTTCGACCCGCTCTATTGAACAAGGTACAAGACTGATTGTTCAATCTTCTTCTCTTGAAGTCTAATTGGGCAAATAATCAACATCTTTGGATATGAGTACGCTTGTAACATTATCAACGTAAGTAGTATTAGTTAAGCCTAATAGTGATGCATGGTGGAGATATTGTTATGCCTAGTACCCTTGACTTATGTGTGTACTTGTCGTACAACAACTTCGGTATTGCTTCCTTCACGGATGGGTGAGCGGCAACCAACCAGCGGCTGTGGCTAATTCAGATACCTGCTTGGGTTGGCCAAGACCGTAAACACTTCATTGATTGATGACGAATGCATTGACGAAGTTGTTGTACTACTACTTTAGACGAGGGTATTTTGTGTCGCTTGCCTCGGTCTAGAATCATGTTACCCGGATTGTCTGTTTGCCGCAGGTTTCCTGGACAAGATCTGACATTTATTCCGGGACTTGAATCGTCTTCTCTTCGAATCCAAGAGCAAATGATCAACATGTGGGGTCTACCTTGTACCGGTAGATGAGAAACATTGTACCACAAATATCACGACAGATAATGAACTGAAAATTCCTCACCTCCTAGAACAAAGTATGTACGTTAACTACAATAAAAATTGGCTTTCGCAAATGTTTGTTTCTGGTCAAAGTTATGTTTTGAATGAAGCGGCGTTAATCTAGCAATATCTACAGTACCGAAACAATCAAAATTGCGAAAATGCAAATTTGTATTTTTCGTAAGTCATGGTTGTAATTTAAAAATTCAAATCATAAGTTGGGTATGTTGTGCACATTTTTGAAAACTAAAAAACCGTATTATACAAAAAATTAACTAGATAAAAAATCCACTTATTTTTTTTTTTAAATTAAAATGTGTTAACAGATTTTAATAATATTTTACGATTATGTCCACACTTACAATTTTGATACTTGGTAAAAGTTTTGGAGTTGTAACTTGAATAGTTATTTTGTAAACAACTATCTAGTTTCTATTTATGGTAATTCATATTTTATTTTTTTTACAGATTAGTCTAAATGCGATTGCGATCCTAGTTAGAATATTATGTTTATTGCTAGTTTTTTTAAATCCAGGTAGTAAAATAATTTAATCTACCACTGAGATTATGCAACATGCAAGTAAAGATGTATGAACTTGAAACTATTATAAGTATAGGAGGCATATATCAAAACCTTCAGAACATCCGCCTGCTGTAGTATATCTGGGCCGTACCTACGTAGTATTTGATTTATTTTCATCATTGATGAGCTTGTTTCTGTGAACATTTTATCTGCTGATGCAGGTTGCAATCCAATGAATCAGTGAAGAAGGCTTTCACTGTAAAGTTATTTTGTGTTGTGATATTACTTAAATAGCTGATTGTAACCTGACTCGACTACCTCAGATTACAAATTAAGTGTTCATGCTACTTCTCTTTGAGCTTTGTAATATGTACAAGTTGTGATAAGAATTTAGGCGGGGTGGGGTTGGGTCAGAATCCCACCGCGGCACACAAAATAACATTCCAAAACACTGACTAGACTACACAACAAGTCATGTTCTAAAAGTATTTCTCGTTACTAGAGATATTATTAGATCATGCCTTATGACCCCCACGATGTGCAATGGATCTGATTCACGTATGGCGTCTTTTCATCTTAATATATCACCCACTCATCGTCTTGATTAGCCAGAGTTGCAGAAATATGGGACGTAAAATCCAAATATCATCATCAAAGATATTATTATATTCCCTACGATCATCATAGAGGAAAGGCAGCCGCAAGTACGAATGCCCACTCAAGAATGTAACTATATGATGATGATATTTAGGTTTTACTTCCAATATTATTGCAACTCTGGCTAATCGAGACGATAAGAGGGGTGATATATGAAGATGCAAAACCTCTATATGTGAATCAAATCCATTGTATATCTTAGGGGTCGTCGTAAAGGGAGTCCAGCAAGGAAAATCAGGGCCAAGTGGGAGGAAAAATCTTCAGTGGGACAGTGGGGGAAAAGGGACAGGGCCTCCTTTCTTCGCCTCGTACGACTAGCAAAGTCAGGTTGGAATTCATAGTCGGCCCCTACACCTAGGGGCGCCCATTGTTACCAAGGTAACAGTTGTTTGCATGTTATTTCCCATAAACAAATCAAATCCATAGCAACAATGGGTGCCCCTAGGTGTAGGGGCCGACTATGAATTCCAACCTCAGTCTGGGATATTCGTCCCCGGGCCTAGACGTCCTAAATCAGTTGTAACAATCACTTGCAATGCCACAGCTCAATAATTGCAATAAAACGCGATTTTTGCTTCACCCATTGTTACCTGTTTCGCTTATATCTGTGGAAACGCAACAAAAGTTAGGGATGCATTCTTTTCAATTCAAGACAGACCTGTAAATTAAGAGCTCTTAAAAAATATATATAATTAGTTTAAATCATGCGAGGGCCTGGGCGTGGAGTCCCGGTTCGAGCTCTGGGAGACCAGGACAGCCTGTCCCGTTTACACGACGCGATTGTCCTGGAGGCGAGGACCGGTAAGCTGTCACTGTCATACAGAACTCTGCACTTTTACATTAAAACACTCTAAAACACTCCTCTACAATATGTTATGGTAATTATAGGATACAGCGACTCACTCACTTTTATCAACGAATTCTCGTGGTATAAAACAATTTAAAGAGGATGTAATTTATTTTTAAGACACCAGTTTTGACTCGCCAAACGAGCAAAGTGAACAAGTGAAGTTAAGTGAAGTGAACTATTGAGTTTTTGACTCGCCAGTTCACTTTTCCCCACGAATTTACATATAATTTGAAGGTGTTTTTTTTTTTCTTACTTAAAACATATATGGCGCCTTCTTCCAATTGTATAAATACTATGAGAATTCAGAGATAAGTTAGCTAAACTGGTGAGTCTCAGCGCCACTATTACCAATATTATCTATAATTAACCTAGAGCGACCTAGAGACTCTCTGTCTTCACTTTGCACAACTATACAAGATGATGAAGGTTAAAACAATACCTCTGAATTGTCTTTGTTAAAGTTAACGAAATACCTGAATATAACTGTTCCTTGTTTTCCCTTCCTTCTTCAAGAATACTTCCCCGAACATTTACCGGACTTTCAATATATCACAATATTTCAACATTACTAAAATGATTAAGAAATGAATACATTACATTGAAACTCTAATTAATAACATATATTTGGTCTTGAAGAAGGAAGTAAAAACAAGTACCAGTTATATTCAAGTATAACCATCACAACCACAGTGTGGATGGTCTGGGCCCGGGGTAGAATAGGCCCAGAGTGACTCTGCTAGTCGTAAGAGGCGACAAAAGGGGACCCGTCTCGGCCCGGGGTAGAATAGGCCCAGAGTGATCATCTGCTAGTCGTAAGAGGCGACGAAAGGAGAGCCGTCTCGGCCCGGGGCAAGAATAGGCCGAGAGTGACTCTGCTAGTCGTACGAGGCGACGAAAGGAGACCTGTCTGGGCCCGGGGTAGAATAGGCCCAGAGTGACTCTGCTAGTCGTAAGAGGCGACGAAAGGAGACCTGTCTGGGCCCGGGGTAGAATAGGCCCAGAGTGACTCTGCTAGTCGTAAGAGGCGACGAAAGGAGAACCGTCTCGGCCCGGGGCAAGAATAGGCCGAGAGTGACTCTGCTAGTCGTAAGAGGCGACGAAAGGAGACCCGTCTGGGCCCGGGGTAGAATAGGCCCAGAGTGACTCTGCTAGTCGTAAGAGGCGACGAAAGGAGAGCCGTCTCGGCCCGGGGCAAGAATAGGCCGAGAGTGACTCTGCTAGTCGTACGAGGCGACGAAATGAGACCCGTCTGGGCCCGGGGTAGAATAGGCCCAGAGTGACTCTGCTAGTCGTAAGAGGCGACGAAAGGGGACCCGTCTCGGCCCGGGGTAGAATAGGCCCAGAGTTACTCTGCTAGTCGTAAGAGGCGACGGAAGGGGACCCGTCTCGGCCCGGGGTAGAATAGGCCCAGAGTGACTCTGCTAGTCGTAAGAGGCGACGGAAGGGGACCCGTCTCGGCCCGGGGTAGAATAGGCCCAGAGTGACTCTGCTAGTCGTAAGAGGCGACGAAAGGAGACCTGTCTCGGCCCGGGGTAGAATAGGCCCAGAGTGACTCTGCTAGTCGTAAGAGGCGACGAAAGGAGACCCGTCTGGGCCCGGGGTAGAATAGGCCCAGAGTGACTCTGCTAGTCGTAAGAGGCGACGAAAGGAGAGCCGTCTCGGCCCGGGGCAAGAATAGGCCGAGAGTGACTCTGCTAGTCGTAAGAGGCGACGAAAGGAGACCCGTCTGGGCCCGGGGTAGAATAGGCCCAGAGTGACTCTGCTAGTCGTAAGAGGCGACGAAAGGAGAGCCGTCTCGGCCCGGGGCAAGAATAGGCCGAGAGTGACTCTGCTAGTCGTACGAGGCGACGAAAGGAGACCTGTCTGGGCCCGGGGTAGAATAGGCCCAGAGTGACTCTGCTAGTCGTAAGAGGCGACGAAAGAGAGGAGACCCGTCTCGGCCCGGGGTAGAATAGGCCGAGAGTGACTCTGCTAGTCGTAAGAGGCGACGAAATGAGACCCGTCTGGGCCCGGGGTAGAATAGGCTCAGAGTGACTCTGCTAGTCGTAAGAGGCGACGAAAGGAGACCCGTCTGGGCCCGGGGAAGAATTTACTCTATTCTTCCCCGGGCCCAGACGGGACGAGTCAGTAGTTGTGTTCCAATAGTCTGTGTTCTGTTACAGGGACCCCCCCCTCCCCCCCGCCAGAGCTCGCCTGCCTGGGGGGCGAAGACAGCGTAGGATTCTCACCTTCCGGCATTGGCGTCTCTTCCTGAATGGAGGTGCTGCGATGGCGGCTACAGTGAAGAGCTGTCTGCTGTCTGTCTCAACATCCTGCCCGGTCGCTGTAGTAAGCACGGAGGTGAGTCGAGTATAGTGGACCCAAGATTACTTTACACCTGCTTTCGTCACATCCGGGGCAGTCGTAGCCAACCAGCGAACCGCCCGAGACACATCCGGGCCAATACCGATCGCTGATTTGCTACGAATCAGTCGCCTGTGACGACAGCATCTTCGGTAATGCTTCCGTCACGGGTGGGTGAGCGGCAGCCAACCAGCGGCCGTGGCTGATTCAAATACCTGCTCTGGTTTGCCGAGACCATAAACACCTCATTGATTGATGACGAAAGAATTACCGAAGTTATTGTAAGACGACTTTAGTTACCCAACGAAAGTATTCGCATACCGATCTTCGGTCATTGTCTTCTGCCCCTTTCTCCTTTCCCTTTCGTTCTTTCACACATTCGTAAATGCATGCGGTTCGGCTTAGTCGAGTGCACAGGCGGTTTGGCCACACCCACCGTTACAGGTAACCAACGGAAGATCTTACATTATCCCCAATGGTCCTGTTTAGATTAGATGGTAGGAATTATAGCGAAGTAGACAAATATAAGTTTGTCACCTTGGATTCGCGTGTGTCGTAAGCATCTTAATACTTTCGTTGGGGCAACTTTATTTATTTATTAGCCAATGGCGCTGCCCGCTGCCAAACGTTGTCACTAGTTAGCACAAGCAAAACAAATCCTTTTTGCAAAGTCAGCTCAAATATTCAGTATCCAACCTTGTTTCGTTGGGAAGCCGGTAGCGGAGATCTAGTTGAGATCGAGTACTATTCTATAGCAAGGATGGGTGATTACTGGATAATTACTAATTAGTTAGAGAGAACGAATCAGGTGACGTGTTACTTTATTACTGTGTGCTTGCCCGCGGACTAGCCAGAGCGCAGCACCAACTCAACTCATGTAGGTGTACCAACTTTCACAAGCATAATATATGACAGTAAACATTGGCTCTTCCAGAAGGCTGTGATAGCACGCTAGTAAATTAGACGGGGTTTACACCAATGACTAGTGATTATTGACTTACCCCCGTGGCTAAGCCACACGCTTCTTTCATTGGCTGGGAGGGAGAATACTGCGCTCTGATTGGCTGTGAGTAAGGTTTGTCTTGACTTGACTAAGGAATTGAAGTATGTTCAATTTCTTAGTCAAGTCAAGACAAACCTTAGTCACAGCCAATCAGAGCGCAGTATTCTCACTCATAGCCAATGAAAGAAGCCTGTGGCTTAGTCAATCACTAGTGATTTATGTAAACGGCCCATTACCGTCTCTAGGTCGATGATGA
This sequence comes from Isoperla grammatica, assembly GCA_945910005.1. NCBI lineage: Eukaryota > Metazoa > Arthropoda > Insecta > Plecoptera > Perlodidae > Isoperla > Isoperla grammatica. The sequence goes on from OX246739.1 coordinate 42,249,875, forward strand.
TGACATAATTTTGTAACTTTGGAAAAATCGCCACATGTCCGAATCCATTACACATCGCGGGGTCGTTATAAGGGAGTAAAGTCATAAAGGAGTGTAGTCATAAAGGGAGTGAAGTCATAAAGGGAGTGAAGTCATAAAGCGAGTGCAACAAGGCTGGGCAGGGCCAAGTGGGAGGAGCAATCTTTAGTGGGGCAGTGAGGGGGGGATAGGACTTGGTCTCCTTTCGTCGCCTCTTACGACTAGCAGAGTCACTCTGGACTTATTCTAGCCCGACATGAGACGGGTTATCGATAAGTTACCTTTCTACTGTTACTGCTCATACTGTTAATACCGTCTATATGTCGGCGAGGCTTGTCTCGCCTAGACTGATTGTTACCCGGGGTTTTTGTGTAACTACAGGTGTTTGAACAATAGAGTGGGCCGAACCAAAATCAAATTTTTGTAATACCGCGGAAAAGTTGAAAATTGGTGGGACTAACAAAAGATGAAAAAGAATTAGAATCAGTTTGTACCTTCTGGTCGTGCATGTGCCCTAAAGTTTTCCCAAATTTGGGGGAATAAAATTTCAACATTTTTTTTTACAAGTCGTTATACCGCGGTAAAGTTGCGAATTGGGGAGACTAAAAGGGGTAAAAAAATCTGTTTATATCTTCCGGTCGCCCGTGCCCTAAATTTTTCCTAAAATGGGGGAAAAAATTAATTTTTACGATAATAGCCTCTTCCCGATAGCCTCATATTTTCCTACTTGAGGTATTACATTCGGGAATTGAGCCTATCGAGAAGAGGTTATTGTTATAAAAAAGTGAATTTTTCCAAATTTTAGCTCAAAGTTTAGAGTACATGCGCGACCGGAAGATAAAAACCGATTTTATTTCTTTTTTACCCTTATTAAATGATAATACATTTTTTATCTTGATTTAATTTGTAGAACTTATAAGTTTTAAATCTTGAGACTGATAAATGGATTATATATCTTGATTAAATTAGCGTTTTAAAAACCATGTATACCTTATATCTGTTTAACATATCATGTTGTTTGTGGCACACTAAAACAATGTAATGTGTGGGTATAGTGGGTATACGCTCTTTCTGAGGAAAATACATGCTTTATTAGATGGTGGTTTGGGGGACGCCGCCCCAACCAGTGCGGATCTGGGGCACAGAGCCACAGATAACTTTTGAATTTGTCATTGCTCTACGAACGGTGGCATTTTATTGAGTTGTTTTGAGAGTGCTTTCGTCGATAATTTTTGTGTAAGAAGCCGTATACATCCAAATACCCTATTACAGCCGAGGGTATTTGATACAGCGTATACCACGAATATGTATTTTTTTAAAACAAGGTATGTAAATATGTCTTTCGGTATATTCCGTTTACTCTTGTTGTACACTCCCAATCACACCACAGCACACGACTCACACGAGTAAACCAATGAACAATTTCGTAATCAAATAACTGTAATATCTACAAGCGTGATTATATCTCATATTTTGGAAACTATGATAACTCAGCTAACAACGAGTTGGGTGATAATTGGAGATTGAAACAAGTTACGTGAAGTAATTCACAAGATGTTCAAAGTCTTGTTTTGACCGGCCTAGTTTTGAACCTCTTGTAAATCCAGGCCCATGTCGGAGAACGAATTGTACATCATATTATTGGATTGCTTATTGCGTCTTTGTTCCGACCAGGAATTATTTACTTCTTCATGGTAAATGGGCCTGGATTCACAAGATGTTCAAAGTAATGCCGGTCTTAAGAGTTGAGACCAAAAAAAGACTTAGAACCTCTTGTGAATCCGGTCCCAGGATTCGAACATGAAACGCAGCAACCCAGAGCAATCTACAATAAATGTATCTACAATCTTACGAAAAATACCCCAAGATTTTCTTTTGCATTTAACAAGAGAGATGATTCTCTATGCAATAGATCTTTTTCAGAATTCATCTAGGACCCTTAGATAGAGCTAATTACGCCCCTCTAGATCTTCAATGACAACAATGCACAACAATGAAAAATGCTCCTCAACATAACTATCAAGGACCCTTAGATAGAGCGTATCACGGCTTCCTAGATCAATTATGAAAATCATCTATTCATTATGTATTACTAGTGCTTTGAACGTACTACTTTACATAGTATATGGCCTACCTATGCTTGCATCGGCGGCATATAATAAGAGGGAATTTTTCCAATAATCCTATCCCGTCTATGGCTGGCGTACGATCTTAGTTTTCCATGTCGTACGAGAAGACAAAAACCGCCAAAAACATATATAATCTAGTTGTTGTTAAAACAACAATTAAAACATCTTTTTCAGTTTTCCGTTTGCTCATTAAACACGGCGCTCACCTTAAACGAACCCCCAGTAACTTATCCAGAAAGTTGTAGAATGCATTACTAGTTTACTGCAGTTGAATGTGTGTACACATGGGTATAAATCATCATTACAATTTATAACATGCCAGAGTATATGTTCTACTAATATTTTAATTGATCCAATGGAAAAAGTGCTAATATAAAATAATTAATTGTGAAGGGGGTACAAATATACTAATCTATAATGAACTGCAAAATCATATTAAAAATCTCGTAAGAAACTGTGGATATTAATAAATTAAAGTTAATCATATTTATTTGTAATCGTGGGAAGGAATGTCTATCAATTTGTACTTAATTAATTAAGTAAATAATTTGTATTGCTACTTAGTAAAAGTAGGTTGGATGTAAGAGAAGGCCCAACTGGCCCTAATCCCGCCTTCAATAAAGACCATTATCTATCTATCTATCTATTCCTGGTTATCAAATGAAATGCGGTACGTAGTTTTTGGTAGGTATTTCCGGTTGACTATGTATTCATACGCCACACAACCAAAGATGGCTGCCCTCAGGAATGAAGTTTATAGGAGAACATTAACCTATAACCAAGCCTAGGCTAGGCCTATTTGTTTAGACTTGGGCGTCATTAAACATTAGAGATGTTATTGCCAGACTTACCTTTACATGTGAACTGTGTACAGTTATCCAGTTGATGCCGAAATAAGTGGACATAACACTAGAATATCAGATATACGAATAAACCATATCAACATTGAGCACGAGGGTTGGCTACAGGCTAAAGGTGCATTCACAATCTTTACTAGTACTATGGTTTAATGATTAAGACTAAGCCACAGGCTCCTTTCATTGGCTGGGAGGGAGAATACTGCGCTCTGATTGGCTGTGACTAAGGTTTGTCTTCGTCTTAATCATTAAACCATAGTACTAGTATAGATCGGTCCTGGGACTACTTTCACGGAGAATGGGAAACTTCAGTGTTAACTTTTGACAAAAACAAATTTCACTTGGCATTTGAAATCGTATCTCGTTTAGCACTAACTAAAAAATTAAAAGTTGTGAAATTGTGTATAATACAACAAACAAAATACAATGCTTTCGCAAACACCAAGTTTTGAGAAAACTTGTTGAATGGAAAATTATTAAACAATCTAGTTGTGTCATTGCAACGTTGGTTGCATTGGTTGCAGCAATCCGACAACTTCACAGGGCCGAATTTCGATGTTCAACTACCGTTTGCATGTACCTGGCGGGTATCTTATAAGTTGTCAGCCTGACTATTACATATTGATATTCTTTTGGTAACCAGACTTTACAATAAGTTTAATATTGACCCTAGACCCGGCGCCTCCACCATATTTGTGACGTAGCCTAGCAAGTTCACCTACCATGTCTCCAGTTCAGTTCTCGACCGGCACGGGTCTCGAACTCCCGGTCAGCAGACCACGGTCACGTAGGTGTTACAGGGGTAACTCCTAGGGGTAGTTCACTCATCACACGGAATCTTAGGAATATATAGACAGATAAATGTATTTATTGTACAGAGGGATTAAGGCCTGTTAGGCCTTTTCTTACATCAAACCTTATTTAATACATAACATTAACACACAGAAACAACGTGAAACACAGAAACACATTCATTCACTCATCTCATTCATGCAAAAAGAAAATAATTTAACAATGTAGCTGTTACCATTTAGCAATAATAATACCAACAAAATAATACCAGAGTTTTAGGCAGTTTAGGTTAGTGAAAATGATAGAACTAGGGTTCAAACAGGAGAAGAACCATAACTATTGTATTCACATTTATCCTAACGTGGCTGAGACGTGGCGAGCCAGTCTATGGGCATTCCAGCTGTCGTTTCGGCTGCTTTCATTTCAGGCAGAAATGGGAAAGTTACCGAATAGGGGTCCAGGGCGATTCTGTATGGGCGACGATAAGTTTAAGTGATCGCCTTCTTCTAACAACCGAAACCGGTGATAAACTTATCGCTGCCTATTCAGAATCGCCCTGCTGGTCCGATGGACCTAATCTTCTCAGTCAGAGGGGTAGCTGTGCACTGTATCTCAGTGTCCGAACCTTACCCCATGCTGTGGTTCATGTCTTTGAACGAGCCTGACGCTCTTCCTTCGAGTCTTGCCTAGTTCTTCCCACCTCTTCAGTTCCACGATCGAATGCCCTGATTAGATCCCTCATACCCCAGCCACCCCCTCTCTGACCAATGCTTGCTTTGCGAAGTCTGTATCACCAATCTAACTACTCGGTTTGACCTTCACCAGTGAGAATCACTGAAGAGTAGCAACTAACACTTGCACATGACAATGCACTACATGGATACAATTATTCCTTCATACCCGTGATATTCCTAATAATTTCTAATGTAATTTAACAAATAATAAATGATTCAAATAAAAAATAAGTTGACACCTTCTTTGTTTAAAGCCATTTTGCTTGAATCATCATAACCATATTTTGAAAAGGCATGCAACTGCAGAAATTGGCACTACTTATATTTTGATAGTAGGCTAGTTAACGTCCAAATATGCCCAACAAGAGAAGATGAGCTTCACATAATTTTAATTTTGCAATTTCATTTCTCACTAGGCCTTATCAATTAATAAACGAGTAATTCAATAACCTTCCCTGATAGTAAAAATTTACTTTACCAAGCTTAGTGGCCTGCACATTCTGTGTTTTTTGTGTGTACCATAATACACATATTTTATTATTGAAAATAGTATTTTTCCATAGCTATAAGGACATGGAAATACCCTAGTAGTATAGGTAGGATGAGGTGGAAGAAGTGACAATCACAGGAGGGTAAACAATCAATACAACACGATTATAAGCAACATAATAATATTGAAACAATACATTTCACAAACAAAATATGACTTGGCTACACTTATCCCAATCAAATCATAACAAGTGACCAAAGGATATTTAGTACTGTAGTTATACATTTCAATGATAGCACCATCAGACAATTCACAAAACCAACACATACATCGTAACCACGAGAACCTGATACAGCTTCATGGCACAACAAACAGCAACTCAAACTAAGCTTGCAACAGCAAAGTTTCAATTTCAAAGCGAAGAAAACTTTCAAGTTGAAACCACAAAAAAACATTTGTGTACGTAAAGTGGGCAATTTCTGTAAACATCCGCAACACAACGAATGCAAAAATAACATTATTATTACACTAGATGTCGCCTTTCTACTCATCTGTTTCAAGAACTTGGTCACTCTTCTGGCCAATCATTTGCCCACCCATAAGTGTGTGGCCAGGAAACTATTTCACGTTATAAAATGTACACACTCAAAATAACATACTTTTGATGTAATTAGTATAATTTATCTACATTTACATAATTGCTAGAATAAAATGCAGATATATAAAGGGTGATTGAAACAAATACGGCACATTCTGAATAGTTAGGACATACATTTATCTGGAACTTGTTTTGCATTAAACAATGTTCAAAGTAAAATGCTTAACTTGTAATGCAAATGGCATGAGCCTAGCAATAATCAAAATGGACGGATGTGAAGATAGAAGATTACACATACATAATCTACTTTTCTTGTTTAGACGATTAACTTTGAACACAAACTACATGTCAGAAAATTATCTATATACTAGTACATGCAAATAAAAAGTGCTAGTCAGAAGTAGGGATGCCCGTTGATGGCAAATTAAACTGGTTAATGGTAAACAAATTGATCTACTTTGAATTTAAGGATGAAAGTAAATGAATACTGCTATAATCACTTTCAACTTTTGTGGAAGCATGTGGGAGACTGCTTTTAATAAATCTAAACCCAAGTACAAAATGACATTGAATGTTGTCAAAGAACTCTGCTTGCTTTCGTATGCAATTACAGATTATCATAATTAGATGAGCGTAGCGAAGCGGAGTGAATCTCTCCATACAACTCGATCGGCGCTTTGTCTGTGTGTCTGTATGTATGTATGTATGTCTGTATGTGCGCTAAATTTTGTTCGTCGCGCACAGGTCAAACGGCTTGACGTATTTTGCTGAAATTTTCGGGCAATATTTGTGACCACTAAACTCGATGCTGTTAACATAACCAGCAAAATTCGTTAAGATGCCAACCTACAAAAAAATAATTACTGAAAAACAAAAATTGTTTATTTATTTAATTAAATGAAAACTTACAAACGGATTTAAATAATGTTTCACTTGTAGATTCACATCAACGATACCAATACTTGACAAAAGTTTCAAAATTGTAAGTTTACCCTTTATGTCATAAAAAAATATTGTTTATTTACAACAATAATTTCTTCATTTTTACAGTGTTCCACCGAAATGATTTGCATTTGCGGACTATTGCAGTTAGATGCACATAGTATACACCAAACAAAGCGTACGTAACAGTACCTATGCATTATTATTTGGAATTTCGATAGCTGTCATAAAATGGCTACAATGACGTAAGATGCCAACCTACAAAAAATTAACAACTGAAACACATGTTTTGTTATTTATTTAATTTAATTAAAACTTACATACCGATATGTATAATTTTTTATATGTAAACTCACTTTAATAGTACCAACACACGACAAAAGTTTCAAAATGGTAGCTTCAACCGCCATGTTATAAACAAATATTGTTTATTTACGGCAGTAATTTTCTTCGTTTTTACAGTGTTCCACCGATATGATTCGCATTTGCGGACCATTGAAGTTAGATGCACATAGTATGCTGCCGAAATGGCTTACGCAGTCAGACCTTTCTCACTATGTATTTGGAATTTTGATAGCTATCATAGAATGGCTACAATGACGTGTTATATTTAATGACCTTCACGGCTAACATGCAAATGTTAACAACGAACTTGGTCGACAAATTAAAAAGCTTTTATTATGATTTTAAAGCGAGTTATTGTATGATTAATTAATATTAAATTTTAGATATAGTCTGTATCTACATTATGGAACTTTCCATACACTGATAGGTTTAATAGTTTATGAATTAGAGCCTATTGAGTAGACCACGGTCGAATGAAATTATGCGGAAATCCATCAACTTGAAGGTTTTAATTTCTTAAAAGAAAACTTCTTAACGGATTTAAATAATATTTCGTGCATTTATTAGCAACATATCAAGAAATAATATACTAAAGTAATTTGGTTGTAACTTGATCCGCCATCTTGTAAAAAAATCATATGTTTATTATAAAGGTATTTTTTTTTAAGAGTAATATGATATGCAAATGATTTATTTGATTTGATACATTGAAAAAAATCGCTCATCTGTCAACGCGGAGCGTTTTCCTAGTGTAATTCATACATATTCAAACCAAGCATCATAACAGCTGTTTATTGTGCCTAATATACCAACATAATAACAATAAAAATCATAATTATAATACTCAGTCCTGGCACCACCACCAATCAACCAACACAAATTTAGTTACATCTAAGTTTTACAACATTGCCTATACAAGAGGTTCTATAGTCTATACCTTACCTTTAACTATATATTTTTTTATTTTAATATAAAAAAACTTCAATACAAATCTCAATCCTAATACGTACAACTTGGATACACATGGGTTCACACACAACTTAGTACTTGTATTCAGTTGTTATATGCTGCCATTTTCAGTTCCATAACTGCACAGAAGATATGTTCATGCTCAATGTATCAATTGGCTTCCTCATTTACTGAAGCATTGCTTGCAGTATTATTTTCTAAAATAAAACAGTTAGTTATTCATTTTGGCTCCAACTGGACATGTTTTGATTTTGATTTTTTTAAATGTCATAGCTTTTAATGTGTGTACCTACAGTAGTATTTCACATTTTTTACCTTTCTTGTATTGCGTGAAAGAGATACGATGCCGCAGTTTACTTGAGTATAATGATTGTAAGCCATGATGGATAGAAGAACATCCATACGATAAATGTAAAATATTTAAATAACGTTTTTGGCCAATGTGACCTTCCCCAGTAAGTAAAGAGATAAACTACTTTTAGTTTTTAACTCAGTTCTAGTTGTATATATATTCAATTTAAGCCAAATGCAATTCTAAGAGATTAAATTTGAAAATTATACAGTTTCTCCTCCCTTTTTCCTTAGCTGTAAAATAAATTGCTCACTGATTCCTAATGTTCAAAGTTTCAATGAAAAGTTGAACAGAAAATAGTACTCAGCATCAACACAAAATAAATAATTATGTATATCTTTTTGGACCCTTCTATTAACCATTTAATTTACCATAAGATAAAGATGCCTTCCTATTTGTGCATTACCAACATATTTAAGAAAATACATGAGCTACTGAAAGATATCAAGTATGATCTCCAGAGAGTCTATAAGCTGGGTTATTCGTTACGCAAACATATCCACCCACTATAACCACCTAAGACACTTCCAGGTAAGCTGGTGTACTTCCATTTTTACTTTCCCGAACATCCCACACATTGATTTTATTTTATTATTTCTATGTAATCTATGTAACTTTCAACTTCAACATTTTTCTTTAACACTATGCGATATTTGTGCATCAAACCAAGTGGGCCTCCCTACTAATAACTAGTTAATCCTATGTTGTCAATTCATTCTCATCAGAAAGTCCCAATTATACACACTTAAGACATAGTACCACATAATTCGCGAAAAAAAGTCTATCGCAGCGCTGCGGTGGCCTTCACGTGAACTACTCATTGCGGTATTGGTGGGCAATGGCGGCGATTTTCCCATATGTAAACAAGGCACGCAGACTTCTTGATTCAGTCTCCACGGCAAATACAATATTTGTAATCGCTATTGCTCCGTTCCTCAATGCAACAGTAAAGAGAAAGGTGTATGTTTTTACCTTTTTTCTAAAGACATTACGTTTAGAAAGAGATAAGCACACGTGTTGAAAATCGGGAAACCTGTAATGAAGTTTATGTATGTGTGGCTTGCACTTTACAAACCAAGACTATATACTGCCCGGTATGCAAGAAGAATTTTTAAACCATTAGTAACCTAGATTAATGAGGAAATATAGATCCATGGCTTATGCCTAGGCCCTAGCAGAGATGCCAATCCCAAGTCAGAGTAGGCCAAGGCCTATCTAGGCCTAGCTGTCAAAATGGTTGTAACGTCTAGGGCTAGGTAGCTAGGCCTAGACCCTAAACCCAATGTCCTAGTCGGCCTAGCTGTCATGAAAGTACGGTAGTCGTAAGCCTATAGGCCTAGACCAAGAACGTATACTTAAACCCTTTTGCCTACCACCAAAAATAAGACACTTTGCTACCACTAGGCCTAGGCCTACCAAGTATTTTTAACCATTGGTAAGCTAGATTAATGAGGAAATATAGATACATGGCTTATGCCTAGGCCCTAGCAGAGATGCCAATCCCAAGTCAGAGTAGGCCTAGGCCTATCCAGCTGTCAAAATGGGTGTAACGTCTAGGGCTAGGTAGCTAGGCCTTGTCCCTAGTCGGCCTAGCTGTCAATGAAAGAAGTCGCTTTGCCTACCTCTAGGCCTACCTAGACCATTATGACATGCTGGAGCTTAGTGATTATGAGGAGTTTGGTTGTCTATTTACATACTAACAATTTTATTATTGAATAGGATAGGCCCCAGGCCTAGACAATAAATAAGTACAGTTGCAAAGTAAGGCTAGGCCTAGCCTAGGCCCGTGTCAAGGTGACAAAACACTAGGCCTAGGACCTAGGTATTTTTGTGGTGTAGGCCTAGGCAGTGGCACCTGTTGTTAGTGACTTCGTCACGTACTGTAATCATAACTTCCAATTTGTGAGGCGGTCAATTTTGAGGTTTGTAAACACAACGCAAATGTCTTTGGTTCTACCATTGATTCTGCAACATATGACGTGATTTGCTTCCAAAACAGCTTCCCCCTCCTTATAAGGCCGTAGGCCGTCATCTACAAACCTAGTAACAACTTCCCACCTAACGTTAGGATTTTCTTCCATTGCAGACGATTATTTATCAATAATAACAACAATAATACTTAAGAAATTAAACCCTTAAATACACGTGTGCAGGGGGCCATAAGGGGGCGTACGATCACTTTATACCGCAATGATCCGCCATTTTGTTTTTGTAGTGCTGCCATCTGTTATCACTTTTTTTGGCGAATATAGGACATATGTTACAATAGCTATACTACCTACATGCTACTACACACAATATAATATAACATAACACCACAGATAACACAATAGTTTGTGCAAATATCACTTTTGACAGAAATCTCTCAAACTTCTCAGGCTTACAACACAAAAAAAAAACCTCATCATAATGATCCAATTATCTATAATTATACAATGCACATAAACCTTAACACAGTATAGTATACTTGGGCTCAATGTGAGTCCAAGAAGCAACATTCATTGACCTGCAAGAACAAATTTCAATTTTGAACTACTTTGAAACATACGTGCCTTGTGCAAACATACGAAATCATGGCATAGCATACACAAGTTACTAATGTATGCATGTATGTAGAAATTGAATTAACTATATCTTACGCAATATGTATGAGGTTTGAGAAGATACGTACATATGTATATTTGTAGCTCTGTTATTTAGTTAGGAACATACGGTATTTAAGGTAATAATAACTTGACTCCCAAGTATCAACTTAGTTAAGAAAGAACTAAAGATACAGCGAAGTAGGAATGCTATACAAAAAAGGAGATCCTTTCAATATGAACTCTTCAAAACATAAATATAGACATTAGTTTGGGCATTTAACAAGCAATGTTCTGTTATGTAAATTGAAACACACATTCATAACATTAGGCTTCATCTCATCAAGGAGCAGCAAAAATAATGACAAACTTGCCGTAGGGCGAGTTACTTGATCGTCTGACTCGGATACAAGTTCACGTGTTAAAATGTCTAGCGGTATTTTTTTAAACCAATCGCACTGCCGGTGGGACATAAAATGAAGCATGGAAGTGTCGACAGATATTATAAAGCAAAAACAGGCACTCAGAAGTAGACATATTTAGTGTTTTGTACAAGGAATGAAATCACAAAAGGAAATATGTATGCAGTTGTTTTGTTGTCACAAATAAATGCCGCTGACGAACATCAAAGATAGCTAACCAATTGGGATCAGCTGTGTGGTTTCCAATTTACATGTTCCAATTAGTGCTGTGAAATTACCATGTTAAATAGTATTTCAGATTTTAAATTGCATATTGTAACCATAAACACACTCCAGTGTCAGGTTTAAATTACTCATCACTTAGCACATCAAGTGCCACAATACAGTATTGCTTTAATAGGCAATTAGCTTTGCATACAGTATTAAACAAAAACATACAGTAGATACCTTCTATACAGACGTTTATATCCTGCTTCTTCCTAAATGTTTCCTTGTCTTTCAAACATAATCAAGAGCAAGACTAACATTTCAATGATTGTGAAAGGTTATGTGTACACTGTACAGATTCAACAAGATTAATTATTATAATAGTATATGTAAAATGGCAAGATATTATATTAAATTATGATACATGCACAGCATGGTTTAGGTTATCAAAATTCAAAACTAAAATAGTACATTCCATAATACTACTATCAAACCGGTATCAAATCTTTAAACCACTTGCTCCTACATTGGTTACTCATTTATTACTGAACTGCTCTTGAGTCTTGACAATGTCATTAAAGTGTCAATATGCAGCAATGCGTGATTCTACAGTACAAAGCATCGTGTCTAAAGACTGCACTCATATCCAGCCCATAGAAGGGAAAGGAGAGAGATACCAAGTCATCTAGCCATAAGAGCAAGAATGAAAATTTTGAAAGAATTAATAACTGAAAACAAATTTTAGCAATCAGCAGGCTACACCAGCCTACCCATTTTTTTCTAATTGAGTACATAGGCCTACACAGTTTTATAAAAGAAGCTCACCGACTTTCCTTAACTCGACCCCCCACTGTCTTGTCTCATTCTGCCAGAATAGACAACATTCTAAGCAGAGTGCATGCATGTTTCCTCATTGGAAATCAATCGGCTTAGATGCCTCATGTTAATTTCTATTACTTGTAGCAGTTCTTCCACTTGATGTTATTTATAATACAGTAATAATAATAATGTTAATATTATAATATACATTATAATATTTACTTCCATGTTTAGATGTAAACACCGGCTTTGACCGAGATTGATGACTGTTTAAACTAGTGACATGTGAATAGTGAAGTTAAATAAGGTAGACACATGGAAATACTTGACATTACGTCCGTATAACATGTTAACGCCAGTTTTGACCAAGATTGTAGGATTGTGATACATTCAATAAAATAATAATAATAATAAAAATAATAATAATAATAATGGATACACTTTAATTTCTCATCATTGAAGCTTTACATTGTACACAGTTATGATACAAGAGTTGTACTTGAAAAAAGTACCTACTAATGAAGTTTAAATGAGAAATGGGATATATGCCTTTTATTTTAACAATATAGGCCTACTATAGCAAATTAATATTTATTATTTAACGATAAAGAATTCTCACATGCGGATATGCTTGAATGTAATTGTATGTATTCATAAAATAGCAAAAATATAAAATGTACATAAAGATGTACCGGTATCTACAGAGTGCCACACCTCATGTCTTGGTGAGTTACCCACCGCCAATCAGCAAGCTTAAAGTGTCAATGGTGTTGGTTTATATTTAAAGTACTGGCTGTTGACAACAACAACAGTAGAAGAAAACTAATTGATACATTTTGCACTCTGTCTAATTCACCAGCATTGGACACCTTACCTAGTATTTACAGACCACAAAATCCCTATTCAGTATTGATAGTGGTTCAAGGTACCGGTGAAAATGATTGAACTGACACGAAGGCTTAAAATGCACGCCAAACAAATAGAGTGGTAGGTGTCATGATAACGTACGTAGGTTTCTCTCTATATTCACGTAGGTATTGTATGATTGATTGATTGAAACAAGAGACACATCAGCAATGATACCATTAATTTAAAGTAAATGCTAAATAATAATGTACACTCCCACGTTCCATAGGCCTATGTAAAGTACTCACCCAGTCTTGACACTGACTCAAATCACACACGTAGTTCTATCACTTGCTATGAGCACGGCATATTAATAAAATGCCATATATAGTATTTCATTTATACAAATCAATTAATTGAAGAAAATGCACGGTCGTTCACTATTCGCTTTCTTTTTTGCACTGTTGCGATTTTGAATTGAACCATATCAATGTTGTAATTGCATAGTTGTAGAGTATTATAGTACGTACATACATGTGAAACAGTTTAAACATTAAACTTAAAACATGAAATGTACTGAGCATGCACATATCTACAACTCAAAACATTGATATGTTTGAATCTGAGAATCCAACAACATGGCCCAAGAAATCCTGTATTGTACGTAGTATCTGTACTACTACTTGCAATATACACACTACATAATTCATAAACTTCTGGAAAAAGAAAACAGTTAGCAAGCTATCAACCCAATCGTGATTAAAAACATCCAAGAGTGTTGCATTGGTGCCTAATTCATCACATATTACAAGGAAAAGGTGCCTCTTATTTTGGGCCAATGTGGTCCCAATTGGCAAGTGCTTTCAAGTCTACAATCTCAAAACGCCACTTTTGTGTGATGCTCTTTGCATCGCACGTTGTTACGTAGAGGGTTCTCTTACCAGGGTCACAGTCCAAGCATCGGGGATTGCCTCCGTGAACCTAGGAACGAAACCAGATGATGATTATACACAGAAGGAATGAAATGTAATTATTTAAATTTACAACAGAGAATTTAACAAACATAGCTCCACAATGTTTATAAACATAGCCTTCTAAATAGAGGTTTGATCTTCGGACTGTTTCGTATGCAGGTGTTGAGTTATGCTTACTCAAAGTTTTGCCAGCCATGTTGGTGTGTTCCTCAAGACTTAGTATGTCAGTCTTGAGTAGTCACTAACAACATGTCGAGCAATTGATCACCGATATCGATATGACAAAACAACCCAGAGACTGATTCCTATTTATCTATAGCTCGTGAAAGCCTCTGAAATCTCAATATACTACATACTAAGGATGACATCAGAATTAGTTAAATCTCTAACTGGTGAAATGAATCCAAAACCTGTTTTAAAAAAAATACTATTTGCCAAAAACTAACATTGCATAGCCTACGATTGTATTGCCAAGGGAAATGAGGCAATTTAAGAACATCGGTTCTGCTTTGTGAGTGTCAACATAGGAGGTCAAAGGATTGGGAAAGTGGACGACCTTGTGAAAGAAATGAGATTGTAATGGTTCTTGCCTGGGGGGAAAGGGCCAGGAAGGGGAGATGCACACAGTACTACAGCTAAACGTTGGGTAATGACAGTGACAGCTCTTACCAGCCACTGGTGATGCGGGTCATATCTCCACAGCTGGTTGCCTTGCATGCCGTGACAGGAGAAGAGATTGACGGGCGACTTGGGGCCCACCGTCGCCACGTCCCAGCACATGTTCCTCCCCTTGGGCCGGACGTCCTTGTGCCACGTCAGCGTGAAGTTCTGCTCCCTCCGACGGCCGGGCGTGTCCCGGGCACAGTCGTCCACCCCGAACCGCTCGTCCGCTCCGACGTTCTGCGTGTCGACGCACAGTTCGGGAGCTGCTACGCTACGGATCTGCACACACCGACATGGAACAACACATTTAAGGAATGTAAGTAGGCCTACAGCATCATTTTTTTTATATCTGCTCCCTGTGTCCAACAATGAAGTCGGGTAGGGGATAGGAAATTAATCCCATCATATTCTGGCCCCTAGGTACATCGAAGCCGGCTGGCCATGCCTGACGCTTCCCTCATGTTAACTTCCTCTGGCTCCTGCTCTTCACTTTTTTTATCCTCTGCTCTTTCTACAAATTCTGTCTATACTTTTCTATCTTCCCACCATCGTTCCTGATTGAACTCTTTCCAAGTTGTGTTAAATTATAAATGAACCATGTGCAGGGGATAAGTTTTCACTTCACAAGGCTCCGCAGCCACAATTATTTTCAGGTGTTGTTGTAATTTCTACAACTGCCAAACTCCCCCCCTCCCCCCTCCCTAGCCCAAGAAGGTGGGAAAGACAATATTATTTTGTAACTATACCTGTTTTAGCAAGAATTTTACCATTTTGAGCATCTCCATGTCTTGATTACCTATGTATTTCCTATTTTTATAATTTCATTTCATATACCATTTTGTTATATTGAAAACTCTTGCAAATGGCAAAAGCCCAAACTAACAAGTTTTGCACATGAAAAGAAGATTGCCAATCACGAGTTTTTACTCGTGTGTGTTATTTTGTTGATTTTTAAGTGCAGTTAGGAAGTTAGATACTAATACGTGCCGTTTATCTTTTCACGCTGAAAAAAGTAAAGTTAATGATGAATGTCATACAAAAGGAAGGTGAGTGATAATTTTATTTTTACGATTTTTTAAGTGCAGTTAGGAAGTTAGATACTATTACTACACTTTTATCGTTTCATGGCTGAAATAAATATAAGTAAGTTAAAGATGAACTTCATAGCCTACAAAAGGAATGCAATCTTAGTGTGCACACAACTCTTCGCTAAACATTAAACTACTCTTCGTTAAACATTAAACTATGGTTCTATCAAAGTGAAATGAAAAGAATTGAGCCAGGCAGGTCCTCACCTCTCCCTGGGCAAAGTCGGGCGGTTCCACAGGTGGATACTTGAGAGGTAGATCGAATGCAACGTTAGTCATGAACCACTTGAACGGTTTACATTGGAGAGTCTCTCGAAGTTTCTTCTGCTTCGTCAGATCTCCAGCGTCAATGTTACGATAGTGAGGTCTCCGATTGTACAAATACTCCTTGTACTCATCCATCCATACCTAAGGTAACAGTTCATTGTATTAAAAAATTGGCACAACTTCATTAAAATCAACTGCTGGCAATTTTACTTGTGTTATCTGTATTCTGAGTTTCTGATAGGCATATGTATTAAAACATTTGCTAGTTGATATGGTACACATGTTTTATAATATAAAGTAGTATCCTATACAATGGTATGCTATGCATGTCGAAACAGATTATATCAATCTTAATTCTTAAAGATATATAATATGCTCTTTCCACAATTAGCATTCAAAATTACTGATCTAGGCCTATGGCATAAAACAAATTTATCATATGCGCCTTCCGTATAGGCTAAAATGGCAAAAAAACTACACACAATCTAGTAATTTCAAGATGATTGAATTAAGTTCTACTTAAGTTATTACTATAGTATAGATGACCCTTGTTAATTCCAACTCTGCTAATTGAAAGTTTGTCATTAGGCTAAGTGTTAGCACAATGTTCTTTTAATTAAAAATTTTGTATTTCAAATTGGGGTGTTAAGAAATTGAAGTTTGAATTGAGTTTGAGTTGAAGTTTGAGTTAAAAAGGGACTACAGAATATTGTGAGTTTAAATTAAAGTTAATGTTACTACTTACTACTTGATATAGGCCTATAAATAATTTTCTTTACACAAATTCACAATATTATTGATAGGTGTTTGATAATGTTATTTCTTCTTTTCTAAATATGCCTACTATAAAAAGATCAAGTACCTATATATCATTAATAATTGAATATACTTTTTATTTTAAAAGATATTCTGCTTATTAGAGCACTTTCCACATGTAGCCTATCATATGTATCGATGATGCATACTTTCTAGTGACATGCGAGCTGTTGCAATGTTTGCTAACTGCTGGTATGTCTTTTCTTATAGATAAAAAGTTTGAATTGTTTATTAGCAAACAAGCCGCAGTTACCTCGGCCACTCTACGATAGTTACGTCCCACGAAGTCCCCTTTGCCAGGGTTCTGGAAAGGAGCAAACTTGCGGTAAATGTGCCCCACCCTGGAGCATGGAGCATCTAGCATTTGGCCCCCACATTGCCAGATCTATAAAAGACATACAGACTATTGTAAGGATTATTCATGTACCAGACAGTAAATTGTACCTGTGTTGTTCTATTGTGTGTTGTGCCATGTGTCATAACCCATTATATTTTGTGTATTTATATATTTTGTATGTATTTTGTATGTTATATTTTGTATTTGTATTACCTTCATATCACTTAAGTGCATTTTTAGTTTATAGTTACTAGTTTGCTAGATTAGATACACACAAAAAATGTATGCTCTGCTACTGCCATCTCAGCAATTTTATGTTTAGTGAAAAAATTCACTCATTAGGAGCCAACTGTATTGTAAAATTGTATTGTACCTTTTCAATGTTTAAATAAAAACTTCAAGCTTTAAATAAAAAAAAAAACTTCAAACATTTGCACAGCATTCAATGTGCACTATGTGGGCCTAGGTATATTGTTTACCAACATAACACATAACACAGTTTATTTTAAAGCAATGAATGTCATAACATGCTTGAAATCATTTAGGCTATTACCAATGACAATATTACTACCATAGTCCTACCTCGTTCTCATTACTAGCGTTTAACGCGGGTTGGTGGGTTACGCGGGTTAATTTCCTTGTGTGAACGATCGCAGGTTGCTACGATGGTTGCACTTTCAACCCGCGTCCGAACTCCGAGTTACTCGCGTTATTGTGCTACGCTAGTCAGTATAAACACCGCGTGGTCGCCAACCATGGTTCGTCTGACTACATAACCTCAAAACTTGGTAGTAAATTTGTTGTTGTCCGACGCTAGGCCTACGTGTGTTTACCGCAGTTTGTTTTTAAGTGAATTAATAACGTCTACATTTTCCGACGAAGAAACGACACTCCTTAGCAAAATACTTAGCCAGCCTGAAATTCATACAAAATACGTGTATTCTACAGCGCTCCATGTGTAAAGGTTGCAAACTACTTAACTTACGACGGTATTACAGTTCAATTAAAACGCAAGTCGGCAACTCGCGTTCAACCCGAGTTGCTTTAACTCGAGTAATGAGAACGAGGTCTAAGTGGTTGCTGAACAACAACAATCACAAACAATCATAAAAAGTAAAAACGTTTCTTTACGATTCCACTGGAATCGGCCCATCTCTATTACAACCAAATAAATGTGTTAAACTTACTTTAAAAGACAGTTCATACTGCTCACCACCCCAGATATCTAGCCCTTCATCATATCCTCCCAACTCCCAGAAGAATTTAGAGCTGATAGCAAAGAGGCCCCCTGCCATCACAGGACTTTTGAATGGTTCTGTTGGATTCTTCAAGTCTGAAAGGAAGTGCTGAGTTAAAGCAATCACATTTATGAACAGTTATAGAACCAAGCAGGGACACAAAATGAAGACAATTTAATTAGATCCTCCTGTATGCTACATACACATAATATTCACGTATAGTTAAGTGGGAGAAGAAGTTTAGGGTGAAAATAAAAACAAAGGTAGTACTAACATATAGGCCTACTACCTACATAAATACGTTTATGTATTGAAATCCTATTGAAATCACAGTTTAAATATCTAGTCATTATTTTCATTAATAGATTTGTGATAGGCTGATTGATGTTAGTCAGTTCTGATGCAGTGCCCTGTTTTTACCCCCATGTGTGACATTTTCAGCATACTTTAATGGCTAAAAATATTTACTAAAAACCCAGGAATATTCCCTATTACACTGATACCTATTTATGGATTTAGGGGGAGATAATTGATAGAAAACTATATGGGTAGCTTGCCTTAGGCCCGAATGCATAGTTCAACCTCAAGCCTTCCTCAACTCAGCCTCGCCCAACCACTTCACGGAGCGGCATTGCCATGTAGACGGCTCTGTGATTGGTGGCTAGGTGAGGCTGAGGAGAGGCTGAGTTGAGGAGGGCTTGAGTGTACTATGCATTTGGGCCTTAGACTCCTAGACAGCTGTAATATCAGTGGATCTACAGATAAGAAAGTTGTTTTAGAATTACGTACCTTGGAATAATGAAATTACAAAAATAACATACTAACAACCTTGGTATATTAAGTGAGGAAAGGATCCAACAGCTTACCTTCGTGTAGTAAGATGACGGATTTGCGAGTTTGAAGTACACATAAAGACATAATACAAAATATAACGAGACGTTTCGACCGAGGTCTTGCTCATTCGAGAGAAGAATGGCTAGCAGTCTGGCAGTAGCCATTCTTCTCTCGAGTGAGCAAGACCTCGGTCGAAACGTCTCGTTATATTTTGTATTATGTCTTTATGTGTACTTCAAACTCGCAAATCCGTCATCTTACTACACGAAGGTAAGCTGTTGGATCCTTTCCTCACTTAATATACCATTCCAGCCGATTGGCACCTACTTTCATAACCCATACTAACAACCTTACTTATTAGCCTATAATATTTAGTTTCCATAGTACATATATGAAAGTGAAACCATGCCTAGCTGTATTGTCATTGTTCAATGTGTATAGTGTGAAGATGTGTAAAAGACTAAAAGACAATCATTTCTTAACAGTTTTAAATTTTAATAATGGAAATACCTTCCCCTGTCAAATACCGTGGCTAACTAACTAGTTTAAGACCAGTTTTACTCTCAATGTTATTTTTTATTTTTTAGAGTAGTAGGCTACTATTAATTAGTATTTTAAAATCTGGTTCACTTTACAGACCTTCTTTTAGCAGAGGCAGCCGCTTGTAGTAGAACTCCCAGTCAAATGCTCCTCTTGCTCCCTCATCTTGGGCACGATACTCAAAAGTTTCAAATGCAACCACATCAATAAATGGACATACACATGTTCGGTAGTCTTGAGCAATTGGTTCTGAAATACGAAAGTAGAATTATTACAGAATAGAATGCAACACTAATCAGAGACGTGTGGATGGAGTACGATAGCGATGTAGGCGTAATGGAAGAAATAGAAATCATTTGAACATATTTTATTGTTAGTATTTATCTTCCCAAAAATATGCATTAATTATTACTAACAAATTAATAGGTAGGCCTACTAGCATATATTTATTTATTTACTACTAGCTAATTAGTATAAACAGACATTGAAACATTTTTAGATCCAAATTTTACAAGCAATTTTTGTGTAGCCCTATGTACTGAAAATTATTCTTGAATATGCTAAAGCTGAAGTGGGGCAAAACTATACTAGATATCTTTACTATGTAAAAATCTGTGTGAATAAACCAATATCAATTTATCAATATGTATCCATCAATTATCATATACCTAAACAAATTATGATTGCTTCATAATCGTAACCCACTTTTGCATTGCTAATACTACTGATAGTTAATATCTCATGTATAAGTAGACTAATGACTAAATGCTCAGCATAGTGTAGAAGAGTTGACCTTTTCAAGTGATAAACTTACGTTACAGTTTACTTATTCAAATGCATTTTATTTTGTGAATTTTTATTTGTTTTGTTGTTGTAGTTAGCTACTGATTTGAACTGTACATTGAACTGTTCAATCAATTGGAACAAGGGTTAACGACACAGCACTTCGTGAAATTATAGAAGATTTTATCATTAACAATATGTACGCAGACATCATGTCCCTACTTGGCACAATGAACTAGAAATTTAAAGAGATGACATTCCACTGTAAAAGAAACACAGTCACTAAAGTGAACTGTTGATTGCCATAAAGCAACAAGAATCATCTTCAGTAGTATCACAAATACTGTACCGGTAGGTGAAAGGATGCCACGAATCTGCTAATTTTTGTCGAAACAGTATGCATGAAAAGGACACATTCCTGTCGTTAGATACGGATGTGATGTCAGCATGAGAATAGAGTCGCGCCCCCCCCCCCCCCCCCCCCCCCATATCACAGAATCACCAATAAATTTGAATCCCCATATAGTATTTTAATGAGCACTGAGTAGGTACATAATCATGGCTTAATAGTTTAGCTTTCTTTCTTTACATTCACCCACTACTCATAAACTCTAAAGAGCGAAGGATACTTCTACGTCAAAAACCGCAGGAAATTTTCATTTTTTAATTATATCTCAAGATTGAAACACAAAATCGAAAATCTGAGAAATCAAAGCGCTGTGGTTTAGTCAGCCCTACACACTGAATGATAAATGTATTTTATGTTATAATCAGTATGACTGTGATAACAATTTCCTGGAGGAAATTGTTATCACAGTCATACTGATTTTAATGTTAAATAGGCCTACATTTATCATTCAGATTTCAGTCTGTAGAGCTTACCAAACCACAGCACTATGGTTTCTCAGATTTTCGATTTTGTGTTTCAATCTTGAGATATATAGTAAAAAAATTAAAATTGTCTGCGGTTTTTGACGTATAGGTATCCTTTGCTCTTGTGTTTCTATTTCTGAAGCTCACACCTGGGCTTCCAGTAAAACAAGGCAAACAGAGTTTATTATAAATTATTGAGTTTTTATTTATCAGGATTCAAGATTACCTAAAAAGGTGATGGAATTGGAGCTTCAAGGCACAAGAAGAAACGGCAGACCACAACAGCAATGACAGTAGCCAAGGGTGTGGAACATGAAGGCCGAACTGGAACGTGATGGAAAAGGAAGAGGGTAAAACAGAAAGAAATGGGGGAGGGGAGGACTAGTGTCAATGGCAATTCAATATAGAGTTGGACTGCGACAAAAGATAGTATACAGATATATGGGAAATTTCCAACACACACCTAAATAACTATGAATTTTGATTCGAAGAAAGAATTATGCCTAGACTACAAATGAATTGTAAATTATAACCAACTTGAAACTGAGCAGTATATGATTATCATAATAGTCACCTAGAAGTGGAGGCAGCCAGTTCACATTTGCTTCAGTGTGCGAGTCGAGAAAGATGATAACCTGAGCTTTGGCCACTTTTGCACCAGCTAGTCTCGCCCTAATCAATCCAGATCGCTCGGGCAAATGAACGACTTTCACCTGCAAGTAAAAATCATAATCCATACTACATGTAACTATGTATGTACATATATTAACGAAGTACATATAATACTACTGTATAACTAAGCTTCCCCACCACCTCCCGTGCGTAACAATGCGAGTAGGGAGATTGCCTGGCCGCACACAGCACGCGATGGCAGGAGGAGCGCATTCGGTTGCCAGTGTTGTGCGTCTGTCAGTACTTTTATATGGTAGGATTTAGGATTGCTTTCGTATAGGTGCGACTTACTTTGCACACAGAGTGTGAAAACAGGAAGTGTTTTGAGTTTGAGCCGACTTGACAAATTGGATAAACCATAATAATCAATAGGGCTGTGCGAGCAGGGATTTTTCAAGTCGAGCGAGATCGAGTAAGATTCAGAAGATATTCTTGAATCTCGAGCGAGATTCGAGATCGAGCGAACCAAAAATTTTCTTGAATATCGAGCGAGATTCAAGATAAAAACAGTTTTTCTTATTACCTTCATAGTACCGTAAAGACCTGAATATAACGCGATGGTTTCTTTTTATACAAAAAAATTCCTTATCTTCGCTGGCGCTAGAATCGGAGACAGCAAATTTCCAAACGCTTTTCGCGATGATTGAAATTCCCGCCTAAAGTCGATAAAGTAGTAACTTTCCATACCGGCATATCGATCAAGGGTACATTCCGAAACCTCCTGAAAATGATGGGGTTCCAGCATCAGCTGGCACGTGCCAGCGTCACATTTTGTCAAGTGTTTCGGACGCCTAAAAGCGAAAAGATGGAGGAAATGCGCGCTAAAAATTTGTAATGAAATTAAAAAACAATATTCCAATCGTTTCCCAATAATAACAAATACGACATGAAAGATAATAAAATCCTGCAACGCGTGGTATAAATAACGGTCAAATTATATAATTCCTGACAATTTGACGAGCTTTTAAATTATTGAATTTTGAAAACGCCGCCATGATTTGTGAATGCTGGCAGATGCCCTCGCTCGAACCGGCTGGCGTTTTCATGATGCTGAATATGCTGGCGCAGGAAGTTACGGAACGCCCAGCCTATGATATTCAGGAGGTTACGGAACGGCCTCAGCACGGAAATGGCATATTCAGCTAGTTTCGGAATGTACCCCAAGTAGTACCAGTCTAGCCCCGATGCTAGCGCAACCACTTATTAATTGAAGAACTTCTAAGGGAGGAACAGGGGGTTGGGAGTGGGGTGATATCTAAGATGGACGTTGTCAATGGAAAGTGATGTCTTGGTCTGCGGAAATTTTACCAGCAAGCAATTTTGCAAAGAGTTTAGACTATTTTTGAAGTCCATGGCATATTATATAATATATATATTATATATATATATATATATATATATATATATATATATATATATATATATATATATATATATATATATATAATTATAATTACAATTATTATTAATATTATTATTTTATGTTGTTCTCAATATTTTTCTGTATTCTCGATCATTTTATGACTGTGATATCTATATTTGCATATTTGCATATTCACATATTATCCTATTTTTACTTAGAACCGTATTCTTATTTCTTATTTTTATACAGTGAAACTTTTTTATCACAAACGTCTTTATAACAAAATGTCCCAAAGGCTCTTATGCATGTTAAGGTGCCATCTGTGTAAAGATAATAATCTGGTCGATCCCAAAGAGTTTGTTGCAAAGAGGTTTTACTGTATATCATTATTATTAGTTATTACAGGTTATTAGTAGGTACCTTAAGTACTTGATTCTTATTTCAACAAATCCTGAGTTTATGATTACGATATCTATTTTTTCTTTGTATTCTTATTTCTTACTTTTATGTATCATCATAGCCATTCTTCTCTCGAGTGAGCAAGACCTCGGTCGAAACGTCTCGTTATATTTTGTATTATGTCTTTATGTGTACTTCAAACTCGCAAATCCGTCATCTTACTACACGAAGGTAAGCTGTTGGATCCTTTCCTCACTTAAAATACCATTCCAGCCGATTGGCACCTACTTTCATAACCTTACTAGTCCATACTAGTTCATATATTGCATTATATTTTATTTTATATCATTGTAGGCCTACTTATATTTTTAAGTTGAGCCAATTCATAGGCCCTTTAGGTTTAGTTCTACTTTAGTTAGTAGTTGTTAGTTTGTATTGTGTAGGCCTACTTCACATACTTAGATGTATGTACGTTATGTAGGCTACTATATATTTTTATTTTCACAATTTAATTGACCTGCCTCCTACAGCACAATTAACATAAAAACTGCCTACGCACAAATCCCTTGGGATTTTGTAGGCTTCCTACTGTTTTTTTGTCTGTATTTAACTATTTATGTCTGTAAACTTATTACCATCAACAGTACGAATAAAATACATCTGAATCTGAATCTACTAGAATCCATGTTGTGGTAGTACAATCACGAAAATAGGCCGCCTAAATGTTGTAGGTATCTAGATTATACAAAGCCTAGGCCTAGGCTAGGGTAGGCCCAGGCCTAGACCTACCTTGTACGTAAGTTGGGCCACGCCTGCTCTTCATAATTCTGTGGTTGGCGGTAGGCCTGTTAGTATTTATTACGAAATTTGCTTAAAATAAAATATAAAAATAATGATGAAATATTGTGAACGTCGTAGAGTCTCCACAGAATGTTTCCGTTTTAATATATTACGCTTTCTTTCTTGAGACTCGAATTTTCAAGCAGGTGTTTGAGCAAGTCGAGCGATACACGAGCAGAATTTTTATCTCGATCTCGTCTCGAAATTTCGAGACTCGCACAGCTCTAATAATCAATACCGGTAATCTTACTTTCTGCTTAAAACAACAACAAAAATTCGACTCCACGTTTATTTTAATATTTAAAAAGCTATTAAAAGTTTTGACACCATAGCTCTACCAGCAGTGTTTAACAAACCTTCCCATTTATAAGCAACCTTAAATTTTCAATGGGCTGTGGGTCGCTTATGAAAATGGGCTTTCCACTATTAATGGAGAGAAAGTAAAATACACTAGAGAGCAGCAAGTGATCCTACCTTGGGTAGATGTTGCGCAACATAATCATCCAACGGTTTCTTGCAGTGTGGTTTTGAGCTAAAGTCATCAACGAGGATGATTTCTTGTAGGAGATGAGCAGGGGATCGATTGATAACACTAATTGCAGTACGAAGTAGTGTGCTGAAGTGTTCATTGTGAAATGGTACAATCACGCTGACTGTTGGAAGTTCTGCTAGGTAGCGCTTGGTCATACATCTGAAAAAATGTACATATTTGCAAAATTTAGTCATCTAAGGTGTGTTCCAATATTCATCCGATTAGCAATGCCGATTAAATCCAAGTTAGCTAAGACTGAACCCAGTGTCCCAATAATAATATTACTACATGACAACACGAGTGTTCCAGAATCAATCTGATACCAATCATACTCTCAACTAGTGATAACATCGATTAACCGAAAACCGGTTTCGAACCGGTTTTGATAAAAACCGGTTTTGATTTTTAGATTCGGTTTTGCTTTTTTGCGCGGCGTGTGCTTCACTCTCGCTAAGAGCCACGTCTCTGACGGGCGGGCGGGCAGGTTGTGGATTGCCTAACGACGTGTGTCCCGTAGCAACAAGGAACCACCTGTCGACTACTCAGATTTCGTCTACTTTCCTGGGATTTCCTTGTTTGTGTGGACTAATTAGCAGCTGTATTATACAGTAAAATCTCCTTTGTACGTTTCGCTTTCCTACGTTTCTTAGGTTAATGCGTTCCAAAAATCAGCCCGTCAGGGAAATTTGATCCAATAGTACGTTTTATGTGTTCTCATAATCGGTTTTTCCGGCCAGCCAGTGAGCCCAATTCCAAGTTGTTATTGTTCAAGCGCGACCACGTTAGTCTTTCATCCCAGTTCTGCGAAGCGCCCTCCACCCCCTTCCATCGTTCAACACAATGCAACCAAGCAGCCAGTGAGTGACTTGACCTTGACCAGCTGCATCTCGTTCCGCGTGGGAGGGGGGGGTCTCTGAAAAGGTCGTTTTATCTACGATCTCGGCTGCCGGCACTGAGGTTCTTTACCTCCCTCCCTAATACAACCTTACGTAAAAATGTTTATTTTTGGAGAGCATTTTTTTTTTTTTTTTTGAAAACCGGTTTTAAACCGGTTTCGAATTCGGTTACCCGGTTAGTAATTTTACTAACCGATGTCATCACTACTCTCAACCAACTCATTTAACTATGATACGGATTACTACTTCTATGAGATAGGTAAGAAGAAGTTGGTAAAATTTGAATTGATGAACTTCTACCGTAACCAACAATTATAATTTGATTTGCTTGTATGGCAAAAAGTATTAAAATTGAAGAGGTACTAGGTACAACGCCTATAGTATAAACATCTTACATCTGTATGGGTAGGTATAGTGTTCCAATGCTCAATTCATGCCTTACCCTTTGTTTCTTATATCTGGCAGTGACCTGTTGAGAGAAATTCTATCACTTAGAGCTGCATTGAAGCCATTGACTTTGTACAGCTCATTCTTCTCGGCAGTGTCATCTGGATGTAGAGCAGCAGGCTTTCCCTGCTCGCCTATTCCACGTCTCGCAGCATCTTCTGCGATCTGCGTATAGTTGTGCCAGTCTATTTTTGCAGAACCAATCTAAAAATGTGAAATACATACTTTTAAAACAGTGTAGTATTATGATTGGATGTGAAGCAATATACGCAGGCCTACAGATGGAGAGAAAATAGTAGGCCTACCTAGGAAAATAGTCTAAATGAAATACTGAAATACAATTCGTAATGGGCATGAAAAATATGAAGGCCTGTTGTGAACAATTGAGATTTCATAAGCCTTCTACGACAGATTGTGAATGATCGTCATACCTAGGCCTACATTCAAATAGAACTTTTTGAGAAAATATGGAAAAATATGTGTGTGAATTATTGGAGTTCTTAGAGAAAAATCCAATGAGATGGCATGTAGACTACACACCTTAAGTTAGATGATACTACACTGGATCAAAGGAACGATTAAATGAACTTGTACTACTTCTTGAAAAATATGTCATTAGGCAATGATATGTAGGGCCTACTACAACCCTAAAAAGTAAAAATGTCTACTCGCTAGCTCGTAACTTGCGAGTGACTTTTGATAGGCTGCTATCAGATATTGAAAAGTACCATTGCATTATTGACTTTTGTTTAATTGTTTATTATGGCAAGATATTGCCTCAGTCAAAATACATTTTAGTCCATCAATGCAGGACCGAATTTTTTTTGCCCATGGAGAAATTGCCCCGGCCGGATCCCAGCTACATCAGGCACCCTTGATGCGAGTCCATACAAATTGAATGGTGTCTTCTTCCAGATGGCATGTTTGCTTGGAGTGGAGCAGATCTCCGATTAATGACTATAAAACGTGTCCACCATACCGTTAAAGTTGCATGGTTTAGTATTGTGATGTACCCATTGCCATTAAGTGCAGAGTACAATAAGCCGGGAAAGAAGATCTTGCTTTTAACAGGAAAGTTAGCTATAATTTAGCTTTACCCGATAGGGCCTAGCAGAAACGGCTACATGTGCACCAACCTTCAAGCAAGTTACACAATAACGTGGTAACAATAACGTCAGAAAGAGAAGCCTGAGAATGTTATAGCCTAGGCCTTCCGAGAGCTTGAAAGGTTTGTTGTGTTCTCGGGACCTAGGCCTAGGTCTAATCGCAGTCGGTCGTATCTTCTAGACCTCTGGCCCTAGGCCTAGGGGCTATTATTCTATTAGCTTAATAGTCATAGGTGGTACCTCAAAGGTTAAAGCTATACTTGTTGTGCAGTATACCTAAATGTTCACAGTTCTCATTGTCGTTATTGGGTGAGGCCTAGGTATAGGCCTACCGTGTCGCCTGGTTTGGGCCTAGGCCTAGTGCCTACAGATCATGGTCAGGCCACTGGGTTTGTAATACCTAGGCCTAGGCCTAGCCTATATTACAAACCCTATGTTTAGGCCTAGACCTAGTTATAGGCCTAGCTACCGTAGGACCTAGGCCTAGGCCTAGACTGTGACCCTAACGTGCACCGATTAAAGGCCTATTTTCACATACAAGTAAGTATTTTTTGTTTTCAAATAGACATTAAAAAAATTAGAAAACCGCAGTTTATGGCAACTTTGGACGAGGCCTACTCCCCCTACAATGATTTGTTTTGACGCGCGCCTCAGGGCATGTGACGTTGTTGGATGCGGGCTGAGCGGCTGGGCGAGGCGCGACTCGGGTAGGAACACCCGTTGCGTTGTGCAGTAAGGGGTTGACACTTGACAGTCTGTATGGATGGTTGTTTCTCAGATTTGCTTCAAGAGATGTCTAATGAATAGTTTTATTAATAACTAATGTGAGTGCTAATATCCAGCAGTTTATTAAGAGAGTGCACGGACAAGTCGATCGTGTAGAGTACGTCTTTAGGTTCTAGTTGATTATTTGTAGTTGTAGTTTCATTATGCTTGTCGTGGAGGCATTAAGCATAACGGACATTGTAAGTGTCAAAACTGTTATGTTATTATTGTAAATGGCCATATAGACTATAGTGTACGTATCGTACCAGGACCAGCTATATTAATAAGTAATCATGGTATTAAATTGTTGTGCGTACGGATGCAATAACAGTAAGTCCGATCAACATGTCGTTTCACCGTTTTCCAAACAGGGACAAATCTCCAGTGCCTTTGGGTTTTTAGCCAGTGCGACATAAAAACTGGCTATCAAAAATTAATAGTAAGAACTCTGTAGGCCTACCAAGCAAATACACTCGTGTATGTTCCGAACATTTTATTAAAGACGACTATGAAACTACCAATAGTTTGAAAATGGAAAATGAATCTAATGAAAAAAAAAATCGAAACGTGTTAAAAAAATGAGCAGTTCCGTCTGTCAAATTCAGAGGCAGCATTGATACCCCTTTAAAAACAGAGCGAAGTACATGTTACCTTGCCGCTCGAAACAAACATCGTCCGTTATTGAAAACATTTAAACCCAAAGTGTCCAAAGTACATCTCCACATCACGCTGTACTACTCTACGATTAATGTTTATGCAATGACGACTCGCTAAATCACGAAACATTTCAGAATAAACCTAAAGAGATAAAAATAAAATTTGAGCTTGATATTGAAACACTAATAAGAGCTAACCAGTTTGCGGAGGGGGTGACGGGTGCAAGTTCGGAAAGTAAAACCGATGAAATGAACGACCACGACGTATCGTTTGAAACAGAAGATTTTGACGAATGTGAATCTATCAATGATAGTGAGAGTGATCACATCGATGACGATCAATTCAATACGATGACAATACAAGTTCCTCCAAGCCAAGCATACACCCTTCAACTGTCCGATAGCGGTCGTGGCGGTGGGGCGCGCCATGGATGGCTAGTAACAGAAGATTTTGATTTTTTCTTCGCTACTGAGCGAAGATGAGTGAGCGCGGCACAGCTCGCATCCAACTACGTCACGCGTGTGACGTCACCCAATGAACATTCTTGATGAAAATTGCTCATAACTTGTTTAAATACGGACCGATTTCTTTCATTTTTGTTCCTAAATTCTTTAAATAATTCAAGGTTTGACATAGTTGAACTACAACGCTAGATGACAATATGCCTTTAAGCATACCGATTAAGCATACCTAGGCCTCCTAAAATGATTTTTGCAAAGTATCAAGCTTACAGCGTTGAGTAGGCTAGGCCTATCCAATCCCACAAAATGCTTACAGCCTAGGCCTAGGCATTGTGTAGGGCCTAGGCCTAGGCCTAGGGGTCTAGGACATTGCCAGGTCTCTGGCTTAACATTGGTACACAAAACATTAATAATTTCCTTACCTTGCTGTTTAGGCCTACTTCGTTTAATTGTCCATCCGGATATAGCATGCCTTGGCCTATAAGTTTATTATCTCCTGGTGCAACAGGCATGGAGCCTTTTTGCTCCTGGGATGAGCCATCACTTGAAGAAGTTTTCTCAGCTTGGCGGACAAAACGAAATACAATAACCGTTGAAACTACGGTCACAGCAGCCAACGCCAAGAACTTCAACAAACTTTTAATGTTTCGCCGCATTTCATTAGCCGGCAAAGGCCTAGCTAAACCATACTTATCTTTGGCTACGTTGACATACCTAGGGCCTTATGCCAGATAGTAGAAAGTATTTAATCAGTGTTAACTCTTATCATATGTTATCTTATATTGTACAGGTTGAAACTGCATTGAGTCATCGTGATACTCTGTGCACGCCTTCTAGGCTAGCTATGCCAATACTATTAACAAGTGGTTGGTTATTTTGTACGAATGTACGAGGTAATGTCAACACAGACTGTTATGAGCTGCATATTGTGCCGACTGTCGACGAGTGACATGACAGCACAGAGCCGAGCGGAGTCGACTTCAAACAGTGGTACCAACTGCTGCATACACTGTTCCATAGTGCGGAGTGCCAACATCACAGAAATTGTTTCACTCGGGTCAGCCGATGGCAGGGCTTGCGCAATGCCAAAGATTACAAACTACTAACTAGTTTGTAATCTTTGGCAATGCTAATACAGCCTCTAATAATATTACATTCATTATCAATTTTATTTCCAATTCAATTTTTATGTATCAATAATTTATTAATGATGTTGCTCTTGAAACAAAAAAATTGTATTTTGTAACCAGTACAAGTTCATTTACCAACTTGTTTATTCCTTTACAAAACCATTTTCATTACCAAGATTACAATCTGTGTTAATACGTATCCAATTTATTTTTATAAATTGACTGTAGATGGTAATTTTATTTGTATATGCCTATACCGTAATTAGGTGTTTACGCGAACCTGATCCGAGTAACTCGGATCACAAAATGTCTTACGTAAAATGTTTCAATTCGTATACCTACCCACGGAAATAAAATTACATTATAAAGTACGGCCAAATGATATCTCGGGTACACGACTGGCTAAATTAATGGATTTGGGGTGAATAGGAAGAGAACCAATCATGACAATAAGTGCACGAAATGTATTATTATTAAACGACTAATAATTAGAACGAATATAATTTTATCACAATTTGAATCAATTACTGAATATTATTGTAATGGATAAGATGAAGAAGTATACAGACTCAATTGATTATTAAATGAACTTTTCAAAAATATCTTTTGTAGATAATAAATCTATTCTAAAAAATAAAGTTTCTTTCCCCTATGCAATTCCCCTATGCAATCATTTGCGAAACATAGGTACTTTGCTCCGTCAATTCTCTCTCACACAAAGTGCATGTGGATAAGTTTGTATTTTATATCACCCAAATCATGAAGATTCATCCAAATATTCAATGCTTCCGTGATTTTTTGGGTTGTGGTTATCGTAGGCTATATTTAGCTCAGAAAATACCAATTTGGGGAGGATTGGGGAATATGGACTTATTCTTTTCCAATATGTGACTTCCTATTGGCAAGACAAAACAATAAAATCCATTCGGGTGTACTACGGGCATATGGGGGCGTAAATCTGCCAGTTAGCCCTGCCGCAGGTAAATGTTTGGATTTCTAACAGTTTTTTTAACCGATTTTGCGACGTTAAAATGACGAATGAAAATATGAATACCCGCTACACATATTGGATTAGGAAGTAATCAAGGATTGGACCAATTCTTTTCAAACACTTATCTTTCTTTTTCATGAGTATCTTTTTCATCGTAAAGTGTATGGCAGCATTAACTGAACACATTGTATTGACATTAATTGAAACATTGAATATTATTTTACAAATAACTTAGTGCATTCAAATTTGAAACACTATTTTTAAGGTTTTACGTCATTGGCCTTCGCTTATTCACTACGTGTTCCGTGTCTAGATTTGATAGAGGTTACTTGATAAAATAGGCTATCAAGCACAGGACCTTGAGTTTTCTGTCAGCATCCCGTTTTGAGTAGATTGTTCTGTATTTTATTCAGCCCAACCCATCTCCTCTACTCTATAGTTAACACAATTTTAGATTTGACAATAAGATTAAATTTGAACAGCATTCTTTTACTTCCGTCTGTCCCTGACCTAATATCATTATCATGACAAATCCAGGAGTAACAATGGCGTCGGCATGACCTTCGCTCTCGCGACAATATCAGACGCTTCCGTTATTTTCATTAAAACGAAACTATCATTTGGTTGTAGATCCCTAAATAACTTTTGCTTTCACCTTATATTATGTTATTTGAATGTTAAGTAATACTGCACAGACCGAAATGGCTGTTATATAAATAGGTAAAACAGTTACGATTTATCTTCTAAACGTCTCGGGTGGCGATGACGCTTGACGTCCCCTAAATTTCAAGTCTTCCGACTAGCGGAGGCTCGTCGACATTGCTTGGGAGTTCGACGAGCCTCCGATCGATGAAGATCAAGTTGACCTTGAATAACTTAACTTTGGGACAATCCAAACACTTTTTTAAGCAATTTTAACAGACCGAAATCGGGAGTATGAGTACACCGGAGTATATTTGGGTGTAACGCACACCGCAATATAGAACAACGAATGTTTATAATGTACTGTATAAACTTTATAAAACATTCTTACAGAGCGTAAGCGTGTGTAGTCCAAACAGTAAACCTGTGTTAATTTGTTTGCTAGAGTAGTTCAAAATAAAATAGTCCTTTCCAAAATACCGCACTGCTTTTGTTTCTTCAAAAAAGCAATGGTAGTCTTCCAGTTAAATTTTCTCACTAGAGGGCAGCAACAGCAAAATGGTTTTCGATACTACTTTTAATTTAATTTAATTTTAGTTGTGATATTAATATTTTTCATTAACCGGCTATTTCAGAGGGACACTCTCAATACAAAAATAGCACAGAATTTTTATATCTCAAGAATGCTACTCAAAATCGAAAATAATTGAGTCAAGAGCGAACTGTGGTGATAGTGATAAATATATCAAATTCAAAAGTATAATCAGTGAGGTATATTTATCGAGGCCTATAGTCCATTTATGTAGATATCATTTTGTAGTAGTCCAAAATTAACTGTAGGCTAATGGGTTATCACCTAATGCAAGGTATATGGTAGACTGTGTGGTGCTTTGCTATGTGTAATATTGACTTGCCACACTTTCGAATTGTGAATCACGCACACCATAGTGCTAGTTCTTTTCTATTTTGGCAAACAAGTTTATGAAATAGTCGACATCAACCTTGAAAGACTGTTTTTTTCTTTGCAAAGGAAATTACAACACGCCCCCATTCCGCAGCGAACGTTTTCAGCATGATTACTGATTAGTAGGCCTAGTGGTACTAAAAGAAACGCAACAACCGACATACCCTTTAAATACTACGTATTAATGATTTTGTTTTACATAATGAGATATAAATTGATTTATCTTAAACAAAACACAAAAATGCCAAAATTAATCATCGCCAATTCGTTAAACACCGATATTTCTATTCATACATATATAATATATACATACTGACATTCATATTATTCGTGGTTTTAATGACGAGATGGACTAAACATTGGACATGTTTTACATGAGAAATGTTTTCATTATTCGGCCTGTGTAGACCCATAATACTGTGATGTGATTTGTTCTTAGTAATTAAAACGTCTTGAAGTAGTATACCATTGCCTAAAGTGGGGAGCCCTACTAAATATGAGCAAGTTTAAAAATTTCAAAGATTTATTTATTTATATCTACCATGTTCAGTTATGAAACTGACAAATGAGGACAATACATAGAATCATGTATACAATTAATATGGTAAATCATTACAAAAAAAAACACAGATTACAAAACAAACTACTGTACTATTGAAAAATAACAAGAATAATAAACATAAATTGACAAACATTGACATAAATCAATCAATAACTGTCCCAGAGTCGGGTAGGGGGTTGGAGGTTCCCACCATTACTTAGGGATCGGGTCTACCTAGGCTTGCTACTTGCTAGCCATGTCTGACGAAATTTAAACATAAGAAAATAGATAATATATAAATATAGAACAAAAACACGCAACGGTGACTGGGAATTCAATAATAATATATTGACAAGAATTTGTTCATAGTCTTGTTGTGTGTGTTCCTGCGAGCAGGTTAGTTGAGATATCTTGTACATTGAAGCTACATCTTCATATATCTTCACTGAGGCCATGTTTCAGAGTTGCATTGCGAGGCTCCTTGGGTGTGATTTCTTTGCATAATTTCTGGTGGCTCTGAAGACCATCACATGATTTCACATATTTATAAAACATTATTGTAAATGGAACAATGCTTGTACCAACGTGGCTTCAACCCTTCATGGTTTGGAAGATGTTTTACTTCTGGAAAATGAAAAATAATTATTACATTTACATGAGATTACCGTTGAATCTTCTCTTTTGTTTTGGGTATGATTTATCGATCCATCTCCTTCAGTGATAATATTGTTTTGTGAGAAATCTTGCATTTCAATCTGGAACATAACCAACAATATGATATGAAGCGCTTACAACTTCGAGAAGGTTGTAATCAAGATGTGAATACATTCTGTGTGGATTACTAAACCCAAAGATATATTGCCCATGAACCTATCCCCGTCTGGGCCCGGGGTAGAATTGGTCCAGCCTTCCTGTCGTAAGACGACTAAAAGGCCGCCGGTCGAGTATACGTCGTAAAACAACAAAATATAACAAAATAAATAAACGTATTCAGAACACAATAGTTAAGATATTTTGTATGTGATTAATATATGATATAATATATATTTTTGTTTAAATTAATTTGATCTGAATGCATTAATAAACCAATTTTTAAGGTGTTATTGTTAAAATTGTAAACAATAAATACCAATTTTACTTTGATATATTTAGAATTATCGACAATAGTTTCAGTTGGATACTGTGTGCAGGTCACATCACGTTGAATCTAATATAAGAAATAATATTTTTATTATTAAATGTACGTATTTATTTATCTTGAACGGGCAATTAATGCTAAAGATTTTATTCTGCATAAAAGCGTTCACACGTACACCGCATAATGCACTTACTACAAGTAGTATATCTACTTTGATAAATATACTATATTATATTTGTGAATTATTTCAAAACTTTTATACTTGCGAGAACATAAATATGATAAACATAGACACTGGAATAGATGTTAGTGAAAATGTGTTGTGAAATTATAGCATACCTGTTTCGTTTTAACAGTTTCATCGTAAGATTATCCATTGGCGCCTCAACAGTCAAATATAGCACAAAGGCGGCGGCAAAGGACAAACATATGTCAGAGATTCCCCGTCGCATCTGGAAGATAACAGAATTTGAATCGCATCTAACTTACAATGTCTTTGCTTTTATGCCGTAAAAAACAAAAGATCCAGGGTTCAAATCCCGGTTCGTGCATGAATTTTTTTGTACTTTGGAACTTGACTTTTATCTATCAATATGATAAAAATGATATTTTTATTTATTTGTTCGACAAGAACTATTCTGCAAATGTATAAAACGTGCGGTATATTTTTAATATAAAAAGAGCGTACACTACGCTGATATTTACTAATGAATTAGCATTCATATCATTACACCAATTATATATTTCAAAGACTTTTTTTTTTCAGGAAACCAGTGAATCATAAATATTAAACAATTTTGGAAATTGTGGAAAAGTCCAGTTTTCATCAACCCTCACTCACCCGCAACCGTAAAGTGAGCAACCTGTCCCGACCCGCAACCACAACTTAAAATAGATTACATAATTTACCCGCCACCTGCAATGTCATGCGGATACCCGCGGATATGCAGGTCAAGCACTTCACTTCCACTTATTTACATGGGGATATCAATGCACGATATAAACGCACTACTGACTGAAATTTAGCTACTTTGAAATTTGTTTTGGTTGTTTTATTACTATGCACATAACAGATCGAGAGAGATAATTGTTTAATCGTGTACTGTACTTTGAACGTGATTTTTCTTTCTAAGAAGGTGGCATTATTGATTTGCTTTCAAAACTGAATGTATGAACTGCAAACATTATTTTTGTTTAATGATGATTAGTTGAAATTATATTTACATGCTTACGTAGGTATACTCAATGCCAGGAGTTAGATGAGGTGCAAGGAGACTCATAAATATTAATAGTCGCCACGTTTTTGAATAGGGATACTCACGACACGATAAGCGACATTATCGTTCGATATTTTTTCCTATACAGTGTTATGGAGTCTTAAGAGTTATCAAAGACACAGGACAGAAATCAGAGAATAACGTTTAATGTTTAGATTTAAACAAGTATTATGTAAAAGCATGATTTTATTTTATTAGCCTGTTAACATGCATTTGCATCTTGAATCTCCATCAATCGTATGGTCTCCTACATTTAGAATTCAAATAAATCATTGGGAAAAATCAAGTTAGTTTTATAACTGAAAAGGAATGTTTAAAATGTACTTACTCCGACCATTATGGCCCATTCCTCAGGGCTTCTCATGCCGGCATGATCAATTAGTTGTAAGCAGAAACTCGCCAAGTAGGCCGAATAACATAGCTTGCTTAGAAAGCACATCATCGGACTGGACAAAAACTTATTGACTTTACCTGAAATAAGAACAGAATTGTATGTGATACAATTATTAATATTTTTTATACTGAATGCATATTCAATTTGTATTTCTGTTCGAATATTTAAAAACTTGGAAAAGGCGTTGCCTACCTATATCTATGCTGAGGATTTAGATCAAATTCAAGTATTGATATAACATTAAAATGGTTACCAATGCAATGATAGATACAAAATAGGCAACACGCGTACGATTTTTTTTGTTAAACCAAACACTTAGTTTAATAGTATTAGATACAAAAAGTATATTAATGCAAGTCGCACGTAAAAAAGAAATTTTTAAATAGGTTTAATGTGGTCGCATTTATTGAAGTTTAAACTGGGGATCTGAAACGCGTACAGGTGGCTGTGACGCAATGGTTCTGTAGACGTGGCGTGGCAGAACAGACCAATCGCTGAGATGGTGAGCGTACGCAGAACAAAACTATGACGTCACATCCACTCTACTCATGGCGGCGGCTCGTTTTTCGCGCCCTTTTATTTATCGTTACTAAACCAATTATTTTGAGGCATAGACTGGTCCGTTTTTCAAAATTCAAAGACACAAAATTATTAAATGAGAGACAAGGTGTTTAAAAATCGATTGAAATTTTCAAACGCGTGTTCCCTATTGTTAAAACGGTAATTTTACTTTACTTTGGGCCTTCTTAAAGGAGGTTGACAATGGTCAAATGCTAGTCAGGGCAAGTGCATGCATGCGATTAAATACACCAATTAAAGCTTAGAACTAGTAGTTAGCACGACGGTACAAAACAGTTTGATGGTTTTGTGACGCGTTCATTAGCGAATATATATATCCACGTCCACGAACATTCTGACCAAACTTTCTCAAAATTACCGCCATTGTTGTATAATAATAATACTGCCTGCCTTTGTTCAATAAGAATGATTTGTGCATAGCTTAAAATTTTCGTTGTCATATAGTTTCTTCGATTACAGACATAACTACTTATCGCATCGCGTTAAAATTATCACATTCGTGGCAGGACGAAAATTTACAGTAATATGGCTTTCTTATTTTGCCGCCATTTTGTTTTCGAAAACATATTTGAGTAACTCTGTTGTAACTTTTTAGTAACTTTCCGACCAATTTTACAACAAAACTAATGGCGTTCAATCCACTTCTCACGAAGGTTGTGGGTGGTCTAAATTGCAACTTAATCGGACTTTCAGTTCGACCGCTATTGCGAGACACTACTAAAATAGTGAGGCTTGTGCAATCTACCAGCGGAAGATTACATTTTATGAACGTGTTAAAGATCGCTAGAAATCTGTTGATTTTCGTTGCATCCGCGTGCATGAAAGGTGCAGTAGATAAGGATATCAAGCAGGTATGCAACCGCGGTTTAGTTTTAATACAGCTCTCCGTTCCGTCCGGCATTCGTTCGTTTCTTCTGCAAAAGTGTTATAATTCCTACATAATATCCAATACTTTGCAATCTGCATAATGGTAATCTCTACCTCTAGGGCCTATACCTACTATGGAATAAAATAATCAAATTCAAATCAAAATAATAACTTACTGTTTTTGCTGAATGTAAGACTTATTATCACAATCGCTATTCCCAATGGCCATAATAAACGCCGCTGTGGCTGTTCCAGTGCTGCAGTTACGTCACTGTAGTCCCAAGTCAGATTGATCATCAGGGCACCTGGTATTAGGCTACAGAAACTTATCAGTAATCCAGCTGCAACCCCCAACGTCGACTGCCACTGGAATAGAAACAGCAGTTTTCATCTCGAAGACGAAACATACACATACATACACACATCCAAAACACGGTGTATACTGCTATGTGAATTTATAATCTCTGTTACAACGAAAAGTAAAACACTATCCAATGGATATTATTTTAGTTAACCGTAAAGCTTCACTATTCTTCAGCACTTTGGAAAAATAGAGCAACACCTCCACCTCCACAGAAACAACCAGAAGATAAGAAGCACTCATGGCTACAAGGGTTTCTTATAGTAAGAATTTAAGTTTGCGAATTATAACTGAATAAAACATAATGTTACAATACAATGTATGTATATAGCTTCACAAAACTATCAATTTGTTATTTTTATTAGTATTTAGTTGTATTTACAGTCACACAGTATACATTGTATAATTTACAATACAATGGAGCACGGAACAGATCCGTTGTAATAAAAATAAACTAATGCTATTAAAGAGTACTCTGTCATAGCTTTTCTGAATTCGAATTTATTATTTCACTTCATGTTTTATATTTTATAGTACAATTAAATCATTGGGTATTAGGCAAATAAACTACTTCTATCTAAATATCAACAAGTTGCTTTCAAAACGCACCGACTGAATAAATATGGCTGATTTGAATTTACTACAAAGTGAATTATTTACGTTACAGTTACAGGGAAACTATAGATGTTCCTCCAATCGCTTGTACTTTGAGCCAAATTGGGCTGGTCACATTCTATTCTACTTTGACTGAATTTGGTCCATTCATGGCCGGAATTTCAATGTCCAGTTAAAGTGTCAAGTAAATTTAACTGTCAGGTAAGCCCAGGTTGGTGTATTTCTATTGGCCATTGTCATGATGAAAACAATTTAACTGAAAAGTAGATTTAAACTGGACATTGAAATACCAGGCCTCAATCAGATTAACTGATTCCGATACAATAAGTTTAAATTGACAAACAATTGTCACCCTATAAAAATTAGTAACCAAAGAAGTACAAAATCAAAATATGTAATGCTTGAAACTTACGGTGTACTGGAGATCACGGTGTCTCAAGCGGTGAAGGAGGAGCCCGGTTGCGACTCCCACCAGATAAGGGGTCGCATGCACGTGAGACTTAAAGTACATAAACCGAAGATATGGCTGAGCACGGCCGGCTGCCAAGTCTCTGAAATACAAAACAAATGCATTGAACCAGCTGAATTTTTTATTCGTCTTAACAAGTTTTAATTCATATAAAAACAACATATATAGACTACTTAATAACTAATAAGATAAGATAAGATAAGATAAGATAAGATAAGATTTTTATTCACCATCAGACCTGTACATGGTACAAATATTGGTTTCGTCAGAGAGTATACAGTATAAGAGAGTATACAGTATAATAAAGAGGGGGGGGGGGGTTATGATTGTGCACTGAAGAGTTTGTAGATTATGCTTGCCCCAATGGGCAGTGGCGTAACTCAAAATGATGGGGCCCGTATGAAAGTAGGATGTTTGGACCCCCATCTAAGGCATAGTAGGACAATAATAATTTCTGTTACCAGAATACGCTCGTTTGTCACGTTGTCTTCCAGTTGTGTAAGTTAAGATTGTAATTTTTGCTATTCTGAAACTGAGAATTCTTTCGTATACAAACATTTATTAGAAATCGGTGGTTCTCGAGGGAGAAAGCACCGCAAAGCACCGCAAAGCACCGCATACCTTGCACTATATAAGGAGTTACGCCACTGCATACTTACCCGTGGTAAAAAAATTGTACCGGATCTATTTTGTAGATGTATGTTATTGCGAACGGAACCAGGAGTGACGCAAGTGTTGTTAGACCGAAGGCCACGTAGCCACACATGCGATGTTTGTGGATGAGCAGGACCAGGAACACTGATATGATGTAGTAGTGGAACTCAGGCGCCATATACCAACAATGAATCATACACTGAAAACGGAACATAATACGTATTATTTATACGTCGACGAATACAAGTGTGTCGTTTCTAAGTTCTAACCTTGCACAAAGCATGATTTCTAACGAATAAAATCACTAACTTGTTGATTTGCTTTAAAATTGTTGCAAGGAAGTAAAAACGATGTCATTCCTAAGACATTTTAGTCTAGTAGTAGTTTACCACGCTATTTTACAGATATAACCAAATTCCAATAATATACATTTTTTACGATTAATTTTACTTTTGAATGTGTGTTGCATTGGCTATACGCGAACTCAATCATATAATACGTAGTAATTAATTTCTTTAATTGTTGTTTTCCTGTCCCATGAAAGGACAGGATGGCCAGTGTAGTGTTATGGGCATGCCCATACCCTCTGTAGCCTACAGGTACATACAATAACACAAATTACATACAATTATATAAAGTTCAAAGTTACAAAATGAAATAGATGGAGAGGAATTTATAGTATGACATTGATCGGTAATGGATATTTGAATTTCATCTGAAATATTTTGATAAAATTATTTACGACAGCCACCAAGACATGCTAGACATAATAACTCGCCCTATAACCTTATCCTTCAGACCGAAATTCAAATAATACGGAGTGATTTGTAATGAATGAATGAATTGTTGCAAATTCATTCATTCATTACAAATCACTCCATAGTGCTATGTTAACAATATAATGCAATAGAAGTATTACCATTAGAATATGTTCACACATGTCTAACCAGAATGCAATGTTAGTGCGTTAAAAATTAGGTATCAGCTATTTTAATGCGATGTACGTCCCGTTTGAAAGGATACTTCGTGTGTGCTACTTCACTTAACATCGTTCAATTTTGTTCTTTATCCAACGGATGAATAAAGTTCCATTTAACAATCTGGAATTCTGGTTGAAGGCTACAAGCCAAAAGGAAAAATAAAAATAACAACATAGAAATTCCCAACATTGTGAATAAAATGTGTACACTCCATAGTCTGCAATACTGTTTCAAATCCTGAAATAAATATTCTTCCAAACAGAAAATGTACGTCAAAACACCAAATGAGACCAACATGCAGCTAGTCGTTAACATTTTGTAACGCCAGTCATAGGGCTAATCCTTGCAGATATAAATAGGTAAGAGGGTTAAAAACTATCACAATTGTGTTAAACATTATGAAAATACATTCTGACGTTTTCAAAATATGTAATTTGAGTAATAATTACCATTTTGTCATCATTGACGTAATTGTTAACGTACAGAAGATTGGTCCACCAGTTTTGTATACAATATTGTCTCTCTGGGGCCAACGTCGCAGTCCAAAGTGGACCATCACCCAAGTGAAACATCAACGTTGCGGGGAAGAAGGTCACCACAGCATAGACTGGAGTTAGTCTGGTAATATTAAAAGCATATCAAGATTAAAATGAAATTCGTTTTCAATATGACACCTTAATTAAATGACTTTCAAAATTTGGATTTATAATAAGTATTTAAGCTTTAATATTTCCTTCAAACCCTACTTGTGGATAGTAGTAATGACAATGATATTAGGAAGTCTCTCAAATGTATGTCTGTTAGTATTTTCTATTCTTGCTATACTAGAAGATTCGAACATTACTAGTTTCACGGTAGCATCAAATCCTCTGACCGTCTAACCGTTGAGTGCGATCTCACTAAACGATCGAACAGTCGACTGCATACCCGCAAATCGTTTTGCATGCATTTTTTGTGTATATAATAATATGCATCAATAAAACGCAGGAGACAAAAACAAAAATAATCACAAAATGTAAGTAAATTCTTTACCTTAGAAATCTATAAATTATCATTTGTATAGGGTTGATTGTATTCTTCTCAAGGTGGCGTAACATGACGAAGGTAACTAGAATTCCACTTATCAAAAAAAAGGAATTAACTATAACTTCAGTTTGGGAATAAAGTGCACACCCGAATAGCGCTTTGTTCTGAAAACAAGAAAAGACAAAATGTTGAGTTATGGTCGGTGAAGTATTAAATCGATATGACCACAATCTACACTCTTGCTGAGGACATACTATGTGAGAAGGGAATATTATGTTTCACATACAAATAATATTCCTTGCTCACGTGATGTATGAAGATGTTTAGTTTATTACAGACACAGACAAATGACTAACGCTCATGCGGCCATTATCTGCATGTGAGCCTGCAGATAATCTAATTTGAAGTAATGCAGTAGGCCTAGTGGTGTATAGAAAATTATATCAAATTATAAAATGTATATACGTGACTGCAACCAAGATAAATTGGTTCAACTTGAGGTGAATCCCTTCTAGCCAATAGTATGCATACTAAAGCTATTAGCTTACCTTTTCATTATATTCATAGTTTTGTAAAATGCCGGTTTGAGTGAGAAGTGCTCTATGAGCTAGAATTACCCCACACGTAGATAAGAACTTAATACCATAAACGCTTCCCAAGCTACTTTTTGAATACTTATTAAGTTCAAATAGGTTCTTCTTCAATGAAAAACATTGCACGTACCCGTCTGACGTATCACCTGAAAATAGTAGCTGATTAAACCACCATTTTGTGAGCTCACTTATAATTTACAAAGATAATTTTTTTTCATAATGCTTACATTCAATTTTGGCTTCTTGCTGTGGCTTATCTCCTACAAGAGAATATGTATTGTTGTCGCAAATAGTGCTCACCATAACTAGCAGAACAAAGGTGGCAATGACGATGCTGAAAGCATGTTATCACTGTTACAATTTGCTATGGCCACTATCAATCATCATCGAAACGGACCCTCATCATTATTGTATAAACGTATTATAAGCTTATTGTATTGTATATTGTATAGGCGGGTCTAATTGCTTCATGTTTTGATTTAGATATTTGTATACCAACACATACATGGATATGATCAGCTAAATCTTATGCGTTTTGACGAATTTTGTTTGAAACTTGCTCAAAGATATTTCTATTGCTTAGATAAGAATAATTATTAAATCTTTAATTTCTAGGTCGTATGAATAAATTTATAATAATCTTGAACACTATAAGTACCTCCATGCTGAGGTAGTCTCTACCTCAAAAATCGCAGAAAATGTTCATTTTTAAATTAGATCTCAAGATTGCAACAAGAAATCGAAAATCTAAATCAGCAGCGCACTTTGCTTTGGTAAGACCTACAGATTGAATAAAATATTATAACCATAAGCGTAGTATTTTGATTATAAT
This sequence comes from Isoperla grammatica, assembly GCA_945910005.1. NCBI lineage: Eukaryota > Metazoa > Arthropoda > Insecta > Plecoptera > Perlodidae > Isoperla > Isoperla grammatica. The sequence continues at coordinate 42,293,581 of OX246739.1, forward strand.
TCGATAATTAGTAATAACATTAATTATTTATAAAAAAACAAACTGATTATAATATAAGTCACGACTTAGCGCATTTAATGTGTAGGGCTTACTAAACCACAGTGCGCTGTTGATTCAGATTTTCGATTTCGAAGCCCAATCTTGTGATATAATCTAAAAATGAAAATGTTGTGCGGTTTTTGACGTAGAGGTATCCTTCCCTGTTAAAATGTCCAAACAACGTGTTTTCACCATGGCAACCACCAATCAAAACCTATTAAATTCACCAAATATAGCGTATTTTCTTCAAATTACTTTCTGGTTTGTTGATTTTGTACAATGATCTATCCAGGCAATATTCTTTTATAAACACAAGCTCTGCTCATTACAATTGTAATAGAGTGGGCCAAGCTCATGCATCCAGGAGAAACCCACCAGTATGCAATGGAACCACTCGATAGTGACTCTTGCTCTCGGTTCGTCTGACATAGGTTAGGCTTCACGTCAACGCTGATGGTGTTGTTACTTGAAGTTGCTGCAAGATGCCGGGTAATTGACGTTTCGAGGTCGCTATGCGAACAAGATGCCGGAATGCACATGGCGTAGTGTACCACATTACGTGCAGCCTTGGCTCTGTCTCCATAATGCTAAACATTGGACAATAATGCAAGTTTTTTAGTTTCAAGGACGCACTCAACAGCGAGGTCAGGCTGGCTAAGGTTTTATTCAAAGTTCTTGGAATACCATGTCTATGGTGCATTTACGCTGCTGCAGTGATTGTGTGTTTGTGTTAGTTTAAACTAACGATCTGTTATAATAAACCTTAGATGGGAAAACAGGTAATCATATTTGGTATTGATTCATATTATGCAGCCATGATGAGTTATGACAAAACGTTTTGATCTTTTGACAATTTGAATGTATACCAAAATCGATGATGAGTTAAACTGAGAAAATGGCAGATATACCGAAAAATAAGAACTGACTGAGAGGCGGTCAGACGGTTGGACATTGTGGACTATTGAGAAGATCAAAAGCTGCATAACTATAGTAACTCGTGTATCAGGTTGAGTGCTCAAAGCAGTCATAGCATCTATTCTTTATATTCACGTGACGTCACTGACATTGTTGGCGGCCATATTCCCGTACATGAGGTATTGCAGTTCCTACACATAGCGGCCACCATCCCGTACACGAAGTCATTGTTGTAGACAAACAAATGACTGTATTGCATACCAAGAATAATGTGATTTATGTCCGGTTTTAAGAACCTTCGGACAAGGTTACTAGCTTGTTTTCACCATGGCAACAACCAATGGGAAGCCTAGTTGCTATAGTTGCACGAAATATTTATCCGATCCGAAGTTCATAATAGTGGGTCTTACTGTTTATTTCAGATCACTGTTTCCACGATATAGTGTCCTGACTTGTATCAGTATTAAATAACTAATTGGACCACTAAAGTAATGTTTTCTATCTAGCAGATGAGAGTTGCACTTCGAACCACAAAGATTGTTAGCATCGTCTTGTAAGTTTGTATACCCCTATCTTGTTCCAGATGGATCCAAAAGGACTGTAGAATATATCAGCATCTTGGTTGACTGGCTGTGCAACTGGTGGCTGTATTCTCAAAGTTGCGAGACAGAATTGAGCTTGAATCGGCACCTCCGTCATAACACATTCATCGAAATTGCCCAACTGGTAGAAGTTACCCGTGTACAGACCTTGCACACTCTTTGCAGAGGCGTCTAGCACTGTGAAAGAAAACCCACACAACCTGTGTTAAAAGGATAGACACACGTATTTATACCTTGTTCGGCTGTTTTTTTTTTGTTTACGAATAATATATTACTCTAAAAGTAAAACTGCAAGCGATTGTGACAAAAGAAGGACAGATACTCGGGTTTTAAATGGCGTGCACAAATATATATATATATTGATCTTGTGACGAAAATGTTTAAAACAAATAAATTAAACTAATAGACAAGCAAGCTGTCAAAACAACAAAATTACAAATAACGAAAAAACAAAGGCCACTGCTCACTTTAGTTAAAATGTTTAATTATGGACAACAATGTTGAAACTCAGTGCGTAGCACGATACACGAGGCTCTAATTCGGGAGGTCGCCAATACTGAATAAAGGATTTTTCCGAGGTTTTCCTCAGTATCACTAAAGTGTATTGCAATGAATCTGTGGTCCTAGGATCTCACCCACCTTCCCCTACTTCACTCCATACCTCGAATCGCCGGCTCGAGCCAGCCGCGAGGGGTACCCCTCGCGGCTGGCTATTCGAGGTATGGAGTGAGTTTGGGAAGGTGGGAGGGATCCTAGAACCACAGATTCATTGCAATTACGCGAATACTAGGATTGAGTCATACTAACAGCCCGTGGAAATTCCTTGCCAACTATTCCAAATACTAATCTGAAGCATCCCCATGAGCAGCTTTCCTACGAAATTTGTTTTATGTTGTTTCCCAGCAAACATCATTATAAAATTTTATCTTTTGGAATGTACGAAAATCTTGGGTTATTTCAATTCAATTGTTGATATTAGTTTAACTGGATTTCCAGGGTTTTTATGAACATTCTAACAAAAATAACAATTAAAAGGAGAAACGAATATAAAATGAAGCCACTCCAACAAGATATTTCAGATAGATATGCAATAGTATCTTTTTGGGCTCCTATCTTCTATTACCCGCTCTAGTTATCTCAGATGAAAATCTTAACAACATTTACTTCACTAACGGCATCATGAAAAGAAACTAGGCCAAACGAGCGAATAAGAAAACACAAACATTGATACTGAAACAATCATACTTTCTTCTAAGGTCCAAATTCACCAACATTTTTAATCGGCCGATTTACTAATCTCGGATTGGTAACTATGGTTTCAAGAAATATTAAATACTAAATGCATGGTGGCTTCTACCGGGCGTCATTTTTTATCTCCGATTAACAGAAAACCGCCGGATTAAAGTTTGGTGAAACTGGCCCTAAATCGCCATTGACAACAGTGCACAACAATCATAAAGGCGGGTTCACACAAAATGACTAAGACTAACGATTAGTGTTTAAGACTAACGATTTAAGGTTTAACAGGGTTGAAGTATACGATTTATGTTTAAGCGTTAACAAACTGTTATAGTGATTAGTGTTTAAGAATGAGTGATTAAGAAAGTTGATTTTCGATTGTTGGCATTGTTGAAATACATTTGGGGATGGATGTTTCCGAGTACGTTGTTTTCCCAAGGCTCAATCACTCTATTGTTAGTCTTAGTCCATAGTCATTCTGTCTGAACGCGCCTTAAGGCGGGTTCACACAAAATGACTAAGACTAACGATTAGTGTTTAAGACTAACGATTTAAGGTTTAACAGGGTTGAAGTATACGATTTATGTTTAAGCGTTAACAAACTGTTATAGTGATTAGTGTTTAAGAACGAGTGATTAAGAAAGTTGATTTTCGATTGTTGGCATTGTTGAAATACATTTGGGGATGGATGTTTCCGAGTACGTTGTTTTCCCAAGGCTTAATCACTCTATTGTTAGGTTGGAATTCATAGTCGGCCCCTACACCTAGGGGCACCCATTGTTGCTATGGATTTGTTTTGTTTATGGAAAATAACATGGAAACAATTGTTACCTTAGCAACAATGGGCGCCCCTAGGTGTAGGGGCCGACTATGAATTCCAACCATAGTCTTAGTCCATAGTCATTCTGTCTGAACGCGCCTTTAAGTGCACCTTAGGTCCGAATTCACCAAACTTTTTAATCGGCTGGATTACTAATCTCGGATTGGTTACCATGGTTTCAACAAACATTATACAAAATGCATGGTGGCTTCTGACCGTAATTAACTCCGTCTAGGATCCCAGATCAATTCTAAAAGTCATCTATTCATTTTCATTTTTTGCATTGCATTGCAACTATCTATATAGATGACAACGAAGCATTGATGCGCGGCCTAAATGTTCTAATATGGTTGATTAGTGCGCTATTTATACCCGTAAGTGTTTTGGAAACTTGTTGACCGAAACCGAAGTTTTGAAGTCGGACATCGAAATAATAGCATCTTACGGTAATGTAATAGAAAAAATGACAAGTTTTAGTTTTAAATTGAAAAAAACAAACAAGTGGTTTAACGTTTATATTCCTACCGAAAAATAATACTAGTATAAATACTTAGAAATGACAACACGGTTTACCAATAAATAAAATTATGTTTTTATATGCGTGTATAAACCTACCCACATCTCCACTTAAAAAGAAATCAAAATTTCATAATATTATCCTTCACTCACCATCTTAATCTTTTCATTGGCGATTTCACAATATATTATAGTGATGTGATTTATTTATTCAAAATCAAACGATTTTTATCATCCTGTCGTATTTGATGATAATGTATAACTATCATTACTGTATTTCCATTTCCATAAACCCATCGTAATCCTATTTAGACATACCTCGATCAATCTCTATAACACTTACATTGCTCTAATCGACATATTAATGTACGATATTAATTGACATAGATCTTTGATTGGTTTATCGCTCACTTGTCGATGATGTTTGGAGCCTACAGGGTTGGGTTAGTCGCTTTAAATTAAAGCCCCCAACTGAAAATCAGTCTTGTTACTGGAGTGGGTGGCCGTAGACCCTAAATGTGAATGTATGTATTTATTTAAAAAAAAAAATTGAAACTCATGGTTAAAATATGCTTTTTCTTTTTTTCTGATAATAATAGAGCACCAATAAATGGAGCTTACAATGGAAGTACTTACTCTGAGCTGCCCATGTTGTTGCGTTGCGCAAGTTATCCAACAAAAGTTGACTGTCCATACGACACTTTTCATTGGCTGAACCCAGCACAACTATTGGCAACGCCGGGAATATTTTAGATGCTGCCAACACTGCGTACGTCTCATTGACTGTCGGTTCGGTCAACACACGGGCAAACACTGGCCAACACAGGCAAACGATTACAAATAAAGACGCAAGTATGTTGGCCATATCGAAAAAAAAAACACGTGTTTTATTTACCGGCACGTTTTTTGTGTACACAACATATTGTCCTAGCAAAAAGAAAAAAAAAATATTTTTAAATTTCTCTTTATGAACACAAAATGAGAAAATCCTTTAATGTGTTTCAATTAATTGAAAATACATTAATTCAGAATAATATGAGATTGAACAATATTTTAATCGCCATTTGTTAAGCGCTTGAAAAATTCGCCGTGAATAGATCAGACTCAGGTTATCTTAGCAAGTGGTATCAATCATGAAGCGTGATTCGTTTTATATAAATATCTGATGATCCCAGAAGAATTACAATACTTGTAGTTTTAATTTCATGATTGTGTTATTATTTATTATAATCAAATCTCATCAAACGTAGTTTTATTCAAGGATATACAATTTTAAAAGTACGTATATGACTATGGCGTTTATGGGTAATCAAACTATTTCCTGTACATCTAATTATGATTCTTTCAATAACAGCTAATAAAGTATGCAAATTGTAAAAAAATTTCTTAATCGTATTTACATATCATTGCTTCTATCATTCAAATGAAACAACATTACGAACGGGACATTTCGCTGTGCTGAATGAAATATATATTTCTTCCCTACGTTTCAGCCCAACTAAGCTTATCCCACTCATCCAATGAAAAACCAATAGAGAAGGCTCCGCCGTATGTACGCGAGGCTCAAACTCGGGAGTTCGTCGGTTCGATCGACAATCTTGACTGAAGTTTTTTCCCGAGGATTTCCTCAGTCGTAAAGGCGAATGCTTTGATTCAGTCCTACTAGTCCTCGGACATTCCTTTCCAACTATGCAAAACACCCTAACATGACTAATTAGTCATTTGAAAAGGGGCACATCATGTGAAGCTAGTGTGTTATCAGGAGTATTTGGTGGAGAGGAATTATATTTGATTTAAGATTTAAGTTATGTGAACTGGCTAGCGAACAGTGATGAAAACTCGGTGCCAGGTAAGTTCAGTTCAAGCTCTTTTTGGTCGTTGGGATGTTCCGGTTATCACTGCTAAATTGTACATTTAAGTTCGTTGATGGCCTTGTATGGCCTAATTACATGGTTACCTATAGCTATAGGTAGGTATTGAGCCTTCATTCTTGCAATCATGCCTCTCATTATAGCCCAAAGAATAGATCTGAAAAGTGAGGGAAATTCAAATAAATATACATTTTAGTCGTGCTACCCAAACGTAGGCTTTGGCTGAATGGCTCGACCTCAGTGGACGTATATAACCTCCTCGTTGTCCACATCTTCTGTGACGTCACTCCCTCTCTCACTCACCCACTTCCTCACTCGCCCTCACTCCCTTGTTACACCCTGTTAACGTTAAAATACACCCCACACAAGATCAAACTCAGCGACGCCAAGTTGTCTCTATACAATGATGAAATCTTATATTACCTTATGTCTCGGTATGAAACAAGAGCTGTAGATGCAAAATCACAGGCGTAATGCAATCGACAATCTCAACCTGACTGACGGACTCATAGGAGGTTATACAAGAAAGTTTACAGCTCATGTTTAAAATACTTTATATTATTTCATTTGCAAACGTGTTGACAAAGAAATAAGTATTGTCAACGTGAAGATAAATGCCCTGTCTGTTACATAATCCATATTATTAACAGTGTACACAGTGTTTAAATAGCGAGTGAAAACATTTCATTTGTTAACACAAGCATAATATGACATTTGTTAGAGAAACATTTAACAATTAGTAATACTTCCTTAGGCCGTCATTTTCAAATGCTTTTTGCTGGATCTTGCAGTTACACATAATCTTATTATTGAATTATTTTTCTCAGTTAATTATCAAATGGACATTTGAGCACCAATATTCATACGCACAATAATTTTATCAATGGTATTACCACAGTTGTGTGTGGAATTACCAATTACAATTGAAAAATATGTCTAGCACATGCACAAATGTTACCACTATCTCTATGAATTCCTTAACAATATAAATTCTACTCATTTTAGGGATTTTTGCGGCGTATCATTTTCACCAGTTAATACTTGGAATCCCTATTTCCATTCAATCAACAATTCACTTGTTTTGTAAACGAATATTATAAAAAGGAATTACAAATCAATACATCTGAATTCAAGAGATCACATCAGCACATTTGAGTACCACATGCAAGGTGCTCTTCCATCGCTACATCAATGTGCGATATGTTATTATTATACCGGCATACAGATATTAAAACACAGCGATAAGAAATAAGATTGAACATCTATTACCTTGTAAAACAACATTCAACAACATCTATTTACTACAATTTTCTGAAGATCAAGTCAAGATGTGACAATGTACGAATATTAAATTCAATAGTTAGTGTTGGAACTATTATGATTATAACACTGTTAACATTGAAAATTTTACAAGTGAAATAGTAAAATCCATTGCCAACAAAGCAGTACCGGCTGTTTTAATTAGAATTTAAAATTGTTTTGTAATGCTCCTATATCATTGACACCACTAACTGAATATATGCCAACAGTGATTTAACAAACGTTTCAGAATGTGGTGTAAACATTTTTTTAATTCTTTTCTTATTGGCTTGAAGTAATCAAGCGTGGAGATCTGCCATGCACTTCCCCCAACTCCATCTTGTAATCAGAACGCTGGGCAGCCGTAGATAAGATGAGGTCTTATACGAGCGGTAGACGAAGCTTTCACTGCTAGACAGAGCTTGATGCAGGTGTCGTGCAATGATGTGTCAATGCCTGTTGGCTTTGGCTCTTACTACTTCATAATGAGTGTTTCTGATGAGAATACCTATTAGCCTGACGCGTTTTTCCCGGGATATGCATGCTATTTATCCGATAACAAGGGAGTTGATTCTTGGATCTTGATGAATACTTGATGGATATACTATGAACTTGTTTGGGGGGCTGAATCCATTCTTTGAATGTACTTCTACATTTTCTTCAATTGTTTTTTGTTGAATTCCATATATGTAACGATCGTGTGCATTGCGAATTTTGATATTAACCCTCTTTCTGTGTACATACAGTATAGGCAGTCTTGATCATTTCCGGATTTCTTCCACATTTTAGTCTCACTTTTAGATTTCTAACAATATGTTTAATTATTGTTAATCCACGGTACTCATTGCCTTCTTCTGACGACTGTTTTCTGAGTAGTTTAATATATGCAATAATTGCTTACTTATCTCAGAATGTAGAAAGATACATTTTAGTGGATTTTAATTGGACATTCATGTTGATTGATTGCGGCCAATTCAGAAATTATGTACATCTACCGAACATCGTTATTTTATAATGACTATAAGCCTAGGATTTAACTGATTTTTCATTCTTTATTATTGGCATAATCATATTGATATTGTAAAGTAAAAACAGTAGATTTAAATACGACTCAAGGGTAGCTTATGCCAAAATGCATATTTTATTTAACCTGAAAATGACACACTGTTTATTAATAAGGTAGATTTTGTTTAACCTTTTAGAGGTACTTTTGTCTTATTTTGATATAATATGGTAACCAAACACAAAGCTTCAGAATATGCAAAAACTATGTTACAATGTGTGTGCTCGCTAAGTCCAGCCGAACTATGTACGGAGAAAAACCAGATACCTGTCCCAAGGCAGAGAACACAACGATGTCGTAAAATTTGGTATATTTTTTATTTTTATTGGGTAATTATTTTGTATTTTTCAGGTACTATTTGGCTGCCTATTTGTCACTTTCAAAGGTTAATACAATCCTAGTCGTAATTATAACATACGTTATTTGTCATTGTTATTTGTTCATTGGTCTAAATGTACATATTCGTTTAAGTATGTATTAATATATTAACTTCAATTAACACTAAAATATGGATCACTGGAATTAATAAATAGTTTTCTGAATAATGGTTTGTGCGCATTTACTCCTATTTTAAAATTAGTATAGTGCAATCATTTATTTTTAATCCTGGTATTCAAGTTTTCATTTACAATTCTGGAATATAATTTTAATTAAATTAAAGCTCATAGTCAAAACAATAATATATTGTTCTGTTGTGACGTAAAATGATTCGTTGTTGTGACTTGTGTCAACCTTGTTGGAAAAAAACAATTTTGCCACCTTACTCTCTTATAATGTGGTACTTTATTTTATAATGACAGTAAATTAAACATTCAAACGAAATGTGAATCGATTAATTCACGATCATAGTCATAGACTTTATTGTTTAACAACACATACAATGACGGCCCAGGTTTTATAGATTATGGTTTGACATTGTTGATAATAACGTTTGTTTCTCTTATTAGAATCACTTTTATGCATAACTGATATCCCCGTTATCTGATACCAGCAACAATTTTAGTATCCTTGAAACACAGTAGGTCGTATGATTGACTACAGGCATATGTACATTATAGTACTCACTGTAAATTGTTTAGCAGAAATTGTTGCTTTTGCCTAATGGATGCTATCTCCACCAACACCGAACGAGAATAATCAAGTTGAAAATGTGAGAATTGTGAAAAAGTGATAAATACAGAATTTGTATGCAAGTATTTTAACATGACACATAAAAAGCTATTTAATTTGAGAAGATCCATGGATTAATCACACCGATGATCAAATATATTCACGATCGACGTATGAACCATCTTTCGACTACAACAACTAAAATCATATTCATAAAATGACTGCGGAATGTAAGAAAGATCAGTTTGGCAACACTGCATGTCTAGTAGCTGGCGTTGTTGCCGCGCATTGATATGCTCATCCTCCGGTCAGCGCGGCCATTGCTAGTCGCAGCTGGCGGTGGGTAGCGCCATCGTCTCGGACGGGAAAGCAAATGGCCGTCTGTGGAGGCGCGGGCTCGGAATGGCGGCAGTGGTTCACCGTTGACCTTGAACAAAAAATAAAATAGCTCTAATATATAACATCGTCTTTATTAGTTACTGTTTGGTTTGTATAGGTTTATTTGTTGATTCTATAATAAGCTTATTTTAATATAGTTTATATTTATGTTCTGTGTATACCATAGATCAACATCATCTTTGCATTATGATGGTAGGGGCAAAGGAAAGGAGGAACGCACCGTGAACTGGAATTCATATTCGTCTCCTACCCCCGCCCGTTATTGCCAGGTAGGTAACAGTTTATAGCAACAACAGACGCCTCTAGAGGTAGGGGCCTATGAATACGAACATTCCTTGAATAAATGTAAAAACAGTTGTACAATAGTAATTCTATTATTTTTTGTATCAAGGACAGAATATACACGGAGCCAGGGGCTATGAGGAGAAGAAATATCTAGAGAATACTGAACGTTTGGTATTTTGTTCGTATTGTTTTCCACGTTACAATTTGTATCACACGGTGAAAGGGGAGGGACGTTAACTGTACCCACCTGGTCCTTCACCTCCCCCTCATACGGTGAAAGGGGAGGGACGTTAACTGTACCCACCTGGTCCCTCACCTCCCCCTCATACGGTGAAAGGGGAGGGACGTTAACTGTACCCACCTGGTCCCTCACCTCCCCCTCATACGGTGAAAGGGGAGGGACGTTAACTGTACCCACCTGGTCCCTCACCTCCCCCTCATACGGTGAAAGGGGAGGGACGTTAACTGTACCCACCTGGTCCCTCACCTCCCCCTCATACGGTGAAAGGGGAGGGACGTTAACTGTACCCACCCGGTCCCTCACCTGCCCCTCATACGGTGAAAGGGGAGGGACGTTAACTGTACCCACCTGGTCCCTCACCTCCCCCTCATACGGTGAAAGGGGAGGGACGTTAACTGTACCCACCTGGTCCCTCACCTCCCCCTCATACGGTGAAAGGGGAGGGATGTTAACTGTACCCACCTGGTCCCTCACCTCCCCCTCATACGGTGAAAGGGGAGGGACGTTAACTGTACCCACCTGGTCCCTCACCTCCCCCTCATACGGTGAAAGGGGAGGGACGTTAACTGTACCCACCTGGTCCCTCACCTCCCCCTCATACGGTGAAAGGGGAGGGACGTTAACTGTACCCACCTGGTCCCTCACCTCCCCCTCATACGGTGAAAGGGGAGGGACGTTAACTGTACCCACCTGGTCCCTCACCTCCCCCTCATACGGTGAAAGGGGAGGGACGTTAACTGTACCCACCTGGTCCCTCACCTCCCCCTCATACGGTGAAAGGGGAGGGACGTTAACTGTACCCACCTGGTCCCTCACCTCCCCCTCATACGGTGAAAGGGGAGGGACGTTAACTGTACCCACCTGGTCCCTCACCTCCCCCTCATACGGTGAAAGGGGAGGGACGTTAACTGTACCCACCTGGTCCCTCACCTCCCCCTCATACGGTGAAAGGGGAGGGACGTTAACTGTACCCACCTGGTCCCTCACCTCCCCCTCATACGGTGAAAGGGGAGGGACGTTGACTGTACCCACCTGGTCCCTCACCTCCCCCTCATACGGTGAAAGGGGAGGGACGTTAACTGTACCCACCTGGTCCCTCACCTCCCCCTCATACGGTGAAAGGGGAGGGACGTTAACTGTACCCACCTGGTCCCTCACCACCCCCTCATACGGTGAAAGGGGAGACGTTAACTGTACCCACCTGGTCCCTCACCTCCCCCTCATACGGTGAAAGGGGAGGGACGTTAACTGTACCCACCTGGTCCCTCACCTCCCCCTCATACGGTGAAAGGGGAGACGTTAACTGTACCCACCCGGTCCCTCACCTCCCCCTCATACGGTGAAAGGGGAGGGACGTTAACTGTACCCACCTGGTCCCTCACCTCCCCCTCATACGGTGAAAGGGGAGGGACGTTAACTGTACCCACCTGGTCCCTCACCTCCCCCTCATACGGTGAAAGGGGAGGGACGTTAACTGTACCCACCTGGTCCCTCACCTCCCCCTCATACGGTGAAAGGGGAGGGACGTTAACTGTACCCACCTGGTCCCTCACCTCCCCCTCATACGGTGAAAGGGGAAGGACGTTAACTGTACCCACCTGGTCCCTCACCTCCCCCTCATACGGTGAAAGGGGAGGGACGTTAACTGTACCCACCTGGTCCCTCACCTCCCCCTACCCCTCATACGGTGAAAGGGGAGGGACGTTAACTGTACCCACCTGGTCCCTCACCTCCCCCTCATACGGTGAAAGGGGAGGGACGCTAACTGTACCCACCTGGTCCCTCACCTCCCCCTCATACGGTGAAAGGGGAGGGACGTTAACTGTACCCACCTGGTCCCTCACCTCCCCCTCATACGGTGAAAGGGGAGGGACGTTAACTGTACCCACCTGGTCCCTCACCTCCCCCTCCCCCTCATACGGTGAAAGGGGAGGGACGTTAACTGTACCCACCTGGTCCCTCACCTCCCCCTCATACGGTGAAAGGGGAGGGACGTTAACTGTACCCACCTGGTCCCTCACCTCCCCCTCCCCCTCATACGGTGAAAGGGGAGGGACGTTAACTGTACCCACCTGGTCCCTCACCTCCCCCTCATACGGTGAAAGGGGAGGGACGTTAACTGTACCCACCTGGTCCCTCACCTCCCCCTCCCCCTCATACGGTGAAAGGGGAGGGACGTTAACTGTACCCACCTGGTCCCTCACCTCCCCCTCATACGGTGAAAGGGGAGGGACGTTAACTGTACCCACCTGGTCCCTCACCTCCCCCTCATACGGTGAAAGGGGAGGGACGTTAACTGTACCCACCTGGTCCCTCACCTCCCCCTCATACGGTGAAAGGGGAGGGACGTTAACTGTACCCACCTGGTCCCTCACCTCCCCCTCCCCCTCATACGGTGAAAGGGGAGGGACGTTAACTGTACCCACCTGGTCCCTCACCTCCCCCTCATACGGTGAAAGGGGAGGGACGTTAACTGTACCCACCTGGTCCCTCACCTCCCCCTCATACGGTGAAAGGGGAGGGACGTTAACTGTACCCACCTGGTCCCTCACCTCCCCCTCATACGGTGAAAGGGGAGGGACGTTAACTGTACCCACCTGGTCCCTCACCTCCCCCTCCCCCTCATACGGTGAAAGGGGAGGGACGTTAACTGTACCCACCTGGTCCCTCACCTCCCCCTCATACGGTGAAAGGGGAGGGGCGTTAACTGTACCCACCTGGTCCCTCACCTCCCCCTCATACGGTGAAAGGGGAGGGGCGTTAACTGTCCCCACCTGGTCCCTCACCTCCCCCTCATACGGTGAAAGGGGAGGGACGTTAACTGTACCCACCTGGTCCCTCACCTCCCCCTCATACGGTGAAAGGGGAGGGACGTTAACTGTACCCACCTGGTCCCTCACCTCCCCCTCATACGGTGAAAGGGGAGGGACGTTAACTGTACCCACCTGGTCCCTCACCTCCCCCTCATACGGTGAAAGGGGAGGGACGTTAACTGTACCCACCTGGTCCCTCACCTCCCCCTCATACGGTGAAAGGGGAGGGACGTTAACTGTACCCACCTGGTCCCTCACCTCCCCCTCATACGGTGAAAGGGGAGGGACGTTAACTGTACCCACCTGGTCCCTCACCTCCCCCTCATACGGTGAAAGGGGAGGGACGTTAACTGTACCCACCTGGTCCCTCACCTCCCCCTCATACGGTGAAAGGGGAGGGACGTTAACTGTACCCACCTGGTCCCTCACCTCCCCCTCATACGGTGAAAGGGGAGGGACGTTAACTGTACCCACCTGGTCCCTCACCTCCCCCTCATACGGTGAAAGGGGAGGGACGTTAACTGTACCCACCTGGTCCCTCACCTCCCCCTCATACGGTGAAAGGGGAGGGACGTTAACTGTACCCACCTGGTCCCTCACCTCCCCCTCATACGGTGAAAGGGGAGGGACGTTAACTGTACCCACCTGGTCCCTCACCTCCCCCTCATACGGTGAAAGGGGAGGGACGTTAACTGTACCCACCTGGTCCCTCACCTCCCCCTCATACGGTGAAAGGGGAGGGACGTTAACTGTACCCACCTGGTCCCTCACCTCCCCCTCATACGGTGAAAGGGGAGGGACGTTAACTGTACCCACCTGGTCCCTCACCTCCCCCTCATACGGTGAAAGGGGAGGGACGTTAACTGTACCCACCTGGTCCCTCACCTCCCCCTCATACGGTGAAAGGGGAGGGATGTTAACTGTACCCACCTGGTCCCTCACCTCCCCCTCATACGGTGAAAGGGGAGGGACGTTAACTGTACCCACCTGGTCCCTCACCTCCCCCTCATACGGTGAAAGGGGAGGGACGTTAACTGTACCCACCTGGTCCCTCACCTCCCCCTCATACGGTGAAAGGGGAGGGACGTTAACTGTACCCACCTGGTCCCTCACCTCCCCCTCATACGGTGAAAGGGGAGGGATGTTAACTGTACCCACCTGGTCCCTCACCTCCCCCTCATACGGTGAAAGGGGAGGGACGTTAACTGTACCCACCTGGTCCCTCACCACCCCCTCATACGGTGAAAGGGGAGGGACGTTAACTGTACCCACCTGGTCCCTCACCTCCCCCTCATACGGTGAAAGGGGAGGGATGTTAACTGTACCCACCTGGTCCCTCACCTCCCCCTCATACGGTGAAAGGGGAGGGACGTTAACTGTACCCACCTGGTCCCTCACCTCCCCCTCATACGGTGAAAGGGGAGGGACGTTAACTGTACCCACCTGGTCCCTCACCTCCCCCTCATACGGTGAAAGGGGAGGGACGTTAACTGTACCCACCTGGTCCCTCACCTCCCCCTCATACGGTGAAAGGGGAGGGACGTTAACTGTACCCACCTGGTCCCTCACCTCCCCCTCATACGGTGAAAGGGGAGGGACGTTAACTGTACCCACCTGGTCCCTCACCTCCCCCTCATACGGTGAAAGGGGAGGGACGTTAACTGTACCCACCTGGTCCCTCACCTCCCCCTCACACGGTGAAAGGGGAGGGACGTTAACTGTACCCACCTGGTCCCTCACCTCCCCCTCATACGGTGAAAGGGGAGGGACGTTAACTGTACCCACCTGGTCCCTCACCTCCCCCTCATACGGTGAAAGGGGAGGGACGTTAACTGTACCCACCTGGTCCCTCACCTCCCCCTCATACGGTGAAAGGGGAGGGACGTTAACTGTACCCACCTGGTCCCTCACCTCCCCCTCATACGGTGAAAGGGGAGGGACGTTAACTGTACCCACCTGGTCCCTCACCTCCCCCTCATACGGTGAAAGGGGAGGGACGTTAACTGTACCCACCTGGTCCCTCACCTCCCCCTCATACGGTGAAAGGGGAGGGACGTTAACTGTACCCACCTGGTCCCTCACCTCCCCCTCATACGGTGAAAGGGGAGGGACGTTAACTGTACCCACCTGGTCCCTCACCTCCCCCTCATACGGTGAAAGGGGAGGGACGTTAACTGTACCCACCTGGTCCCTCACCTCCCCCTCATACGGTGAAAGGGGAGGGACGTTAACTGTACCCACCTGGTCCCTCACCTCCCCCTCATACGGTGAAAGGGGAGGGACGTTAACTGTACCCACCTGGTCCCTCACCTCCCCCTCATACGGTGAAAGGGGAGGGACGTTAACTGTACCCACCTGGTCCCTCACCTCCCCCTCATACGGTGAAAGGGGAGGGACGTTAACTGTACCCACCTGGTCCCTCACCTCCCCCTCATACGGTGAAAGGGGAGGGACGTTAACTGTACCCACCTGGTCCCTCACCTCCCCCTCATACGGTGAAAGGGGAGGGACGTTAACTGTACCCACCTGGTCCCTCACCTCCCCCTCATACGGTGAAAGGGGAGGGACGTTAACTGTACCCACCTGGTCCCTCACCTCCCCCTCATACGGTGAAAGGGGAGGGACGTTAACTGTACCCACCTGGTCCCTCACCTCCCCCTCATACGGTGAAAGGGGAGGGACGTTAACTGTACCCACCTGGTCCCTCACCTCCCCCTCATACGGTGAAAGGGGAGGGACGTTAACTGTACCCACCTGGTCCCTCACCTCCCCCTCATACGGTGAAAGGGGAGGCACGTTAACTGTACCCACCTGGTCCCTCACCTCCCCCTCATACGGTGAAAGGGGAGGGACGTTAACTGTACCCACCTGGTCCCTCACCTCCCCCTCATACGGTGAAAGGGGAGGGACGTTAACTGTACCCACCTGGTCCCTCACCTCCCCCTCATACGGTGAAAGGGGAGGGACGTTAACTGTACCCACCTGGTCCCTCACCTCCCCCTCATACGGTGAAAGGGGGGAGGGACGTTAACTGTACCCACCTGGTCCCTCACCTCCCCCTCATACGGTGAAAGGGGAGGGACGTTAACTGTACCCACCTGGTCCCTCACCTCCCCCTCATACGGTGAAAGGGGAGGGACGTTAACTGTACCCACCTGGTCCCTCACCTCCCCCTCAGCGTCTTCCGCCTCCTCGTCCATCTCTATCTCCGTCCAGCGGCGGGTGAGCACCATGAGGGGGGCGGAGGCGGGCCCCGTCGAGTGAGGGTAGATAAGACGCGTGTTGTCGGGGCTGATAGGGGAGTCGCTACGCAGGTCACTGGTCGAACGTTTCAACTTGGGACACTTGTTGTGCACCTTCCAGAACAGACAAGCGTCTCGAAATACCGCCCACACCTGGGGATAAGTCAAAGCATAATAGATTCCTGGGCTCGGGTCTTCAAAGCGGGTTTAATGAGGGGTTCACATTTTGCTAAGGATTATGGCTAGAAATTGAACTCGTTGAAATATGTTCTGTGTAAATGTGTGTCAGATAGTGACGAGACTATAACGACTAGCTCATGGCTGAGAAAAGAACTAACTTTTAACTTAGCAATTATCCAGTTTCTAGTCCATCAAATCAGAAACTCGAGTTCTATGTCAGAATTAATCATAGATGAGTACTACGGTTATCGCTGTATTTATTTATTCGTTTGTTAATCTAGTAAGGCTACTTTGTGTGAACCGAGTCAGCTCGTCGTTAGCTTTTAGTCACTACGGAATTTGTTTTTCTTAGCTCATGTGTGTGAACATGCAATTCAATTTCATGGAAGGACTTTATGGCCATTTTGTAATAATATTGGGGTACCCCAAAAATCGAACCTCTATTATCTACTTGATTTAAATTATTTTAGTTTCCAGGGCACTTGTTGTTCTAATTGGTTAACACCCGTGATGTCATTAGTGACGTCATTAATACGCGTTTAAAATTTAATATAATTTACTACGTATGAAAAATATTCGCATACGCAAGCTAAATTAAACTGTGTGTATTGCACATAGGAATTCCCTTTCCGAGAACTTCCGAACACTTCCGGAATTTGGATTCGGAGCGAGTTTCACAGTACTCCAGGGATTCGTTCGTCCTAAGAGACAGACAGGTTACAAACATAATTTGCATTCATTTTTTAAAATTTGAATTATTGTGTTGTTTTTTCCTGCATATTAAGGTAAGATTGTTCGCATGCAGCATTAAAGTGTATACACATGTTGTGTAATCAATATTAAACTGTATTTCAAACCTGATCTATGCTCTCCCTAACTGAGATCTCATGGAAACAGACGCATCCAATCTCTTTACTTCTTCTCTGTCCATCCTCGATCGAGACCATTCTGTCTCCCCATTGGTCAGTCTTGTTTCCCACCAGAACCACTGGCACGTCTGTCACAGCCTCCTAGAAAGACCAAGAAAATCTTAATTAATTTTTTTAGAAGCAAATGAAACTGGTATTGAGGTACACAATTTGTGTATGGTTGTTAAGGAGTTTGTTTTTCTAATGAAAAATAGCACGTAATAAAACAATAGACCTTTTTCAGATAGAGGTAATCATGACCCTCTAGATTTTCAATGACAACAATCCACAACAGTGAAAAATGCACATTAACATAATTATCAAGGACCATTAGATATATCAAATCACGGCTTTCGAATCAATTCTGAAAATCATCTATTCCATATAAGAACAAATCCTCTTCAAGTCAAGTTAAGTTAGTTGTTGTATTTCTTTGTTGACATGAAAATCGTTCTTATCCTTGAGATCAAGCGTGAAGAGATTAATTTTGATAGTATCTTCTCTCTGTACGATAAGTTTTGTGATTAGGCCTACATGTTCCTCAGGTAAAAGTATGCTTATGATTGTAGTTCACTTCAGAGTTCTTCAAACGGCTGTCCACTCTAAGTAAGGCAATCAAATAAAAAAATGAAAATGAAAAAGGTACGAACTCTACTGCTTGGTTTGACCAAAGATTTGGTTTGACTTAATTTTTCTTCTTAATTTTCTTTAATTCATCGGCAGAGTACATTTGCTGTGCTCATTTTAGCCAAAAATATATAGCTTTGTCACAATATTCTTTATGTAATGAAATGATATTTTGAAAAATAAACTCAACTGAAACCGAACGGTTAGTAAATTCCGTAATATTCAGCCTGTGTGATTGATTAAAAGCAATCCCAACCCCTCTTACCAGCCTCTCAGAAGGTGAAAACGTAAGGAGATAACGATGCTCGTAGTAGAGAAATAAATAGCCCGCAACGTCTGATTTATCGCAGCCACCTGCTAAAGTTCGCACCGCACATATTGAATGAGAATCCAAGACCTAACCAAGCTGTACATTAATGATCCCGTTCGGAGCAAACTTTGGTGCCGAGTCTTGCTGTACAAGCTAACAGTTGAATGTGCTACAAGACAAACAGTGCTGCAGCGAAGCGTGATAATTTAAGTCTTTCTGTTAATATCTTTAAAACAACTTAAAAAATCGAAATTGTGGGTAGATAGTGCAGCTATAGATATTTTTTAGCTGTACGGAAATAAATATATGCAAAATTGATTACGTTTGAATTAAGTGCGATCATGGGATATTATTGTAATATCGGATAGTATAAACATTTGCATATATTTTTTCCTATCTGTCGACTTTGATAATATTTAGCATATGTATCTTCCCACAATAGCGATTTTGAAGGTTGTTTTAAGGATGCGAACAGAAAACTATCACTCATTGCTGCCGCAGACTCAATACAATTGAACTGCACAATAAAAAAAAAACAACAGTGCATGGCTGTAAACAACGCTCATGTGCTGGCCACTTATAGAGGCGAGGACACAAAGCTATCATCTATTTGTGGTCTAGTGGGAAAAGGAGTAAATATAGCGTACGAGTTTTGCTGCTGTATGTAGATATGCTTCCGCGTTTATAGCGACAAATAGAACAAAAAGCAGACATATTGTTAACACGCTCCAGTAAACGTCTTCAGGTATATATCCGTGCTCTTTTATTGAACACAACGTTTATGTTGATATACCGGATACCGTTATCCATTTTAAGGGATAACAATTGACAAAAAACGTGTTTTTAAATAAATATAAACATACACAATCGAAGAAAGCGTACGATACAATACATGGTTGTCCAATTAAATTCAATATGATTTCAAAATTACTTTAATTATCCTATTAATATACCGTTATCCATTTTTAAGGGATACAATCGACAAAAACCATGTTTTCAAATAAATATCACCATGAACAATCGAAGAAATTGCGTACGATACAAATACAATACAATACATAGTTGTCCAATTAAATTCAATGTGATTTTCAAAATTATTTTTATTATCCTATATTAATATTGTAATTTGCGATATTAAATCGTACTTCCACTTCCAGTAATAAACTAATCGCATGCGTAGTTGCGTTACCTTGGAGCTGTTGGATCCCAGTCGGCGCCGTCTCTTGTTGTAGTTGATGAGAAACTTGAGTCGGTTACACTCGTCGAACGAGCACTTGTCGGTCACCGAGTACATCAGGATGAAAGCTTCGGCCCAGCGGATGTTGGCCTCGAGAGTCAGGCATTCGCTCTCCTGGAACACGGGACATCTAAAGAACATCCGTCTTATGCACAGATATCACCTTCCACGAAGTCGAGAATATTTCGTCATGTTAAATTCAAAATATCGTTCATTTTCATTTCGCAGTTTTGTTTTATTGAACAATATCAATCAACTGAAAATACGTACCATTAATCCCCAAAACTGACATTTTAAATTTGTCTTTATTCTATTTCGTAGGCCTACCCACATTTGGTAAAAACAAAACCAATTTTTTTTATTATAATGAAAATTAGGTAAAATATAAAAATAAGCATTTGTTGCAAAAGAATCAATAAAAATCAAATGAAATAAAAAAATGAACAAAAATTCATTGAAATAAAAATAGTCAGCAAAAATTAATAATCAAAAAAATCACAAAATCAAAAAAATCAATTTTGATTTCAAAATTAAAAATCAGTGTACCTACATAAAAAAGTCAAGTTGTCAACCCCTCGAAAACGAGCGTATTAATATATGAACTGTATAAATAACGTTATTCAAGTACGTGGACAGAAAAAAAAGAACAAATGTTTGGAATGCCAACTGCACGTAGAGTTCCCGTGGTATCACCCATCCAAGTACTGACCACGCCCAATGTTGCTTAACCTCAGTGGTCGGTCGAGCACCGATGCATTTATTATAGTATGGCCGTTGACGACGACAGTAGGGTACCCAATTCTCTGATACTTATGACTGAGATACTTAGTTCCATATTTTGTAATGTTATATTTTTTAAATTAAAATTAGGTACAAAAGAATTTGGAACGTAATAATATGTGTTTCAGGCGTACATACAGTGCAAACATGGTATGAAATGAGCGTTTTAAAATACGAACTGTATTGAAGCTAAATAATGACGTTTTGATCAAAAAATAATAAATGACGATATATATAATTTGAAACCCCATTTGAGCCCAATTTTTATTTGTCAAGGGCACGTGGTGTTCCCAAGCTGTCACCCATACAAGTACTGACCACGCACGATGTTACTTACCTTCGATGACTGGACGAGAACCGGTGTATTCAACATGGTATGGCCGTCGACCACGGACGGTCACAACCATTCTCTATCGGTGCTATTATCAATATCTACATTTTGATTAATATCGTTACAATCTGGATGCTTGATTATTTTCATTAAAACATATTTCCATTTATGTATCTTGATTTGATATTGAAAACATGTTACTCATGATTTGCATGGCATTTATTTTAAATTATGTAAATTAATTAATTGTGTAATCACACATGGTAATTATTTCACTCAAGGATTCTTTCAGTCACAATTACAAACTAAATTGACTTAATGAAAAAACTATCAAAACTATAGTGAACATAATTTATAAAATATTGCATGATGACAATTATTACTAGATTTGTGACATTTTGTCACACAACATTTGCGTGTGATGTGAGGTTGTGACCAGTCCCTCGCTTTGCCTCTCTCTGTCCTGTGTCTGCGAGTTAGACTATCCCATTTCTTCTCTCACGACTAACGCTAAAGCGGGCAAAAACATGCAACACACACAAAGAACTTTTGAAATCCGCAAGAAAAGTAGAAAGAGTGCACATAAAATAAGACCATATTGAGTAAACGCTCATCACTTTTGATAATATTTCTCTAATCACAGATGAATCAACGACTCGATCGATCACTTCGCCACGTTTTACCAACGTTAGGATTCTGCTGACGTCTAGCTTGAAAAGTACTGATAAACTGATAGAGTTGGCTCTGTGCGTAGCACACGAGGTCCTCATTCCTGAGGTCAACGGTTCGATACCCACTACCGTCTATTCTGACAATGTCTTCACCTGTCACAAGGTGAATTTGGGGGATTGTCATACCTCGAACATTCATTACCAACTATAACAAACACCGCAACACCTAGTGTACTACTGTCACAACTTACATGTGTTTGACCTGTTTTTCCTGACATATATCACTTCTGTCACAACTTACATGTGTTTGGCCTGTTTTTCCTGGCATATCACTACTGTCTCAACTTACATATGGTTGGCCTGTTCTTCCTGGCATATCCCTATACTGTCACAACTAACATGTGTTTAGCCTGTTCTTCCTGGCATATCACTATACTGTCTCAACTTACATGTGTTTGGCCTGTTTAGCCTGGCATATCACTACTGTCACAACTTACATGTGGTTGGCCTGTTCTTCCTGGCATATCACTACTGTCACAACTTACATGTGGTTGGCCTGTTCTTCCTGGCATATCCCTACTGTCACAACTTACATGTGTTTGGCCTCTTTTTCCTTACATATCACTATACTGTCTCAGCTTACATGTGTTTGGCCTGTTTAGCCTGGCATATCACTACTGTCTTAACTTATGTGTTTGGCCTGTTCTTCCTGGCATATCACTACTGTCTTAACTTATGTGTTTGGCCTGTTTAGCCTGGCATATCACTACTGTCTTAACTTATGTGTTTGGCCTGTTCTTCCTGACATTGCACTATACTGTCACAACTTACATGTGGTTGGCCTGCTGTGTCCAGTATTTCGAAGAAAACCATCTCGTTGTCTATGACTGTGTGGAATGTGTAAACCTTCTCAAGGTTGGGGTCGTACTCGCCGATGTATCGTCTCGTGATGAACCGAACCACCAGGGCTGGAACCATACATTGAATTCATCGAAATCACCTTGGTATTATTTTTATTATATTTATATTATTTAATATTTTTAAATCAGTTCTTTTCTATAACCGGATAGGACATACATATAAATAAGTCTCCGTCTGAGTCGGAGGGTACACGTCCACGGGTAACTCTTCTTATCGTACGAGGTAAAACAAAATACCTCCCGCTTCATATAACCTTGATGATAGCTGTGCCTTTAAACAATTCAATGTTAATAATAATCCTAAATGTAAGTGAGTAAATGACATAACTTAACACGGCAGAAAATAACAAAAGTGATATATATATACGACCACAAGCAGAGTACACCATAAAAGTGTTTTTCTATCACATCCGTCATTTCAGGATAAAAAGTGTGTGTTCTGTATAATAAAGCTTTTTGACCCGGAAAAGTCGTTTTGTTGGATGATTAGAACAACACGTTGACTATATGAGGTCACTTGCGTACATGCACGTATAGCAACATACGTATAGCGTACATGCATGAGCAATACGAATTGTACTCGTTTTTTAAATGTTGATCACTTTATATGAGTATAAAGGAAGTGATGCGTATAAAGGTATTGGTTCTCACTTTTGAAATCTTTGTAAAAAGCTTATTTTGTATTCTAAACAAATATTATTTAACATAATATACAAATAGCATTACAGCAAATTCACCCGCATACATAAAATGAAAATCTTTGATAATGACATAAACTATATTATATAACACGCTCTACACACACTATTCGATAGATTGTTTCGGTTCGAGCTTATTTGCAATGTTCATCCTAAATCTACACGAAGTGTATGATTATTAGTTTGTAAAATCGTAAATGATGCTTATACTTTTCAAAGAAAAAGTGGAAACAGAAAATCACTATTCTTTGGAACTTTAATAAATAGAAGTGGGGAACTGGAAATAATCATTTTTAGTGTGGTTGTTTGTATATACAATACAAATTTGTAAGACACGATCTCAAATATTCGTAACATGGCCACAAGTTTTAATTCAATGAGCTACTTGACGCATCGAAGTTGCGTTTTCTATACGAAACATGTTGTATCAAGACGGGATTTCTAATTTTCCATTTTCTTGGTACTCTCCAACCTTCTTTAGAAGTTTACAAAATAGTGTTCTTAACAGTTTGACCTAATTTCGCCTCGAGTCACGACGATTAAAGAAACAAATAAGATACAAACATAAAACACTAGTGGGAAAAGTTGTTATTTTCCAATGTGACATATCCTTACGAGGTAAGCCATAAACCGCAAGTGCGATGTCACACCTAGCATGTCTATTGGTATAGGTCTAGTGGTATAGGTCTCTCACAGCAAGAAGTAAGAAAGTAAGATTAGTATCAGGACCGCCCACATCTTAGTACAATTTGGTTGCGGTATGTTTTTTGACGGTCACGCACAAGAAAACGTGCAAGCAGGTTTCCGTCAAAAAACTTAGCGCCACCAAATTATACTAGATATCGGGAAAAACGTTAGTGATTCGCACTTGTTAAGTTGGAAACTAACTGTGGGCGGTCCTGACTCCCCTGACACTATCTTACTTCTTGCACAGACAACTGTGCTTCTTGGTGTGAGATACCTTTAGTTGGGATCATTCTCAAGCTAAAACCACAGGTGACAGCTACGCGCGTCGCTTCCATTAGATAAACGTGGGCTTGGCAGAGATTCAAGCACGAAAAGGTCAGAGATCACATTCACGACGGACGACTTCTGAGAGAATCAACGAAAGCTGACTCAGTTTACACAAAATAGGACTGAAACGTGACGCCTTTACATAATCTTGTTCTGTTTCACAGACTATAACACGGATATGAAAAAGATTTCACAGAAAATAAAAAAAATGTTTTATCTACAAAATATAGGATTTTCTAATACACCCACTTCAACTATAATAAAAATAACAACCTTAATTGGTTTCTGCAGCCATAGCTGTTGCCGTAAGACACAGAATAACAAACAATTTATATCAAAACGAAAATAGAAACAAATTACACTTATACACAACACTTATTACAAAATACAATTTATATATAAACTAAACTACTTCTCACGTTGCGGATCTTCTTGATTGAATACCACTTTTTAATGAAGCTCAGAAACTGGGTTTTGTAGTAAAAGTAAACATATTTTAAAATTAAAATAAAACAAAATTAAAAATCAAACTTAAAATGTTATACACATTTGAACAAATACGAAAAATAAAAATTATTTGTAAAACACTTAAGGTCCGCGCACACTTATCCGTCACGAAGCGCGACGAACGGAAGGAAATATATCCGATCGAATTAAATACAATTTCAATGTGACCCGCGTCCACGCTTAGCTGCGAGTTTATTTGCGTGGGCGAACGCCCGCCTCCGCGCCGTGTGTAACTTCTGCGGGCCTGCGGACGCGGGTCTGGCCCGCACCATGTGAAGCGGCCCTTATCGGGGTTGACAGGTTTGCGTGCTTTGGTGATGGCGAGTGCTATGCCGGCGGAAGCGTATGCTTCTAGTAGGGCCACCCTAAAGTTGAGAAACTGTAAGAATGACGGCCCCCTCCATATCCCCTTTACAGCTACCCGATCCCCCTCAACTCCATGACAACCTAACAAAATGAAAAGAGTAACTGAAAATCAGTGTGTTTCAGTTGTTCAGTTTGTTGTTTCATGAAGTTGAGGAGGGTCGGGTAGCAGTGGTGGGGATAAGGAGGAGGGTCATTCTTACAGTTTCTCAACTATAGCTGACAGGTCGAGGTTGAGAAGCCAGACGAAATGCAGTCCACGTTCTCCTCTTTCCCCTTTACTCCCCGTTACGTCCGACGTACTTGACCAGTTCCTCCAAACACCCCCCGACATCACATGATCCAGTTGCCAAGTACATCGTTAAACATGGAATAATTAAAGTTTAGCATTGTAAAGCTACAAAAGTACTGCATGATACTTTCAAATAGTTTTTTTTTATTTTACTGTTCACTTGTTATGGCAAACCAATATTGGAGACACGTGAACTGTCAACACAACGCAGTCTGGAACATTTCTACAATTAATTACAACACATGACCGTATCGGTTTGACTTCTGATGTGGCCGTGCTCCACCTACCTATGTCTGAGCCATCGAGCTGTTTATAGTGTGGCCGTGCTCCACCTACCTATGTCTGAACCATCGAGCTGTTTATAGTGTGGCCGTGCTCCACCTACCTATGTCTGAGCCATCGAGCTGTTTATAGTGTGGCCGTGCTCCACCTACCTATGTCTGAACCATCGAGCTGTTTATAGTGTGGCCGTACTCCACCTACCTATGTCTGAGCCATCGAGCTGTTTATAGTGTGGCCGTGCTCCACCTACCTATGTCTGAACCATCAAGCTGTCTATAGTGTGGCCGTGCTCCACCTACCTATGTCTGAGCCATCGAGCTGTTTATAGTGTTGCCGTGCTCCACCTACCTATGTCTGAACCATCGAACCATCGAGCTGTCTATAGTGCGGCCGTGCTCCACCTATGTCAGAACCATCGAGCTGTCTCCAGTGCAGCCGTACTCCACCTATGTCTGAACCATCGAACCATCGAGCTGTCTATAGTGCGGCCGTGCTCCACCTATGTCAGAACCATCGAGCTGTCTCCAGTGCGGCCGTACTCCACCTATGTCTGAACCATCGAGCTTTCTAAACCGTGTCTCATGTGGCTTTAGGTATTGAGCAAAGGCGGTGAGAGAGATGCAAACCAGTGAAAACATGGCTTTTATTTACACAGATGGAGAACATTAAAACTCGATTCTGTCCTGGTGAGATCAAGGCGATATTAGGTTGTCAAAATACTATTAAATTTTGGTGACGTATCTGTTGTCTATTTTTAATGCAAATCTGTCTGACCATACATTCAAAGTTCGTTCAAAGTTCGTTCGTATTAAGTTACTTTTTAAAACGATCGCGATGAAGTTCCAGTAATAATATTAATAATACAATGATGCATTATTCATTTGCATGAAAATGTTTTTTTTTTCCTCTTATGCAATGATGACCTTTCAGCCATTCATTTTTCTCGCTATCCAATACAAATTAGCTTCTTGATCTGGCCTGCTCTGGTTGTCAGGCAGGGAGTCGATATCACTCTTCATGGCGGCACATCTGAAAAGGTGCGCCCTGTCTTGATGTACGTTTTTAAAATAAATATTATGTGAAGTAAGAATAATTTCATCATAACCTTGTGTTTAGATAAGAGAAACTGTTAACATTAACAATTTCAACTATAAATAATTTATGAGGATTGTTATTAATATTGTGTTAGAGATGAGAGGAATGTGTTATATGGAAAATTTATATCAGTATGTTTGTGGTTGTTAAACACATTTAAATTAATAATAATGAATAACAAATAATAATAATTAAATAATCAAATTATTATTATTATTATTATTATTATCATTATTATTATTATTATTTTATTGTTGCAATACATACAAACTCGGTCAAAACCGGCATAAACATGTTGTACGGACACAAATGTCAAGTATTTCCATGTGTTTACCTTATTAAAATCTACTTAGAACTACTTAATATATCTTCTTCTTCTTCTTCTTCTTCTTCTTCTTCTTCTTCTTCTTCTTCTTCTGCTTCTCAAATGCCCACATTTGGCTATATTCTTAATATATCATTGTCCACATTATTTTTTCCAAACCGAACTGTGGATGCTATGTACGGTCGTGGCCGATTTGTACTCATCCCAGCATTCGCTCTTTGTACGGTGGAAACCACGAAAACCACCATCGGGATGGAGAACTTCTTGAAGTCTTCATTCTTCTTAGTTCAAAAATTTTCGCACTATCCTACACGTGTTCAAAATAATTGCTTTTTGCATCTCGATGTATATGTTCGGTTGGAGACCAATTAGTTTAATACTGTCATGGAGTTTACGTGGAACAATGCCATTTGCTGATATAATTAACGGTATAACAGTTACATTATTCTGCTTCCACAACCTTTTTATTTCAATTGATAATTCCTTATATCTGTTTATCTTTTCCCGCCAAGTTGTCTCTACATTGTGGCATAAAGGGACGGCAACATCAATTAAAATCGTTTCTTGTTTCTTCTTGTCAATAAATATAATATCCGGTCTATTGTGATGTATGGTTTGGTCTGTAATAACTGCCCGGTCGTAATATAATTTGTAGTCTTTACTATCTAATACCTTTTCAGGCTTGTATTTGTAATACGCAGTGGTTGTGTTTATAAGTTTATACTTCATGGCTAATTTTTGATGTACAATGTTTGCAACTTGGTTATGCCTATGAAGATAATCTGTTTGACAAAGCATTTTGCACCCAGATACGATATGTTCAATTGTTTCGCCGTTCAAATTACATTTTCTACATTTATCTTCCACTGTGACGTCTTTCAGTATGTATTTTTTGTAATTGTTAGTCTTGATTACTTTATCTTGAATAGCGATCATAAATCCCTCTGTTTCGCTGAAAATGTCCCCGGACGTTAACCATTTGTTCGATGCTACCCTATCGACGCTATCCTTAAGAAGTTCTTTATAATGTCTGCTATGTAACGTCTTTTCTGATATTCTGATCTCTTTTGCTGTGTCAGAATTTAGTTTTTGAAGCAAGTTTAAATTTCCGTCATTTAAATTGAGGGGAGAAAGCGACTTGTCTGCCGATACTATAGCTCTATGAAGTTGTGAATGTGGACATTTTGTATAAAAGTACTTTCTCAGAATTTCAATTTGTTTATAATATAAATTGTTTAAATCAATCAAGCCTCTTCCCCCCTTTTCTCTAGGTAGAGTCACTCGTTCTATTGCTGACTTAGGGTGATGACTTCTGTATTTGGTGAATGTTGTGCGGGTGAGAATTTCTAGGGCATGAAGTTCTGTCTGTGTCCAGTTAATAATTCCAAATGAATATGTTAGTACCGGTATAGCATAAGTGTTAATTGCTTTGATCTTGTTTTTACCATTCAATTGTGTTTTTAAAATGGATCCTATTCGTTTCTTGTATGCAGAAATTAGTTTACTTTTCATCAGTTTATGATCAATTCGTTTAGCCTGCGCAAATCCTAGATATTTGTATACGTCTTCTTCGTCCATTACTCCAATCCGGTTGTCTTCGTCAATTTCAAACTCTTCTAATTTCGTAATCTTTCCTTTGATGACATGAAGTGACTTACATTTATCAATTCCAAAATCCATACATATATCTCTACTGAATTCTAACGTTGAGTTAAGAAGATTCGTCATGTGTGTCGCATTTAAAGCATATAGCTTGAGATCGTCCATGTAGAATAGATGTGAAAGTGTGTGGCAAACCGTATTACCGTCCTTTATCTTGAAACCATGTGTAGATTTGTTTAGTAAATGAGATAATGGATTTAATGAAAGACAAAACCATAACGCACTAAACGAGTCACCTTGAAAAATACCTCGTCGGATGTTAACTGGGTCAGTACATATCTGCTCTTTGCCTACGTTTAACTTTAATGTTGTTTTCCAACTCGTCATCGCTGTCCGCAAAAAGTTTACTATCAATGGGTTTACTTTATAAATTTCCAGTATCTGTATTAGCCACGAATGTGGTGACGAATCATACGCTTTCTTGTAATCAATATAGCTAACGTGAATGTTTCTCTTCTTGTTGAAAGCTTGGTTCATTACAACAGAATCGATAATTAATTGTTCCTTACACCCTTGCGACAATTTACGACATCCCTTTTGTTCTTCAGCTAATATATTGTGTTCTTCGCAGTGACTATATATTTTATTTGTTATGCACGATGTCAAGATTTTGTAAATAGTAGGTAAGCATGTAATTGGTCTATATTTACTTGGATTTTTGGTGTCATTATCTTTTGGTTTAAGAAATGTTATTCCTTCAGTAAAGAAATCTGGTAAATCCTTGTCTCCTAATATAAATTCATTAAGACATTTAGCAATCTGGGTGTGCATGTTTGAAAACTTCTTGTACCAAAAATTTTGAATGTTATCGTTACCGGGTGCTTTCCAATTATGAGTATTTCGTATCGTTGATTTTATATCATTTACACTGATGCCATCAAATGTCATTTCTTCGATATCACTCATTGCCTCGATTTCATCTTGAATCCATGTTGCATTGTGATTGTGCATTAATGGGTTACTCCATATCCCACCCCAAAACTGTTCAATCTCTGTCTTCGATGGTATACCATTGCCTACTATTTCTTCTTTATTGTTAATTTGCTGATAGAATTCTTTTTCTTTTTCTTTAAACATTTCGTTTTGTTCCTTTCTATCACTACACTCTTTATATCTTCGTAGTCTTTTGGCTAATGCACTTACTTTTTGCTTTAGAGTATCCAAATATTCGTTTGTAGCCTCGTTCGGTGTTTCATGTATAGTATGGATTTTAAACCTTTCAAATATGTGTTGGCAATAGTGTAATATCTTTTTAGATCTATTACCCATCCTGAATTGTTCTAATCTCCCAATATCTCTCCTTAACTCGTTGATGCGTTTGACTAATCTTCGTTCCCATTTTGGAGTCTTATTTGTTTTTATGTTCTGAGAATGTACCAACTTCATTTTTAATCCTAATTGTCTGACCACTGCTACGGCTCCACAATATATTGCTGCATGCACTTCCTCAAACGACAATTCTTTCTTCGCGTAATCTAACAATATATGTGCGTTCATTACGTGCATTACTATGTCCATTTGCTTAGACTGTTTAGGTTTAGGAATTCTACGTCTCTTGTTCGGTTCTATATGTGCAAATTCTGACAAAGCATTTTCAAAAGCTAAATGTAATATGTTCTTTAACTCGTCTATTTCTTGTGTGTTTCCTCTTGTATTCTCTTCTTGTTCAATGTTATTAATAGGTGGATGTTGGTGATGTACCTCTTGTGTGTTCTGGCCTTCTGGTAGATCTACTTGTTCGATTAATTCTTGTCGTAGATGGTCACCGTTTCTTGATGCTTCCATGATGTGCTCCTCGTTCGTCAAATCCTCTTCATTTTCTTGATCTATTTGTAGTTCTTCCTCTACTTCATGTCTTATTACGTTCAATAGATTAAATGGTAGCATACCATTACTTACAATTATTCTCCTTTGGTCTGCTACTCTTTGTTCGGTTACATCTACTAATGGGTATTCACGTGTAAACGCTCGGTGCAGTTCTTGTCGATATCCAACTAATCTAGTTTCTAATAACGTAATTCTATAGTAGTTGCGCATCACACAAATGTTCATATTATCTGTCCATTTGATACGCTGCCTCACTCTTCCAGATTTGGTGGTCTGTTGCGATAATACATCAGAAGCATCCATAATCTGTTTGTTTATTTACTAAATGTCAAAGTTCATTGTCCTGTCAAACTAAGTTCTTTGTCACAGAAAGTTAATATTGTTTTTCAAAGAAATCAAAGCACTTAATGTCACACTTTTCTTTACACTCGCAACTTGGCCGTGCCCCGTCAATAAATAACACACGCAATTACAAGGCGCTGAGTTGGAGTTGAATGACAGTTTCAAATTTCACAGATTTTGAAGACGAAATCTTCTTAATTCTGGAAACAAATAAAAAGTGCTTACATACAACCGTAAAACATATATCTAGTTACAATATTATCGAATCAAATTATAAGTACAAGACCTTGACGTGTCCAGATCTAGCTTCAATCTGTCAAAATCAACACTAAATTCAACTGTTCCTATGTTTCTCAAGCAAGGCCCTGGACTAAAATGTAAGCCTACAAAATTAAACTTCTATTTATATACAAAGTAATGGATACTGGTACTTCCCTTTATGTCTTCTTGTAGTAAATCACTCGTAGATCTCAATGCCGTGAAAATTGTTGGTTGATTACAGCTTTTTCCCTTTGAAATGTGATATATTATAATAACTATTATTATTATTATTATTATTATTATTATTATTATTATTATTATTATTATTATTATTATTATAATTATTATTATTATTATTATTATATTTAACACAATGTTAATATAAAATATATAAAATATTTGAAACCATTTTCTTGTGACTACGTGTCCAAACTTTCTAGGACCGGTAATCTCGTTGGTCCAGTGGTAAGCCTCCCTGCTTCCAATGCAGGAGGTCCCGTGTTCAAATCCCGATCCAGGCAGAAGTTTTTTAACTTATAATGTGGATTCAATTCCATAACTTCTTGGCTAAGGAATAAGCAAACGGTGACTTTGGAGTCGTCCTAGCAACGAAGCACTCAATAAATTCAAAATTGCTCTGAATCGGCCTTGTTGATTCTGGCATTTGTCCACAGGTGTTCCCACTGTCCAATCACTGATTAATTTGTTTCGTATTTGAAATATCGATCTTTGATTGGTTATCGTTCACTCGTCGATGGTGTTCGGAGCCTACAGGGTTGGTTTAGTCACATTAAATTAAAGTCCCCCACTGCAAATCAGTTAAGGTACTGAGTGGGTAGACTCTAAATGTGAATTTATTTATTTATTTATTGTTTTATTTATTTATTACGGTTGATCATTTTCTATTTATTTTTTAAAAATTGTATACATTTATCCACGAATTTATCAAAAATAACTACAAATAAATAGCACAATATAATATATATATACAAATAATAATAAGTAATTACATTATTGTTATTATACAAAATTGGTATAGGCCTATGTTATATAAAGAAATAATTGAGAAGATTAATAATAAATCCACATAATTATTTCATTGGTTAATTTCTGCTTAAAAACATTCGGGTTCAACCTTACATTGAATTAACTTGGTTGTATGTATGTTCCATAATGTCATAAGTTTTCTACTCGCTGTAGTGAAGCCCCAGATGCAGGACTGTATGGACTATATGAACGCTTAACGATATTTCAAAATGGAGACCTCACCAGAGAATTGAGTTCTGGCTGTGACAGGTTTTAACATAGATAGAGCGACGCGTTTACATTTCAAGTGTTCAAACTTCTAAGATATTCAAATAGAACTTTATCGTTTCGAAGTAAGACTGAAAATCAGTAAAGTTGTAGGCTTGATGGCGAAAGAAAGTATAGGTTATATTAATGAAACGGGTTAGTCTCGCCCTATTTAACTGTACGATATTTACGTTGCATACTAGTGTCTTAATTATGAACTATACACACACTTGTTGAACTGTAACATAACTTACGTGTCGTTTTGTAAGAACTAAAAACGAACTAAGAGTATATTCTTTACTTATTGTGTGGTTGTCTTGCTTAAACGATTTAAAATATTTAAAAATAATATGAATATCTGTATGTCTAATTAATAAGTTAAAAAACAAAAAATTAAATTGAAAAGATCGAAACTCAAAAAGTTCCCGATATTAAAATCGTTACGGTTATTATTATTATTAATTGATTCCGCGTAATTAGTAGTTAAAATAAAAATCTCACTGATTGTGAATGCTTAAAATTATTTTCATGCACTCGTAAATTCTTACCAAACAAAACATGTATGCCCATGTAAGTCAAAAATAAAGAAATCATATTATATAGCTAGTAAACATTAGTTATAAAATAGTACAGACGAATAATTAAAAAAATAGTTAAACCTACAGTCATCAACCGCAATTAATTATGTTTCTGAATTTTACGGCGCCACCTTTGGGCACCTCTGGTGGATGCACCCACCAAGCCAAGGCCGTCTAGATATATCGCTTCGCTCTCACCAAACCCATGTTGGCTAACAAGTGAAGATCGAAAGTCAATATTATACAAAACCTTTAAGTTGACTTGTGTCAGCAGTTTGTAAAACAATAGGTATAATTGGTTTTTATTTGCGAACATGTTTTTTTTTATGTTCACGAGTATGTTTCTTATTTGAGGAGCATTCACCCTCTACGGTTCATCCAAGAAGAACGCCTAAGCAACCCTCTGCTCCTCCCTTGAGGGTTCCCAAAGGTCCCTCTAAACATCTTCCGTGCACTGCAAACAAGAGGCGGGTGCGGTCATCAGCTAGTTCAAGTCTATATCAGGGGCCCTGAATGGTTCAGCCCTAGACTGAGACGGCCCCCCTCGCTCATATACTGATTACTGATTCAAATCACTCCTTTCTTGTTTCACAAGTCGGACATCGGACATTTACTGTAGCAGGTCCTACCCTCATTCATATTCCATACAGTGAATTTACTGTTATCACCCCAAACATCGGGCATACAGCATACGTGATTTAATCCTGTATTCTTTCATCTGCTCTTATAGAGACCCAGCCTGCGAGAACGTTTCCAGCAAAGTTGAAGTCGAACTGTTGCTCCTCACCGGGACTGGCCATTTAATGTCAAGATATTAACATTATAACATCTTAGTGGCGGTCCAAAAATTAACCCACGAGAGTGTTTCTCCAAATATCTCTTTGAATGATATATTAATTATTATATCGTATTCTGTTTTTTCTTACCGATTACCTCCTCTTCCTAGTTTTCTTGTAAATGTAGATATTGTGTGGTTGCTCTTTCTACTTGTTTTAACGTCAATCGCTACACGCCTTACGTTTATATACTATATTATATTATATTATATTATATTACATTAAATTATATTATATTATATTATATTATATTATATTATATTATATTATATTATATTATATTATATTATATTATATTATATTATATTATATTATATTATATTATATTATATTATATTATATTATATTATATTATATTATATTATATTATATTATATTATATTATATTATATTATATTATATTATATTATATTATATTATATTATATTATATTATATTATATTATATTATATTATATTATATTATATTATATTATATACCTATCTGTCGTGCAGCTAGGATGCCATTAGTATCTAGGCCAATGTCGTGTCGCTTGCAAACTATTTCATTTGATGTTGATTGTTAGATAATTACTCTACTGCTGCGGCGGGCGTAATTGGGTTAGCAAATTTGGACAAATCCATCACCATTGTGTTTGTACATGTACACCATCGGCGACAAAAGTACATAAATGGTATGACGAAAACAGTTCTTACTCCTACAGCTATTTTGTCCATATATCCTGTTTGTCATCGAATAGCTGCTGATTATTGACACATATTCTGCGAATGTGGCATAGATTTGACTGAGACCTGAAAAGTACCAATGCAAGTGTACAATACATGTTGGTAAAGAAGGGTTTTGCATTGTCCTTGATTTATACATGTTTGGTGTTGTACATGTACATAATTTGACTTACTTAAAAATACTCGCCATTCATTGGCCCAGACACTTATAGAAGACTCAAACTAACAATAGATGGCGCTGCTAATAATCTACCTCCTTGAACGCACTCTATCGTAGACTTCAGCCACCGCCTTCCGCAGTGCAAGTCTACGATATTCATAGTTCCCACGTGACGTCACAGCGGCCATGATTGCGACACAATTGAGGAGGACCAATCCTATAGATCATTGGCAAATACTATTTAAATTTAATAAATAAGCCACATTTAGAATTTAAAAACTAAACATGAGTAACACAAAAATAAAAAATCACCACACATACAATTTTATTTGAAAAACAGGCTGGATTTTAAAGGACTAAGAATGTATGTGTTTTACAAATCATCGATGAGTAATCTCCTCCTCATAGAAGTGTATTTGCTTGCCACCAGATTGCATCAAGTCTATTTTGAGTTGCCTATAGAACAATGCATATATGAAAGAATAAAGAATTGGAACCAATACGATTTAAAAAAAAATTAAGTATGCCTAGGCTATATCCGCATACAAAGAAGGTGTAAAAATAGTTCGTTTTGTCCGTCTGTGGTAAACATGTGTCCTGATTGGTTTGAAGTTCATCGTGATAGACACTATAGGAACGTTTCCGACATCGCGGTCGCGCGATCGTTTCGTTCTTCATTTCGACTAGTTCGTTCTTCATCGCGGGCTTTACATGTCGCGCCTCACGGGCCCATGAGAATTTTAGTCGTGTATGTTCATAGCAACCATGCTTCCCATTGGTTGTTGCTATGGTGAAAACAACAGAGTCTACTAAATATTTAACAGCCTCGTTGTAGCGGAATTTCACTGTGCAGCAATAATAGCCATGCATTAATCCACTAATTTATAGTTACCTGGCGAATTTTTCTTTCTCTCTCTCTCTCTCTCTCTCTCTCTCTCTCTCTCTCTCTCTCTCTCTCTCTCTCTCTCTCTCTCTCTCTCTCTCTCTCTCTCTCTCTCTCTCTCTCTCTCTCTCTCTCTCTCTCTCTCTCTCTCTCTCTCTCTCTCTCTCCCGCCTTCAATAAAGACCATTATCTCTCTCTCTCTCTCTCTCTCTCTCTCTCACTTTTTCTCTGTTCTCTCTCCAATTAAGATTGTTAGGCAAAAGTGCTTTTGGTAATAACTTTTATAATGAGATGTTCAGTTAACTTTACGATAATAACCAACAATAAGTGGTGAAATATAACCACCACTAGTATTCGAACCCGCAAGGTTTCCATTGCTGGAGAATGGAGAAGCGTTGATTCTCAATTGATGAAAATATTGTTTATTTACGTTGAACAATCTAAAAACAGCCTCGGAACAAAAATAGCAGCGTGAAAAGCAAGACTGGAATAGCGTAACTTAACCATAATACACGGAACGCTACATCAAACCCACATTACTCAAGGCGACGGCGGGAATTTATTGCCAGTTTTCGTGTCGTAATGGAAAACAATTTTCTCCTTCAGCTATACCGACCGACGTCTCACATAGGTCTCAGTTTCATGTTTCTGCCGGCTGTGGCGTTGCCGAGTCTTGCTATTACGGAAGACCGGGCACAATTTGCATAGAAAAGATCTTTGCGCTCCGAAATTTGTTCAAGTGAACCGCAAAGTGTAGCAATAGTAAAACCTCTCGAATTTTTCCGAGTAATATCTGGAAAAGCTACGAATACCGAAGAAGTCATTAGTAAGTCAGCTGATCTGGTTCCGCAAGAACTGCAAATTGAATGAACTATAGGAAAACGCAGTGTGACGCGTTGATAAGAGTGCTTGTCCACGTAAACGAACAACATACAAAACAACATCATCAAATTTAAAACAAAGAGAAATGTGATATTTCTTTACTTGAACAAAATGTCATTATGCACGAAGCCATTGTTTGCAATCTATAAAAGCAAGCGCCTGACTGACTGACAGACTGTCTGACTCATCAACGACTATATAGCTCAAGTGATAGTTTATGAGTTTAACCTATAGCTGGGTTCGTGAGATTTTGAAGAAACGTTGCATGTTTTAGACGAAACCATCCAATAAGGAGAGATTTGTTTAAAATTCCATCAATTATAGAGTTGCGCGGCATAATACTGGCGCAGAGGATGATATGGCAAAGAGTAAGGCTCAAGCACAGAAAACTTGTTACAACACTTCGTGTGGCTCAAGCTAACAGAGAGAAATGAGTGAGGAGTGCACCAAGTTAAGCACCAAGGATCTGTCATGAATGCATTTGACATATTATGAAGAAATACGGTTTTCTATTCGTATCTCTTCTATTTTACGCCTCTTCAGTAAAATTGTCTAAGATTTGTCACGGGCTAACAGGGTGTCCAACCTCATTCATAGATTGGTAGGCCCGTCTGACCCGGGCGTTAACTCTGCCAGTCGCAAGAGGCAACAAAAAGAGATCCTGCCCCTGTCCCCCACTGTCAAACTTAAAGGGCATCACAACACTGTGATTTTCCGGCGTTACAAAATGCGTTATTGTTTTAATGATTTATGGCGAAAACTAGAAGTCTCTAGCTTGTACCAGAAATTTATAATAAATTATTGAAATGACCCAAGTTTTGGTGATGCGCGCGCACCCGATAATCGTGACGTCACGCTTGCGCATTTTTCAAGTCGAAGCAGACGCCAAACTATGAGCCAGCGCCGTGAAAAACTCTCGCTGTAGCTGAAGATATGGTGCTCAGAGAAAAACAAATGATATCATAGTGTTCTGCGATCTTTTCTCTTCAATAATATTGTTAAAGAAAATATTTTTGTTGAACAGAAAATATAGTTTTGATTAATTTTCCAAATGCCTTCAATTTCACTAAATTAGCGTGTTTTTAACAACATTGAAAGCGGATAAGATAAACGAAATGTTAAGATATTTTCATACTGACATATAGCCGCATGCATGCAGAAAAATAAAAAAATATGTCACTTATAATTCTTTTCAAAATGTGCAAGTATTTGTGTGGTATATCCAGGCGTGTTTTGTTGTTGATTCGCGCAGCAGCCTACCGCTGTATGACAGAAATCTCGTTGCGGCTTTTCAGAAAACATTAACCTTTTTACTACTCGTTTGAAACTTAGCCCACGGGTAACACCATAGTAACCATTATTATTCTTATAATGCGGATTTGTTTGTAGTAATTTAATATTATTTATTACTATGGTAACAATATTATTAGTTATATTATGATATTGTTAATTAATTAATTATTAAAATATATTATTAATATTATTATTGTTATTATTATTATTATTATTATTATTATTATTATTATTATTATTATTATTATTATTATTATTAATAGTAATATTATTAGTAATAATAATAATAATAATAATAATAATTATTATTATTATTATTGTTTTACACTTTTATTAGATGATTTATTATAGAGATACATTAGAGGATGAGTGTATAATAGGTGATGATGACCGACAACATTTAACACATGCATACGGGATATAAACCCACGTCCCTGTGTCTCATACTAGTCAGGTGTGCGCCAGTCGATCCATCACGAGCTACAGCGGTTGGGGTAAAGTTTACGTTTGTTGGATGAGTAGTATTCTGACAACAGTCAGCCGCGGGCGTGACTCGTTCTGGCGATCGCTTGTACTGCCGCCGAGTTGACAGAAAATGCATCTAAATATATTAAACGCACACGTGCACACGTTTCCCTCAATATACATGCCGTATTTTTTTTATTTTTCTGCATGCATGCGGCTATATGTCAGTATGAAAATATCTTAACATTTCGTTTATCTTATCCGCTTTCAATGTTGTTAAAAACACGCTAATTTAGTGAAATTGAAGGCATTTGAAACTATGTTTTCTGTTCAACAAAAGTATTTTCTTTAACAATGTTATTGAAGAGAAAAGATCGCAGAACACGATGATATCATTTGTTTTTCTCTGAGCACCATATCTTCAGCTACAGCGAGAGTTTATCACGGCGCTGGCTGCTGGCTCATAATTTGGCATCTGCTTCGACTTGAAAAATGCGCAAGCGGGACGTCACGATTATCGGGTGCGCGCGCATCACCAAAACTTGGGTCATTTCAATAATTTATTATAAATTTCTGGTACAAGCTAGAGACTTCTGGTTTTCGCCATAAATCATTAAAAAAAAATAACGCATTTTAAAACGCCGGAAAATCACAGTGTTGTGATGTCCTTTAAGATTCCTCATCTCAATGGCCCTTGCTGGACTCCCCTTATGAAGACCGGACGGGAGAATAAAACAGCCATATCTGTTTTATATCTGTGTATATATACCCAAGTAAAATTGAAATACAGATGGAGAATCTTCTTCAATCTGTTAATCCCCCCTTGCCCCCCCCCCCTTGGCCTTTAGACTTGTTTAATTCAATCTGTATGGCGTCTTATAAAGTGTGCTCATAATGGATGAGCTAGACCCGGCATTTGACATCATCCATCTCTCGGTTTTCTCAAGCGAATAAATTTGGGGAAGTTCGAAAAAAAGGTTGTGGTTCTTCGAGCGCATGATTTAAAGTGTTTGATGTATCTCAAGAGCAATCCTAAAGCCGCGCCCACACTCTCACTGGAAATAGAGTGAAAACTGGGATAAATATAAAATATAGAATCTTGTATCAAATACATTCTTATTCCGACGAGCTTTCTTCAAACAAACGTGTGCTTATATATACATTATCATGTTCCCATGAGCTTGTCTTCAAAAGCGTTTCGAAACTTAAATAAAAGGTCTTTTTGTCGTTTCACAAAAAGCAGACGTGAATAATTTTATCCCAGCCATTCAGGTCTTGTTTTACACAACGTGACACAACAGCGAAAGAAGGTGAAATTTGACATGAGTTGCAGTCACGCTTATGTTATTTCTCTTCTCATCTTGGATGTCAACTTACAACGAATTGCTTCTCATCGTTGTCAACCCATTCTGACGACTAACTATACGTCACGTGGTATTACACAGAAGACCCGGAGCACAAACATAGTTTAGTTTTGATGACCATGATATAGTTGTCGTACAAAAACTTAAATAAAATGAATAAATTCACATTTAGAGTCTACTCACTCAGTATCTAAACTGATTTGCAGTGGGGGACTTTAATTTAAAGTGACTAAACCAACCCTGTAGGCTTCGAGCACCATCGACGAGTGAGCGATAACCAATCAAAGATCGATATTTCAAATATGAAACATATGAATCAGTGATTGGACAGTGCGAACACCTGCGGACAAATGCCAGAATCAACAAGGCCGATTCAGAACAACTTTCAATTTATTGAGTGCTTCGTTCCATCAAGTTCCATCACGGGTGGGTGAGCGGCAACCAACCAGCGGCCGTGGCTAATTAAAATATCTGCTCGGGTTGGCCGAGAACGCAAACACGTCATTGATTGATGACGAAAGCGTCCCTCTAGTCGCTGTACGACTACTTTAACTGATTATTCGCGCACTTAGATACACTCGACCTTCAATATTAAGGACTAAAATTTACGATTTCAGTGACGTCTGGAAAAAGCTTCACAACATTCAACAACACTTTATCGAATTCAGGGTCGTTGTGATTAGTTTATTTGTTCCTCCTATGGTTTCAAGTTTGTATTCTATTTCAATGGTTCCAAGGAGCTAAGTAAGGATTTAGTAGAACAATCCCAAACCCGAAAGTTACACCGCATGTAATTGCAACGTTGATGCCAATTTACTCAATACTAACAGTTGTATTGTAACACCACCACAATTAACAATAATTTTGAATTTCATTTTTATTTTGAACTTTGAGTTTATGTACGTGTTTATTGTTTTACATATCATATTGGCGAAATATTAACAACACAATAATCGAGGCTATTTATTAATATGACGATGATTCGTTGCATGAATGCGAGCCCATTAGCCCGAAGGCAACGTAAATATGCTTTCAAAGTTGGGTGCGCAACAAAAACATAATGCCCGAATATGATTCGTAAATCGTAATCGTATGTCTGAAATAGACTATGCAGACTTTGGAGATATTAAGGGACAGGTTTTCAATCATTCGTAGAACAAGTGATTAACTTTTGAAAGTTCCAGTCCATGTAATATTTTAGATTATAAGGGCCGGTCTTACAATCTCCTAATAAGCAACTAAGCTACGCGTATACTTGGAGGATTTCAAGAGTTTTGATTGGTCGTTGCCATGAAGACAACAAGCTATTCGACGAATAAGTAGTTATTGGGACATTGTAAGACTGGACCTAAGTAAATTGAACAGTAAAACTAGGATATTATTACTGTAATATTAATTAACGATATTTATAACTTACGATTAAATATTTCGATAATAATTAAATAACGATAAGGGAAATTCCTGTATTTCAATATAAATAATATGTGGGTGTACATTGTTAAGTTAACACCCCCTCTACAATAGCAAGTAAGTGCTTTTTACAAAATACTAAATAGGCCTGGCGTATCGGCAACTATGGACCTCGCCGTCAAAATTTATCTCTATGGCTTGAGACATCAGCTGACGTAGTTGCCAAATCGATATACATATTATGCAACATAATAGATAATATACACTGGTTAAATCCAATACTGTCCTTCCTTCGACTAAGAAGCAACATTCAGCCGTATGTCCGCCTCTCGGACGAGCAGAATGTGAAGTGCCCACTACGCATTTTGTCTCCGAATTCGTGGAAATATAACATCTCTTTATACCATCTACCCTTCACTCCCCCACCCTCTAACCCTCTATAAGGCATTACAAGTTGGAGCAAGGGGTGTCCATTAATAATACCATACCATTTTGAACCAACTAGATCACCTCTCTTCCCCCCCTCAATTGTCACAATTAGTCACAAAAAGTGTCACCAGACTCCCTTTAATGTCACAAAAATTCAGAACCTTCCAGCCGTCCCCCCTCCTTTTATAAGACGAAACGAACTGTTGATACAAATCCACCTTGTAGGTAATTTGCCACTTACACACAGTCAAATTCAAAGCACCTGCTTTGTATATCAAGGCACAGGTGGCCATGAAGCAGGTGGTGCCATTAGTGACAATATCAACAACTAGTTATGAAAAAGCTAACATCTATGATATAATATGTAGTAGGTGTAGATTCACATGAAACATAGGTTCCCCCACCCCCTTTCACACATTGTTACAAGGTTACGACCCCCGCCCCCAAAGCATAGACGTCATGATGTCATGATTCAAAAGACGTCACGTGGCGGCCATTATGAGGTACACATTGCTTGTTTACATTTGTTCTGTCAATAGAAGACACATAGGTTATCCAGGAAATATCACAGTTTCAAGCCGTATAGATTGATGTGTGCAGGTAAAAGTTCAAGAAAATTATAACACAACCTAATCATTGTCTTCAAACAGAGTTTACGCGTTCTTATTTTGTTTTCAGTCATAATACGGAACCTTTGTTTGAAAACAGTTGATGTGTCAATTAAAGGACATCTGCAATATTGCAACAATGAAGTGTCGGAAGAACGTAAACAAATGCTTACAGAGTACCTCAGTATGGCTACCGTGCGATACCGGAAATGACGTTATTGCATACTCTCTCTACTTGTTGGCAAGAACTGCACGAGCGAGCAACCTAACAAAATTATAAACTATATGACGCTCTTCTGAGCACAATAGGTACCGTGTTTCTCTTTTAATTTCTACCACAGTTTGCCATTTTTAACTATGTGAACGCTTTTTCAAATCCAATTACACTTTGTCATATTATATTTATAACAACAATAAGATAAACTACTTAGGACGTGGAGCCATTTGAGACGCTGCTTGAATTGACTGGCCTGTCTAGTTCAAACAAGTCACCCCGATTTCTCATCTGGCATTGTGTCGACGTTAACAAAGTTTAATACATTTTCTTTGTCTCCTATTCGTAGAACTACTGATATTTTTCTCTCTGGGCAATAAGAGGTAGAACCGATGAGCCATGCCAAACAACTATAATCTGAGATGAAACAGCTGCCTAGGATACAAAATTCGAGATTCAAGCGAGAAACAGCAGGAAAGCCTTGAGGATGAGATGGAAAGGACAGTTTCTGGGGTTTGGTGGGACTTCTAAAGTTGGCCTAACGTAAATATTGTCATGCTTAGAACAGTCCAATGGTACCAACATAATCCTCTACTTCTCTAGTTACTGCCATCTAATTGAAACGGGATAGTTTACGACCTTCCGCTGCCTATAGTAGCGGAAGTGAGTGCCAATTGTCTGAATAGAGAAACTGCTATCAGAAGATTTAGATCTGACACCAGCACACGACCATAGGAAAAACACTATAGTATTTTAAACATTCAAAGCCGTTATTCATTGCTTTAGTTGTCAGTGAATTGCCCAGCGCGGAGCTCTGAAGGTCTCCACTCGACGCTAGCGCTGAATGACTCACGGCAACCGCAGGCCGGCTGTTATTGCCCACAGAATAAATATTATTGTATCATGATACAAATCTATTTTGAGACTGTTAAGTGGGTTATTATAACAAGTTAAATTAAACAAATGTGAAAATAATGAACAACAAGATAAACGATGACGACGTGCTAATTGTCTTACGACAATCATTACGATCGTTATACAATAAATAAACAATTAATGCAGAACTACCACACTGCCGATATGTAGACGGATTTGATAATACAGTAGATAAGGTATACTTGTTTTCCAAACAATTATGCGTGTTCATTTTTGTTGTGAATTGTGATATAACTTTGCATCACGGTCACACTATTTTTAGTCACTCTTATTGTTACTAGTTAACTAATTGAGTAATTAATATAATTAACTACTACGCTAGTCAGACAATTTCGTTTCAAATGTCCGACTCGTTAAACACATAAATTATTGAAACGCAGTTGGTAATTGTTCATCTGTGCATCAAGTTATTAATTATAACTATCGGTTGCGACTGATATGTTGAGTGAGTAATGCTTAGCATGCAATCACTAAGTACATCGCTGTTGTAAAGCGACTCATGTCCAACACGTAAAGGTATTTTTATTTATGTTTTATTTATTACTTAAATTAAAACTAAAGTTTATTTCATGATGACGTGCAGGGAAACTTTAAGTTTAAATGTCTCACTTACGTTAACGAATTTAACGACGTTGAATATCCAAGAATATATGCATGTAACACTTTATCAGATGGCAATTATTTATTTAGATAATATATATCTTATTTCGTTGTACAAAAGATTTACAAATAACAATTATTTTTTATCATTATTTTAACCGACCCCGTACAAATACACTCGCCATACTGGTAGATTAAAACAATAATAAACATGAAACCAATAAAAATAATGCACCTTAATTTACTTTAGATTGCAGACCAAACTATGTTCTCGAACCGCAATACAAATTGTTGATCAAAACGATTTTTTTTTTACAAAACTTAGTTTGACGCGAGGTGGATTAAAATAGGCTTGCAATATTGCCGGTACCGACGGCTGAATATCTTATACTTTAAAATAATTGAATTTAAAATAATTTCATACTTTTAAAGTTCAATGTTTGATTTCTGAATTAACCTTTTGTTTGTTACGCATAAAACTGAAAACGGTTCTATGATCAATCTTAATTATCACTGTTCTCTAATGTAAAACTGTAACACACATTAGGAAAAAATACCATGCCTTCAATTCTTGTAGGTCTATAGTTGAGCGGGTCAAGTTCCTCACTCCACAGCACACACGATCGTAGTCAACGCGTACACTTACAGCGCCAGAACAGCGCGCAACGGTGGTG
The DNA here is from genome assembly GCA_945910005.1 of Isoperla grammatica. NCBI lineage: Eukaryota > Metazoa > Arthropoda > Insecta > Plecoptera > Perlodidae > Isoperla > Isoperla grammatica. Next base: position 42,338,017 of record OX246739.1, read on the forward strand.
GAGGAGCCGGGCACAGTACAAGGATAACGCCAGCATTTATTTATGTATTATTATTTAATGTCTACGTTATCTAGCTGCCAATGAATGTTTGACTGTAATGATGCGCTCTATGATGATGATTTTAATATAGAGTTCTTCTTCCAATGAATGTCCACAACCATGAAGGTTCCTAATTCATTGTATATGTACTGAATGTAATTTGTAACACGAAATAAATAAAACTTGAACTTCAAAAATAGTTCAGTAGCCTTGTAAAGTAACGCCAACTAATTGATAAAATCGGGTTTTAATTCCTACAAAGTGATTAATTATATTGCATCGTTATAAGAATGTTTCATTTATAAGGGGTGAAAACGTGCACAAAATAAGTATAAATTTAGGCAATAAAAGACCATTAATAGTCAACACAAACACTATTTTTACTAGTGAAAGATGCCACATATCCGTGTCAAGTCATTAGGCTCCCATTGCAACAATCAATAAATACATGTAATGCTAATTTTAATAGAGTTTTGTTTCATTAAATAAATATTTTCTTACATTGATTAGTACGCTGGACCCCTACGGTCATCCAGCAGCCATCAGTTTCTCTCGATACAGGTTGGTTATTGTATCTCTCTCTAGCTCGCCTACCCTTTGATTTACTTATATCGCATACCATACAACATATGTATTCAGCTTATTCAGTATTTATACTGTATCTCGACGAAGCGGAATGAAATACAAATAACGAGTACAAATATAAGGTACATTTTGAAATATGATCGTTTAAATGGAGCAGAGTACACAGAAATGTACGAACAAACAAGTACCGCGTATTTACATCCTTCCATGTTTTAAAGTTGAATACTGCGTTGTGTAATGTTCTGAGGGGGGGGGGGAAGGGGGGGGGGGGGCGGTCCGGGGATCAAAGTGTTTCTTCGTGTTGCATTATGTTGCCACCGCGTTTTCGGGTACATTGACGACGGGGCGCAGAGCGAGTTATACCACCTGGGGAGCAGCGCGCGGCCTAGGAATAAAACCACTCGCTGACTGCGAAGCTTGATTTTCGTCTTCGTTGCTACCTTACTGATCGCTAATGTTACGATGCCTGAACTGAGTGCGTAGTCTCGAGCCAGATACAATAAAATGCTTTAAATTAAAAGGTAGAAGGTAGTTTGAGGATTAATTCACGAAATCTATTTCATTTGACAGCGCTACACAAAATGAAAAAGAGAAAACAGCTGTGCCCATAAGTTGTTTTATAATAATTAATAAGAATATTATTTATGATATTATAATCAATACGTTTATTAAGTTCTCATTGTTTGTAAATAATGTAAATTTAAGATAACAAACCTACAGATTTCAATAATATTGAACCATTTATTATCTTTATTTATGAGCAGTGGCCTGAATTTTTTAACGTAGCCTGAATTTGGCTGTAGGAGGGGAGGCAATTGTACATTTGAAGGAGTCGGCGACTCGTATCTTATGAAGCAACTGTTTATAAAAACATTAAAGCTTTCGATTCATCACTCGATTCGTAGGACAGCAGCTGTTGCCGATTCTAGGTAACTCTCAATGTTGAATTTGTTAACGCACCAACGCGCAGCCAGTGCAATCAGTGTAACTGGTAACAAGCGCATATGTAACTCATTTTGTGTACAACAATAATATGTTGTTATCAATCATGTACTTCTATTATTATTAATACAGGTGTTTGGTCGGATTTACGGTGGAGGACGTGCCATGACGTATGGGGTGTAGGAATATGTCTCCCTGCCCCCTACGAATACGACAGTGCCCAATGGGTCTTCAACATTCATTCGTTCATTCACCACATCTCAAACATTTCTGCCCCCCCCCTTTTCCCTCGTTTCTGATCAAGTACAAGTTTCACAAACCGTGAACGAGTTATAACCCGTAATCTTATTTGTTTCATTCGTGAAGCCTGCGTACTATGCAGTGCGCATGTCTTCTTATTCTCTACACCACGATTCGGACTTTAAGTTTATTCAATTGGTAAACTAAAAGACGTAGTTGATTTGTTACCTGTGCTGAAAGTAACGTATAACAATAATATCTGCACAATTAGTAGTAATGTTGCTTGTTGAAAAATATTATGTACTCATCATGCAATTAAAAGGAAAAGTGCTACAATTACATGCAAATTAGTGTAAATTTCAAAACAATCACTAATTGCTTGAAAATGAGGATATAAACAAAAGTAACCTTGATTTTATCGTAATGTTTACGTGTATGCGTTCTACGATAATGAAGGTTATATACAACAAACAAACATCTACACATTAAACAACATGACTCAAATTAAATCTAGTTTGATATATACATAGTTTCACGTGATGCAATTATGAATAACAAGGATAGTATAAACTAATTAGTAATAACATACATCAGTGAAAGCAAAAAATGGTTTCGTTCAAGAAAACGAATGTTCCTCGCTGTAATATTCTGCCCTACTAAGAAAGAAGACCGTAACTACATTTTTGGGTTTTTTGAGTTAGCACTGCTATACATATTGTTGGGATGATATTTACGTCTGGACTAAGTAAGAAAACCGTATCTGCATCCGAAGTGGGTCAAATCGACTGTTAAAAATACAGTATCTACAATTTTGAAGATTTTACTAAGCAAAAAGACCGTAACTCACAAATAATAGCAAAGAAGGCAGTATCTGCAACTTCCCTATGTAGTTACGGCTTTCTTTCTTAGTAACTTGCAGATCCGGTTTTTTTCTTTAGTATGTTGCTCAGGTTCACTGCATTGTTTGTGGATTTAGAAGGCAGTGTCTTGACACATGTTTATTATAATCAAACATAACCTCTAAACCACAATAATATTTCTGTGCTGTGAAAGTGTGAATGGGTCATGGATAACCCCAAGTCTTCAAGAGGTGCGCTTATGCTTCATTTAGCTAAGCAACAGATAGCAACAGAAGCTGCGCAACGAATGGAAAAAGGTAAGAATGTTTATGGTTATAGATGGCACGTTGGTGAAACATAGTTTGTTTAAAATAGCCTACGAGCCTAGGGCCTAGGCCTAGGCTAACCCTGCGTTGCATTGTTTGTAGCACTCTTAAGAATACCCTAGGATGTGTTTGTAGAATATAAGCCTACAAATGGGATATACCTAGGTCTGTTACGTGTTATGAAAATACATAACATTTTATGCGCCGGTAAATCGTTGTGTACGAAGGGGAAAATCTCTAGGGAGTAGGGTCCTAGGCCTAGGTTTAGGCCTAGTCCCATAACAAGAACAATGCGTATTAAGCGCCTAGGCCTAGCAGTTGTGTAAGTGGAGGACGGTACCAAGTTGTAGTCATACATAGTTCTATTTTCTCATTTGAAACCGTTTGTATTGTTATTATTTATTCTGAAATAGAGTATTTAGCCCATTCTGTTAATCTTCAAGAACTCATTGTTGTTCTGGACAGAAAAATGATTGCATGTTTATTGTTATTCTCAATCTGGCTTAGGACCTATCGACTTAGTATTGAAATGTAGTTCGACAATATTTTATTTCGTTATTCTTATCCTAGATTGTCAGCTCAATGGACCTCAACAGAATTTGGTGAAAATTATGGACATTCCTATTGACTATAATGTTACTTGCGAGGAACAGCAAACGTACACGACACTAATTCCACTAATTACTACCACCCATGAAAATCATGTGGACCTAGAAATGCAAGAACACGAGGTAGATGAGGAACTTGAGGAAGAACCTGAAATCCGCCAAGAACAAGAAGTTCAACAGGATGACCCTCCAGCTCTCACAAAAAAGGGATTTCCACGAAAGAGAAAGGCCAATTTAGTATCACCTAGAAAGAGGAAACTTCAAAAGACTCAGAATGTTAAAGAGAGTCATCATGTACGTCCACCATGTGATATTAATTGCAGTAAACAGTGCCAGATTAATATCTCAGTGACCCGTCGTTCCAGTATTAACGCCCAGTTTTGGAAATTGGATTGGGAGAAACAACGAGGGTTTGTTTTCAATCACGTGACGCGTAAACCTGTGGCAAGGCAGACCACGGGAGAAACTTCATCTCGAAAGCACACGTACCACTATCATCTTAAAGATACAAGTGGAGAAGAGCTGCATAGTGTGTGCAAAACATTTTTTCTTACCACTTTGGGATACTCAAAAAAAAATGACACTATAATTCATAACACTCTTAATAGTGTTTCGCATTCCTCGATTGGCCCTGGACCTGACATGAGGGGAAAACATGATAAACATGTGAAAGCTGATCGGCAGACTCTACAGGCTCACATCATGTCCTACAATCCATCCATATCGCACTATCGCCGAGAACATGCTCCTAATAGGCGATATCTTTCTAATGAGCTAACTATCACTGAAATGCACAATGATTTCGTGAAGAAGAACATAAACTTTTAGTGTTCCTATGACCTCTACAGGTCCATCGTAAGTGAAATGAATATTTCATTTACAAAGTTGGGACACGAGGAGTGCGAGCAATGCGCATTTTTCAGCCAACATGACAACTCTCATACAAAAGATAACCTGTCTCCTGAATGTGAATCTTGCAGGGATTGGTCGACACATATTGAGAGAGCAAGGGCGAGCAGAAACATGTATCGCGAGCATGTAAATGCCAGCGGGCAAAATGAGAAGGTATTTTACTCTGCAGACCTCCAAAAGGTAATAATGCTTCCTCGAATGGATACTTTTAAGTCCGTAGTTTTCACAAAACGCATTATTGTGTTTAATGAAAGTTTTGTTCCTTTGGGGAAAATAACAAATGCGCAGACACCACTTGCAGTGCTGTGGCATGAAGGGATTGCAGGTCGTAAAAAAGAAGATATTGTCAGCACTTTTAACGCATTTTTTAAAACGAATCGTGATGTACAACATATTGTTCTATGGCTAGACAATTGTTCTGCTCAGAACAAGAACTGGACACTTTTCTCATTCTTCGTTCAAATTGTGAACAGCGACGAAATTGCTCTGGAGACACTCGAAGTGTTCTACTTTGAACCAGGACACACTTTTATGTCGGCCGACAGCTTCCACCATCAAGTGGAGCTGTCCATGAAGAAGAAAAAAAAAGTGTACGACTTCAATGATTTCAAGGATGCAGTAGGAGATTCTAACTTAAAAAAGGTAGAAATAAAAGAAATGTGTCCTGCAGACTTTTTTGAGTGGAAAGATTTGTCCTCAATTTACAAAATCAAGAAAGTGAAACCTCGTGCTTACCTAAACGCCATGGTGCAAGTTAATGCCAACAGAGGCTCTCGTGTGCTCCATTATCGAAACGACTTTGATTCAGAATTTATGGAACTGGACTTTTTAAACACCAAAGCTATGAAGTTGCCTTTTGTGTTGCCAGTCTCACGCACTGTTGGCAGGGGTATTCCCCAGGAGAAAAAAGACGACATCTTGTCGAAGTTGTGTCCACTGATGCCCCAAAATCGGCGACTATTTTGGGAAAATCTAATTGTAGATGACGTTTTAGACCTCATTGAACACGTCGAAGACGTGTAACTAGTAAACTAACGTGCAAGGTATGTTTGATGACCATATTGACTGATCTCTTTTTGTATTTGTTTTTAAGTTAAAAAGATAATCTAAGTATGATATTTGGTGTTTTACTAACTCTGTTGATAACTTAATTCAAAATAAAAATGTACTGGTACAGCTTAAAATGCATTTGTGTTATATTATTATAAAATTTTATTCCTGACTAAGGCAATCCCATAAGCAATTTTAAGGGAATTTACTATTTAGACATTTCAGTAGTAAGCTAGTTTTGTAACCAATTGAACATTGGTGCTAAGTAGTGAAAATGCATCCTAAATAAGGTAAATTTTCAATTTCAATTTAATTTAAACACAATTTTTTTTTTTTTTATTTTTTCAAAAATTAAAATTTTTTTTTTATTTTTTCAAAATTTAAAATGCAACTCACTGCAAGACTATTATCTCGGCTCACAGCCCACAGTCAAAAGAAAAGCACTAAAGAGTGTATAATTTGGTTTGACAGTAATTATTACAGCCATCTATGTAGATACGGTTTTTTTCTTTAATGTGACATGCATGAAATACTAAACAAAAAGACTGTATCTACATTATATCATAAAATATCATAAAAACAAACAAAATAACATGCTAGCAGGATAAAGACGATAGAAAATAGTGTATTACCAAAAAAAAAAAATGAAAAAATTAAAAACCCTTTGAGACTCAAGGACATTTATGTCCAATCACGTTTTCATGAATAACTCAAAACCTACTTTATGTAGTTACAGTCTTCTTTCTTAGTAGGGCAGTATTGTGGTGAAGGTGAACAATGTTTACCTACTCCACGTTCCCATACTATACCTGTTTCTTCATTCGCCAAAATTACCTCTAACCCTCACAAATATCAATCGATATAGAATCAAGAATCAATTGTTGGAAAGTGAACGAAAAACCACAGCATAATAGGGAAGGCTCATGAAAAATAAATATTCCTCGAAGTACCTAAAAACGAAAGGCCATTATCTAAAAATACGGACTATATAATTTTTATATCTGAGAAGTGTATATTTCCAATTCTATTAGCGTTTTAAGTTTGAAATTTGGAACTACCCGCTCCGTAATTGAAAAACGGCTCGTGACGTCATAACTCTTGTCAACAACTGCCTCCTTGAAGAATTCTTAATAATATCAACGATATGACATTTTACATTATCTAGGATGCAGTGACTTTACAACAATGTCTTTTAAGCCACTTTTTTCTTCAGAAAATACATTTTGATACACTATTTACCAAAATGTGTTTAAAATAATGCAATTATTTAACATATTGTTGTTAATTAATGTTGAGAAGTACTCATTTACTAACTAGAAATAAACGTTGATTCAGTTAAAGTCTTATGAGAGCAATAATCTACTAAATTGTGGGATTTCAGTACTATTTGTATGATATAAAATGATTGTTTACACTTTACAGAGTTATGACGTCAGAACCTTTAAATCACGAGCAAGATGGCGCAGGTCCGTTTCTGAGCGTGTTTTGACAGCAATATCTTTGACTTGCTGTTAAAGCGATGTTAATGCACCCTTCGAGCCGAAACCAATTAGTTCCCGCTTATTTTAACTTGAGGTAACCAGTAAGCAAATAAAAAAATGTGTGAGCCTTCCCTATTACAAGAATTATGTTCTTTTTCATAGTAACCTAAAATCACATTCTGTGCTAAAATGGTATTACTTTTAAGAAATATTATATTACAATACGAAATAAAATATCCATAAGGGAAACTTTTTCCTATATCGATATGTCGGTGTCGATAGGCAAGAATAATTTAAATATGCAAACAAATAACGAAGTAACAGAAAAGCTAATAATTGTGTGGGCGTAATAAATTATAAATGTATATTTTTATAATCGTGATAATTTTTCATTCTACCATAACTATGCCCGACGTTAAATGTAAGATACTTGTATATATTGTACATGATATATTAAACTAACTGTTCGTTAATTTTTTATTTGTTATTGTCCACAAGACACTGACATTGGACTGGCGTGGCTCAAGGTGTGAGTGCCCGGATCGGTCGCGGTCGCGGATCCTGGCGCACAGAAGGAGGATTTTGGATGCTGATGAACTATGCGGACGAGGTGCGATGTATTTAGAATAGCTGCTTCTGCATTGCAGTGTTTAAACTATCTTGTTTAATTGTTTATTAATATAGATATATTTCATAAGTTTCACGTTGTTCGTGGTGCAAAAGATATACAACATTACATGTTGCAAACCCCCACTCTGTTTTTATATGTCCTTCAATGAAAAAAACCTCCTCACAAAAAAAAACACTACTGTCACTGAGCCACCTCAGCTGGTGTGGAATGTCAGCCAGGGGGGAGGAAGGGAGGGGGGGCGGGGTTTGAGCTCACAACCCATGGGTTGAAATGAGTTAGACGCGGTACTGTGGTCCCTACGGTATTTTTATTTTCCAATAAGCCATTTTTGATGGTATAGAATGGAATGTCCACCAATTCTATAAAACATTTCATGTGACCTTTCAAAAGTCCAAAATATCTTTAGCTAAAAATGAACATTTTACTTGTTGTATAAGAAAATAAGGAATTGCATGCAACTGTTTCCATTTTAGAAGGTGGACTGTTTCCGTATAATCACTAGTAAATGATACTTATTATTTAGCACTTATCACTTATCACTTATCACTGGTCACTTATCACTTATCACTTATCACTTATCACTTGCCAAGTTGCCACTTATCACTTACCAGGCCTTTTGAGGAATTAATTAAATATATGTCTTTTGAAAATAGGCGAGTTAATACACTTAATTGATTGTAGTAATTTCTTGATAAAGATCACATATGCTATATTCGAATATTAAAATTATATAGTTGTTTCCTTCAAGAATTGTGTAGTTTTATTATATGCCCAATTATTTAATTTCAATATTAAATACCTTAGAATAAATCTGTTTGAGGGTATGAATGAAATAGAAACCCAGGGGTCTAATACCACCAGCCTCCAGACTTAATCGACAAAATAATTTACATTCATTCACTTTTCAATGTTAGTTATCTAAGTTTGCTTTCCGACCACTTGAGACAAATCTCCAGTAATAAAGTGTTTCGCTTCCGGCGGATGGAGCTGGATCCGCCATCCGTCCGAGTGCACAATCGTATTAATGAATTTCGTATTGCTTCCCCAACTGCTGAACCCATCGAACGCCACTGAGCACAGTTCGCTACTGCCACACGGCACACCACTACTCCGTTAAGCATCCAAAGCATTTCCTTAATAACTATATGAAACTAACTTTAACAAGAGTATCCGACCATGGTATATTTGCCTTTTGACTGAACGGAACATATTAAAATCCCGCAAAATTCGATCAAAAGTCGTTTCTCAAACATCTCCACCATGACAACCACCCCTCCAGCCCTCGTTCAAATATTTGGCTTTTGCGTCACATCCTGTTCGATTGAAGTTAAACCGGACACAGACCGTCATGACATCCCTTTGACCCTGGAGTTTTATGGAAGTAATTTTCAAGTTAATGCATACAGGCACAGGCTACCATTCAAGAAAGTACAGACAAGTACAAGATAAGTGAAACTCGACAATAAGAATTTGTCTGGAACAATAAATAATGATAACTGATTGTTTTGTTTACTGTATAGTTTCTATAGTATTCTGAACAAATCCACCGACGAGAGTGTTTCTCCATAAACATCCATTTGAATGAGAAAATGTTAAAAAGACAGGTCTTATCTTTGCAAGATGATGTTGTATAATCATAAACACAAAAACATACTTTGCAAAAACCAAAGTAACAAATAGAGAATTTGATTATTTTAGTTCAGGAACCAGGACATTTAAAGAATCAAACCAGGGGATTACATCAGTTCGACGCAGTGACGTACGCAGGAATATATTTCGGGGGGGGGACGCCCCCCACAATAACGCCGTACGCAATATTAAAAAAATACGCATTTCTGAAGTGGTTTTAATGTGTTTTGCAAGAAGTTGGGGTGCTTTCTGGACGGGATACATTACACATACATAATATATTACATCCAAAAATTAATACATTATTACAACTTATGCAATTTCACCTACCGGAGTGTTTCTTGACTAAGCAAATTGAGAAATTAATACGTCAATGTATTTCGTTTTTGCCTAAATTTAGATGATTTGCAGGGTATAATTATTAAAGTTGGGATTTATTTGGGGGGGGGGGGCTGCATCCCCACCTCTCGATACGCCACTGGTGTGACGCAATTATAAGAGAGAACGTCCATGAGGAACGAAAACGAATATTGTGCCCGTAAGTTTTAAAGTTACCATACTTGTTCAATATGATGTATTATAATCATAATTTCAAAATAGCGAGGCAACAGATAGTTCAACATGTGAATCGTTTGTTTACATTTTTCAAATTTAAACCAAAAGTGATTAACGATATTTTTTTCATTTAGAGAATCGTTCGCCAAGTTTTTCACTAAACTGTTTTGCCGAATAAAGAGCGACTCCGTCATTATTGTGATTTGTGTTAGGACATTCATGTTATTTCACAAAAACAAAACCATGTTTTACTCTGTGTGCTTCCGAGACACACGTACACAAAATAATAATGCTATTCATAAATAACGTGTTTTGCATTTCAAAACCCGCCGCTTGTTTAATCAAGTTGCTTTGGTCGTGAGCCCAAATTATCATTTTAACTATATTACAACTGCGTCACTTGTTGTAATAAAAAAGATTTGATCATTGTTCGATTCTCTGACACAGGAAAAGCTGAATATTCAAAAACAAAAAGGACGATCATTTGGGCACGACGCGAAACCAATAACTATGTCAAATGTTCGGTATTCATGATGCGAAGAACAACGGCAGCCCCAGCGGAGTTGGTCTTGTAACTTAAAACATGACCAACCCCACAAGCACTTCAGAGTATGTTGGATTTAAGAATTTCAAGTCACGTATTTAATCCATTTCCGACCGGGTCACGTTATTGCAATTTCCTGAAATATTGAGGCAGTCTTGTAGTTCTTTACGAAAACATGCTTACTTATGGATTTCGCCTGTGATCGAATATATCTCTCTCAGCAACCTCTCATTTCACTAACAACCAACATAAGTAAGTAGTGTGTATGGCTAGCGTGATTGCTTTAATAATTACTATTTATTTATTTTACAAACACAAAGCAACCAATGTAATACAGTATATGTATATTTGTTATTTCTTTTGTCAATATACAAAACATGGTGGTAATACGATGATATAGATTTTAAGCTTAAGCCAGCTTTATGGATAATGTATGGAGTGACATTAATTCTAATAAACGTTTGCCCCGACTAGAATGGAAAGAGCACTGGTACGTAGAGAGCCGAGGATCCGGGTTCGATCGGGACAATTATTAGCTCCAATGGAGATACAGCAATTGGCACTACTGACTCCCGACTGAAGGTTTTCACGATGTTTACCTCAGTCACATGCAAGACGAATGCTGGGACTGAGTAATAGTATTGATTGATATTGTATTGATTGATTGATTGATTGCCCGATAGAATAGTCCGAACAGCCAGAACAGAGCGAATACTAGTCTCGTTCTGATTTACGCACAGACGAGAAACTCAATCTCTTTGGACAAATTCATTTACTCGATTCGCTCGATTCTTCCGGAGTAAAATGTTCATGAGGAAACGGACCTACCCCCCTCCCCTCCCCCCCCCCCTCCCCCCAGATGTGAGTCTGAGCCAATCAGCGAGTGGCTTTTTAAGTCTGGCATAATTTGATTTGCCACTCAGCATCCACAAGGTTGCTAATGAATACTTTAGTTAGGATGACTGTAATACCGGAGACAGAAAACAAGAAAATGCAATTAGATTTAGCTTAATATTTGTCACATACGTTACTTCATAACATAATCTATGACGTCATTACCTTGTTAGATACGTCGAAGAAATTATAACAACGACTTACTTAGTAGGAAAACCCACGGATCCTTTAGAAGTCATTTCCGGGTTATGAAACCCTACAATAGCTAATTGAATTCTTTGACTGAATTTGTTTGACATTATTAATACGAGAATTTCCATAATATTTTAATTCATTTTAATTATATTTCGCTTTCATCAATACTGCCATAAATGTGTTATGTTACAGACTTACGACGTTTGAAGCCGGGAAGGTACAGCTTCCCGATTCAATTACTAGGTAAATACAAAAATTAAACTTCAAGGGCGACATAATTAACTATATATTTTCTAAGATGGTATTTTTTTTTTTTCAAACAAAACTATAAATACGTATTTACAAAAATAAAATCGTCAAATTTCCTCTTAACAATTACAAGGACTCTTCAGACACGAGTAATATGTTATGTCAGTTAAATAAACTAAAAAATACCCCTCATTTTTTTATTTTTTTATTTTTAAAATTAGGTCATTGACATATTATTTCTTCTCTTGTCGAAATCTGTCGGAAGTTACATCTCGAAATTGAAAACACATGACACAATCTCTAATAACACTTTCATTTTTCGTTTGAATTCCAACTTGAATACTCTTTTTAATGAGGCGAGCTGAAGAGATCGTTAACATATAATGTTAGAGTTTCGTTTGCCTCGTTATTTGCGTTCTACGAAGTACGATGGTGGAGAACGTTTCTGTGGAAGTAGCACACGAAGGGGTCTTTCAGACTGAACTAGATCTGGGACCAAAACATCGCACACTCTCACCAAATAATTGTATATCGATGCCATGCACAAGGTGTGACGCACGTCATTATCTTGCGGAAACTGGTGGCCCAATAGAAACACGAGTGACGCACCATAAACAAGGGGAGCTTTTACGTCTTCATTGTTGATGCGAATACGTGAGAGAACTTCCATCGTTTTAGTTGTAGATAGGTTAACAATGTACACATGGAGAAAAATACAGGTGTCAGTCTATTATTCAAGATGTGAAAGGTTAGGGGGGGAAAGTCAAGCATGTACATCTATGATGACACAACCCAACTTGCTGTTCAACTGTGAATGACGAAGGCATCTAATTGCTCAAATTATCTCGTAGTTTTCAAAGAGTTTCACTCATTTTTTTAACTAGCTTTTTTTTATACATATGCTAAATATTTTGTAAACAAACCTGTTAGTAGAGAGAGAGTTTGTTTATTTATATAATATGCATGCCAGTATTTATAATTGGCGTGTGTGTGAATGACAAATGTATCTACATGCGTTACACAAGAGCCGGGCATTGCAATATACTTGCAGAGTATTCCGACAAACATGATGTGGCAATAGAGATGTTTACAAACAGCGAGATGACCATGCTTTAATATTTAATGTAAGTATTGTCTATTGCTATATGGAAATGCATTGATAAACATCTACAATCATGTGTGTATTAACTCAAGTCCACGAAGCAAAGGACGGAGGTACTCATTCCCAGTCCCGCAGGTAATAACTATACACATGCAATGTTTATAAGCTTACATGCATTATACAATGTCATTCATAATAATCGAGTTTCGACCCAGATAAAATACATCCCCCACAATGGTATGTGTTCCCACCAAAATGTCTAACTTCAATATTGGAAAGCAGTTCCAGCGCTGTGAAGTAGCGTGATAAAGTCGTTCCACACCAACCTTGTGGATGCTGACGTCAAATGAGTGAGGCATTGTCCAACCAAATGTTATTTCCAAAAGCTACCCACTGATTGGCTCCGACTCGCTTACCTATGACGTCAGCATGCTGTGGAACCACTTTACTGACAGATAGCATTCCAGAGTCTGTACACGAAAGTATAGTCATCGTCATGATGCAAAATCATATTACTTCAAAGTTCAAACGGACAGCTGTCGCGCGCTATATGTCAGATAACATATTCCAACAACATCGATTCAGGGTTAGCGGACATAACGTCCAATACTTTTGGTTCAATAAATAATTCGTCCAATAAATATGGTCCATTCCAAGTGGTCCAGGGGAAATGGTCCATTGCATAAGGTCCAATCATGGATATGGTCCAATCATGAATATGGTCCAATCATGAATATGGTCCATTAAATTTTGTCAAGTGAATAACCGTGGATGTGGCACTTAACAATAAGCTACCTAAATTAAATTGAAAAACGAGCAACATGATAATGAACGAGTAATTGCACAAATAGCAGGAGGGCACAGGCAAATTCGTCCACCGGTCTCTCGGCGTTACCTTTCTAACCAGAAGCAGGTCGAAGCAACAACACATACAACAACGAACAATTACAACAGCCAACAATTACAATACATATAAGGACGAAGGACGACTGGAGCCCTATCTTCGAGCTTTAAGCTACAAGTTAAAGGCAAACCCAGCAGAAGTTGCAGCAGACAATATGGCAGAAAACTAGTGACATTGAGGAAAACTCATAATAATTAAGTAACCCAAAATCCAATGTAACCTAATCAATAATAGTGTTGAAACAATATCGATTTCCTCAACTTATTTCGTGCCTACTGTTCTGTCGTTACGACTGGACATGATAATTTCGGCATTAAATAATTAACGTTAATTTAAGCATGGACGAAATGATATGGGTTTGGACTTTTTTGGCCCATTTGTTAGTTGGACCATAATGGTTTTGGACATTAATACATGGACGAAGTATGGGCTTGGACTATTTTTCACGTTGGACCAATTTGTAAGTTGGACTATTACATTTTTGGACGTTTTGAATTGGACGATTTGTCCTGTAAGCCGATTCAGTGCTATTTGTCCGCGCATTCCACAGTGTTTCATATATATCTTGGCCTTTCAGGTATGAAAAAATTAAAATCAAGCAATATGATAGTCAGGTCACTAAAGGCATAGATTAAATATACAGTGGCGTATCCAAGAGGGGAGGGGGGGGGGGGGGGGGTACAAGGGGCCTTTCGCAAAGGAAAAGTGGAAATTAGATATGATTGGAAAAAAGATGGAAATATAAATATACAGTACCTATTTTTGTATTAAATACCAAAGACATAAGTTTTTGTTAAAAATACACACATCGCACTATAATTCTAAGCTTTTTCCTGTTGCCAGAAATGTAGTAATTTTAGTTCAGTGGGCCGCTGTAAAACGAACAGATTTGCACCAACATGACCTTGACGAGAAAATTTGTCCGGGGGGGGGGGGGGGGGGGACCACCCGTCTATTTTTGGTTCCACTCTCTATAATATGAGTTAAACCCTCCCCCTTTCCAAAATCCTGGATACGCCACTGTAAATATATCCAAGGTTCTGCCATGACGTTTCAACACGATTTTGTGGGGGTTATATTCAGAAGGAATATTGAATATTAATTACCCAAAATCCAATAATCCACGCGAGCGGAGCCGAGGGCAACAGCTTGTGACACTGGGGGCCACATGTATACACGGATATCATCCTCCCTCCCCCTCCCCCCCTCCCCCCTCACACACACAATACACGTCATTATACTAGAGACATGAGCCACAATTAAACTCCATGTGACGGCTATAGTTGATTGAACCTGTTGATTGTTGTACAGCAATCCACTGAACATGTGTTCACTTTCATTAAAAACGTAGACCTTTACATTTACGTATGTTAAACGTTAAAACAAAGTTGTATACTTTTAAAAATCTACTTGATTTAACTCTGTAGTTCGTTTGTGATTATATGATTTCTAACACTTAAAAAAAGTCTTGTTGTTTATAAATATGCAACTAAATAATGCAAATTTAAACAAATTTGACACATTGAGTTGCTAGACTTTGACTACGTTAAAGAGTGTTTGTTTCTGAATCCAGTACAAAAAAGAAGCATGTTGTTGTTTTTTGGTAGAGGTCAAAATGTATTTCTCCTCAAGTATGAAACCCATTAGTCCCTATGTGAGGAACAAGGTTGAGCGGTTTTTGGTACGTCCGCAGTGATGGCTTCAAGGCTTTAGCTGATCTTGGCATAGACATGGAGGAATTACGTAAGAGCTTCATCTTTGCTGCCTGATTTTGCCAACAGTATTTACAGGAAGATCGACGTGTCAAACGAACTGAGTCCTCAAACTTTTGAACATGAAGGTATTCACTTATATTTCCGTATATAATTTGTACTTTTGGGTATTATTTATGTTTAAAAATAGTGCATGAAAAAACTCAATATTTACAAGTCTATGAGTATACACAGGTAAAGTTGTTGTTTAATTAATTTTTTAAGTATAATATTATAGGCAATCGGGAAAATCTATATAGAACCAAACGAAATCTAAATGTTTTGAACATACATACGTTTAATTTGTTTATGCATGATTCATCGTTACTACTATTATCTTTCTATCACAATTCAGAGTGATGTGGTTCATACAATATGCCAAATAGAACTTTAGAAAAGAAAGTGGAAATTTTTGGCCTCTCAGAAGTGAAGAATACACACACAAAAATATGTATATGTGTATAACACAGCATTATATCAAATATTGACATATATAAACGTTGTTGTTTTATTTTAGATAGTATAATCATATGCAAAATATGACATTGTATAACACTGTTAAGTTCTCGTAATCTCGATGCTTTAAAATTATGTTATAACATCGTTTCTGTCATCGGAAAGTTACTAGAAATGTAAATTGGTAAATCAATCACTCATACGGTAATTTTCATACCATCTAATTCTAATATATTTTAATTGTTGAGATAAATCATTTTATTATCTTTACTCGGGGAATTTTAAACCCCTAATAATGATGATCAATGGTTGGACATGCACATCAAAATTTAGTGTCCCTTCTGGCCCGCGGTAAAATCGATCCATACTGCTCTGCCTGTCGTACGAGGGGACTAAAAGGGCCAACACCACCTTGTGGTTAAGTGCATCGTTAGCAGCGTTTAACATCATCAATCAACAATTCAATTTTCACAAATATGCGGAAATGTGTTGAATAAATCAACCCGTATGGGGACTAAAAAGCGTGGAAGTGGTGAGCGCACTTCTCACTCGTTGCTCTGACGTCGGATAAGTGATGACGTCAGTGACAGAGATTCAGTGTAGACTCATGCTGCAGTGCTGCTGCCTTGCTCATAATTACCCGATAACGAGAACAGTTTCCCTGTTTGGGCGTTAAAACCGCCAGGACGTTGAGATGCATCGTCATTTACTCATTCAAAACAACAATGTCGAGAAGCAATATCGCGCTAAGTCGAGGTAATTAATTTAGAACAAAAGTAGAGACAGGTATTTATATATAATAAAAATAAAAAAAAAATAACATTAATAGTCTACCCACTCAGTAAAAAGACTGATTTTCAGTGGGGGACTTTAATTTAAAGCGACTAAACCAACCCTGTAGTCTCCGAACACCATCGACGAGTGAGCGATAACCACTCAAAGATCGATATGTCAAATACGAAACATATGAATCAGTGATTGGACAGTGCGAACACCTGCGGACAAATGCCAGAATCAACGAGGCCGATTCAGAACAACTTTGAATAACATTAAAATGAAAACATATATTGTTATAGTTGTCAATAGCATTAGTATTTTGCAACTTGTATCTTCAATTATGTATATTGAAGTAATGACTAATGAGGTGTTTAGTTTCACCTGACAAGAATGTTACATCGTTTTCGTCAAATTAAAGTATAATTTCGTCAAAAGTAATTGGAAGTAAAAAGTACCCAACAATCTCATACAAGTAAATGCCGAAAGTGTCGAACGTGAAACGTTGAACCCAGTTCTTGCGATGAGCGTTCTTGTCGCTTTAGCTTGGAGACAGAAGAACGTTGCAAGGTAAGACATGGTAAGACACAACGCGTGCAGAAACTCGAGTGTTGGGAGTTACTCTAGCTAGAGAAACCGATACCGACAATGCAAACAACCAACCACCGTTTGAGCGAGATGTTGGGATGTCTTGGCACAATAATTCTCGAATATTTGAGCTAAGTTATACAAGTTGGTTTCATCCTATTGTCGTTAACCCTCGATGACATTTTTCGATGACATTTTTAGAGAGAGATGAATTCAAAACTCTAACTAATGGTGCGGGAAAAGTATTTAGCATTCACATTTTGTAATCTAAGGGATTTATTCTAACGTTGTGGTTTCATTACAAATCCCTTTATCATACCACGTGTATTTATACAGCTTTTCATCCCGCATGCGTTCTCTTGAGCGTGATGCGGATTCCATTCTCGCAGAGGGTTTCAAGTAAAATATTTTAAACATGTATTAGTTTTACGAACGGCATTCCCTAATGATGTCGTTATATCATTATAATCTTGACAAGATTTAAGCTAAAGATTACATAGGCTACGTCTTCACACAATTCCCTAATTTCTAATTTTGCACAAAATAGAACGATTTCTATGGCCATGTTGCGGATTTGACTAGAGTTTAAGAAGCTTACGTTTCTTATGCTTCTTTGAGTTCACCGCTTTGGAAGTTATGGGAATTCTATTTCGTTTTACCTGAGTTATATCTCATGACATTCAAATTTGTGCTAAATCAAGTAAGCTTAATTATCTCATTTCTATTGAATATATTATATATCTATATATATAAGTCTACCAAAAATGTATGGCGTAATATTTTTTCATTTCATTCCTGGCTTGTTTCCTGCGACATATTTTGTAATGAAGATAGAAATATTAGCGGCTAAACGAATCTAAGACGATGAAGAGACGAAGCAATTTGTAACTGAATGGGCTATGTTACACATGTGCTTGATTGTTATAAGAAAGGGGAAGAAACGGCCAGGTCTACAATTCCGTACATAAAACATATATCGTTGGGTTCTGTTTCAGTATCTTCAAATTTATGAAAATTTAGTAATGATTAGATACAGACTGTCACAGGTGACAATTCCAATTCACAATCAATTTCTTTAAATAATTGCGGTATAAAGTGATTTTTAATAATTGTTATTGACCACACAAGAAAACGATTTAAAATATTTTTCAAGAGAAAATGTGTACAAAATTTGTTGATTTCTTAATTGTTTAGCTCACTTTTTGTTGGCAAAAAATGATATTTCAAATTTATCCGAAAACGTTACTTTAAAGAAAGTAAGAAAGAAAGAAAGTAATGTATAAATGTAACACTTTCTAGTATTGTGTATATGGAATCAGGCTGAAAGGTTTGTTGTAATTGAAGTAATTATGAAGCTGTTGTATACTAAAACAATATAAAATAAAAATGTGAATAATTGTATTGTCAAATATTATGTTAACTAGAGATAGAGTCCACACTTAAGTGGTGGATTTGTTGTAGGTATGGTAAATTAGTCCATAAGGTAATATGTACTTGCATTATAATATGTAAAAAAAGCAAATTGCTAAATAAAAGTTCTACTACTAAAAAAAAATAAAATAAAAAAAAAAAAAAATGAAATACCATTTGCTCAACATTGCACCCTAATCTCGTTCCAAGTGTAGTGAGTGAAATGTGTGACCTACCTGACTTTCCGACGCCGCCCTGACCCAGAACCATCACCTTGAGAGGTTTCTGTCGCGAGCAGAGACCGATCTTGCAGAACGACGACTTGGGTGGCGTGGACGATGTCATGGCTAGAAGAGGGTGGTGATTGGAGAAAAACATGCCGCAAGGTGGCGTCCCTGACGTCCCATTATCTCACGTCAGAGCCGAGACCATCATGCATCACGGCGATATCTGGAACCAAACAGAAATACCAATCAACCACGTTTCTCCCTAAGTTAAAGTATTAGTGAGGGCCCGTCATGATATTCTAACAGTTCATATAAGGGTGGGTACGCAAACCTGGTCCAGATTGCAACATAGCGTGGTTGCAATATGTACTGATCTGGATCAGGTTTTCGTAGACACCCTTAATATGCTTCTTACAGGTGACTTCAAAACTTGAACCGGTGGAAGTCTATACTAACCAGACTTTGAAATATGCGAGTTAATACGGAAAACTTGGCTTATTTAAAATCAATTTTTCTCATTACGTAAGTTAGATATTCTTCTCGTTGAAGCATTGAGTAGGATGAGAAAACATTGCAGATTGACGTGTAATTGAGTTCAGTGAGCTACCGCTAATAGTTCGTTTGCTATGACAGGGTAAATAGACGCGCGTACGACATATCGCGTCTCCCGCCGATGCTAGCGGCACGGGACTAGTAAAAGCTACGTCACGACCATAAAAAAACGGCCACGCTCAAGGGAATATTATCAACTCGAAAATAGTTTATAGCTAATTCCTGGAGTGGGTATGAGGGTTCTAGTTTTCGCTATAATTTTAAAAATAAATTAATATATGTTATGAATATTAAATAGAGCTAGGGTTTCGATGTCCTTTAATATCATCTACGTGATTTTGTTGATAACCTGTAGGCTGTAGCTTGTCAATCAGTTCAATTCATTTGCTTCATTGTTGTCTTGCTGACTTTTGTCATTCATTCATTTTGTCACTTTGTTGTTTGTTGTTTGTTGTTTTGTGGCAGCCCATTTACGCCATTTTTAATCATGTCAACAACGTTAGTCTCTAGGGCTTAAATGTAGCCGTGCCATAGACGACTACCTTACACATGCTTTCGTCACAGGCGACTGGTTCGTAGCCAATCAGCGATCGGTATTGGCGCTGGGGTGTCTCGGACGGTTCGCCGGTTGGCTGCGACTGCCCCGGATGTGACGAAAGCAGGTGTAAAGTAATCTTGAGTCCACTATACATGAAAAATACTAATATGCTAATCTGTCAATGCTAATTTGTCAACGCGGAGCGTAACACGAGCCATATCAACATAAGTCTCAAAGTGACATTGCGTCAACTTGGTTCTTATGTTCATTGTTTTATGATTATTGCATTCCGTTCTAAAGATACCTCGTAAGAAAACCCCTAGAGTAGAGAGGAACCAATGAGAATGTGATGGGGCTATTTCCATTACTACACAATAAAGTGGCATGAGATGTGATTAGCTGGAAATATCTCTTTATATTGAAGATAAACATCCCCGACAACATTAATACAACACAAATTTTAAATAAATATTAATAATGCTGTAGTTTGCAAAAGATTGAATGTGACAGAGATAAATACAAATGTTGAAGTAAAAAATGCAGTCTGCTTTTTGATAGAGCCCATTTTATTCGGCAGACTGATCTCATACGTACGATTACGAATAACATTTATGATTGGATAGTAATATATTCATGAAATGCAATATGCTCATAGTTTGTCTGTCTACAACACTGACAGCTGACAGTGTTCGGTATGATGGCCGATATATGTAGAAACTGCAATACTTCTACAATAATATCCGGGACGTCACGTGAATGTCAAGACTTTTTAAATTTAGCTATTTTAATCGTATTGTTTAGTAATTTATGATTCAATCAAGAACTAGTAAACTTTCGTATCGAGTAGCAGTGACTGATTGTGTTTGGGGCTGCGCTGCTTGCTGCCCACTCCCTTTTATTTATAGTAAGTGAATGTTATTAAACATTAAATAACGCATATTTCCAGCGAGCAATGTAGCCTAGGGACTATAAATCAATAAATAATTAATAACAAAATAAAAAATTCGTATTTATAGAGTCCACCCACTCAGTACCAAGATTGAATTTCAGTGGGGGACTTTAATTTAAAGCGACTGAACCAACCCTGTAGGCTCCGAACACCGTCGACGAGTGAGCGATAACCAATGAAATATCTAAATTTCACATACAAAACATATGAATCAGTGTTTGGACAGAGCACACACCTGCGGACAAATACCAGAATCAACAAAGCCGATTCAGAGCAATTATGAATTGAGTGCTTCGTTGCTATAGGACGACTCCAAAGTCACCGTTTAAGGCAGGTCTTTCGTGTCGAATCCATATGTTTTTTGCTTTTTTAGGGGATTGACAAGTTGACACGGTGAGTAATGTTCACAGCAATACTATATCGATAGAGATGGCTCAACAATACCTGAATGTCGAGTGACAACCCTTTTATTATTCGACGCCTGTCCGCAAACCCAGCGATAGAAGACGATTTGAACAGACTTTCAAGAATGTGCAAAAAGCGGATTCGTCAGGAAAATGCCGATCACTCGGATCTAAAGCTGAAATCATGGCTATACTTTGTGTTACAAGGGTTTCGGTGCAATGCTGGTATCATACGATTCAAGTGTGTAAAACAAGTGTCCCTTTATACGCACTTGTTATATGTTTTATTTCTATTAACATATGAACTTGTTATTGTTATATTAATATATATCTAATTACACTGCTATGTTGTTGTTGTAGTAACAATCGAATACTTCTATAAACAATTTCGTTATAATGGGTTGAAGATATTATAGCAGTTAAAAGACAACGTGTCCAAATCTGGTCCTCCTAAATTGTAGCAGGAATTTAATGTTAAACTCGTCGCAACCCGAGAGCCCCAATTTCACATAACGATCGCTGGTTGTCAGTCACGAGTCTATGACGACAGCATATTATGAAAGATTACAAAACCAAAATAATAAATAGAGCTAAGATTCGAGTCAGGCAATAATGATAATCAGACATTTATTACGTGGAAAACTATCTCTACTATAAACATGCTTTCGTGATGCGATTTAAAATGGTTGTTCCTAGCAATAAAAAAACGTTACATTTTTTATTCTACTTTCCTATATTAAACATGTCTTATAGTAGTGAAAGGAATTTCATTTATACTACTATAGTGAGGGCGTATATCAAATCTCCATTTTGGCGCCTCGCCGACTACGTAACAATTGTTGCGTTAGTCTGCTACGCTAGCAGACTAGAAAAACAATACGATTTGAGACGCACTCTGAATAAACTGACAGTGGCAACTGTCCATCACACCAGCAGGCGAACACAAATTTCGTTACCCGTATTTAGCGACATATTAATTAGTGTAACAAAAACAACTACAGTAGTATTAACTCACTTGTTTAGCAAACGAAGCAAGAAACACAATCGAAGCACGTTGCAATTGAAATGCGTTTATTCGGGATAATCCACGTACAAGTAAAAACTTGCCACAAGTGCCTCACTGGTATATCTGCTCGTTGATTAGTGTAAAACCACAGTCACTACTTGTGCTTGCCTGTTGGTTGGTTTCCGTTTCTTAACTAAACAAAATCGAGCAGATAATAACATACAACCTCGATACGAATATCTCGCGGCTCAGTGGATCCGGCGATGCTTGAGTAGTCAATGATCAGCATCTCAGTTCACGATTACAAACTAAACCACGCCCCTTTCCAATCATACGTGCAGCAAGGAAAGATTTCACGGTAAGTTTGTATTTTCAGAGGCTTTTCTTAGTTTATACAATGTTAGAAGTTTTATAAAAGGTTATATAATTGTAAAAGACAAGAAATCAAATGGTTCTCCAGACACTGTGGAATTTTGGAGCTCCTATATTGCTTTTGTTTTTTCGGTATTCATTTTGCTTAGTAATACATACAAACAGATCATTACATAAAATAAGTGTTAAAACACTACAATCACAATATTGTATTGTGTTAATTAAAGTATTAAAAAAATATTACATAATGTTTTCTTATTGCATTCAATTATTAAGAGAAAGGATGCAAACTTATTATGGAATAACATTTAGAAAAAATAAGCGTAAACAAAGTTTAGTTTTACTGAGTATAGAAAGTTCCAAGGCGCACGCATTGTACTTCTTTAGCAATTCCTTCAAATTGCTCATTAATAAATTGCCACTGACTTTTCGAGTTTACTGAAAAGTAAGACGCATGGAAAGCACAAGAATTCAACGTTTTTTGGTAAAAATCAACATATTTGACTTTTGCGACGCTACAAACAACTACTGATATGTCAGATAATCTTAAAAAATGATGAAATGTTTCTTGAGTTTGTTTCCCAGAAATTTCTGATTCTATCCACGGACAGTTAATTCAACACGCGCTTTTTTATAAACTAAGCTTTAAAATATTTATAGGTTTTTGCTATTAATAATATAGCAATTAACGTCATATAAGTCTGAAATATAGATTTAAATTAATTAAAGATTCGAACAAAAACCTAAAATTCTCTCCCGTTTTAAGCTATTTGTATAATTTTGTTCACTTTCAAGTATTATCCTCGTCCTCGTATGTGTGGATTGACAAGTAAGCAGGTTCTTGTTAGTCGAGTGTTAGGCCGGGCCGCGTGCGTCCGACAGGCAGTAAGCGACCCTGACAGCTCACAGCGCAGCTAATGCATGCGGGCGCCATACAAGCAACCGCGACGACAACAGTGGATGGTCGGACACCAAA
The DNA here is from genome assembly GCA_945910005.1 of Isoperla grammatica. Taxonomy (NCBI): domain Eukaryota; kingdom Metazoa; phylum Arthropoda; class Insecta; order Plecoptera; family Perlodidae; genus Isoperla; species Isoperla grammatica. The sequence goes on from OX246739.1 coordinate 42,361,745, forward strand.
AGAACGTATTACACGATATTGCATCACGGATGCATACTTGTAGCGCTTCTAGCATACCCATCCGTGTAGGCCTATGCCTTTTGTTAAAAAAAAAAAAAAAAAATGCAAATGTGGCAACTCATATAATATGTAAAGAAATTGAATCTAAAGGCGCTTTCATAGCAACACGGCAACACGTTTTTTCCGGACCGGCAAGTCAGGTGAACCAATCAGGGCAGGCACGGCAAGTTTCTGATTGGTTCACGTGATCTGCCGGTCCGGAAAAACGTGTTGCCGTGTTGCTATGAAAGCGCCTTAATTGCTCGTTGTGTAATTATCTCCCATTAAAGGTCGGTCTATAACGGTTTACAAAGTTGAATCAAACCAAAGCATTATGGCCTTCACACAACAGAAACCATAGCAACGTTAGCTCTCATACCTACAATTCTTATTCCAACCAATAAGAGGCGACGTTTTATAAATCCGGCCAAAGAGTGTAAATCGAGCTTTGCAGCCGATTGTCCGTTCATTTTTTTCATAAGTGCTACCGCCTGTACTTGAGAACGCAACAGAAAAAACCCACCCAAAGTCCAAATATCGTAATGGTTTATATTTCCATTGACAAGAATGCCATGAGCACTTTAAAAAATACCAAATATATTGAATTCGGCCAAGACCTGGGCCTGGATTCACAAGCAGTCCTATAAGTCTTTTTTAGGTCCTATCTCTAAAACCGGCCTAACTTTGAACCTCTTGTGAATCCAGGAAAATATTTTAGAAAATATTTTAAAACATATTATTAGAATGGTCATTGTGTCCTTGTTCCTAGCAAGAATTAGTAACTTCTTCATGTGACCTGGGTCTGGTTTCACAGGAAGTCGAAAGTTAGGCCGGTCTTAGAGAGTTAGGACCGCTTGTGAATCTGGGCCCTGGAGTTTTCCAATTATGAGAAGTCGATATCACCATCCGTGTCACCCAGACTCAGTTCGGAACACGACATTTCAGGGGATTCGCTGTATCTCTCTTCATCTCTCCTTATCCATTTTGCTTTCCTGTGCAGTGTGCCCTCTTAGCTTCGACAATCATCCTGTCCAAAAGGCCTCTGCAACTTAAGCCATGGACTTGGTCGGGTCTCATCATCATACTAGATTCGTATACATGTTGTAAAGTTTTGTTGAGTTAATTCTTCGCATTTAACAGTTTTGAACCTTCCTGTTTCAAGATTTAAGATATTTCTGTAGCTAGAGCTCAGAGCAGCCAATCTCTGCTATAGAGGGTATTCAACGTTCTTCAAGGATCCACTATTAATCCACTGCATTCCACTCCATTCCACTATTAATCTTATACTTGGAATGCAACTACAGCAAATAGATTAAATTAATTGTCAAATTAGCCTTGGTTTTCTAGTCCCATTGAGGTAAGAAGTTAGCTTCCCTTTGTCGTTTAGTAGATCTTCCACCGGATGTTTAATCTTTAAAGCCATGTTCCTCCTGTTCTTGGCGTTTCGACTGACGCCGATGATCTCCGTTATTTCCGCTCTTACTTTTGCTATAAGTTCTGTCCAATCCCAAAGCACTCACTGTTGCCAGGGCAAGATCATTTATGTCCACTTCACCTGCTAAATGGTCAGAAAGAACAGTGAACATGTGCACACGTGCACATTTAAAAGTATTTGTTTAAAAACATGTATCCCCGTTCTATATTACATTACTTTAATCCCAATTTATTGGATATTATTTATTGTACATTAGTAAAGTGTCCAATGTTTACGGTTTTTATATCGCTTAATACAAACAATATATAATTTGTTTATTAAATTATGGACACACATTGGATGTGTTGCAAAAAGTAACCAGCGTGTGTGTGTGTGTACTCACTGACAGTTTAATAGGGACTCGCGTAACACAATAGCCTAGAAGGCAACATGTTTATCATGTTACTAATACTTGCAGCGTGGTCAGCTGCAAGGATATATTACTAAATCAGCACCACAGATTGAAAACGATAAGATATAGTTTTCGTTCCGTTACCAGGTTACACAACCATGCAATACACTAGACCATAGCAACCATAGCAACTACACTTGGTTTAAGACTACCTTACACATGCTTTCGTCACTGCTCATGACCAACCAGTGAACCGCCCGAGACAACCCCGAGCAAATACCGATCGTCGATTGGCTACGAACCCGTCGCCTGGAAAGAAAGCACGTGTAAGGTAGTCTTGGGACAACTGTGCCATCCATGCAGTTACATAGACTACTGATACGTTTGAACAAGAACAAACCACACCCGCGCATTACATACATCAAATAACAAGTACAAATGCGAATAGTTATGTGTTTGGAGTCAGTGGTTTATGCAGTTAGATCCATGGATATAGTTGTATGTATTAAAGCATGAAACACTTCGCACATGACCGAATTGAAAACGTTTTATGTTTGGATTCTGGTGTTACAATAATTGGTTTAAATGAGAAATTTGAAGTAAAATGGTTAATGAGCATAGAAATGAAACATGCTTGTGCCCAGGTTCCAGTATGGATATTTAAAACATCGGTTTACCGCATATACGAACACAAAATACAATACGATGTTATACACTAATGTCAAGTATCCAGAACTTCTCCTTTGTTTGCTCACATAACCTGACATTTATAGTCACATAAATGGTTTAGTTGAAATCAGCACACTAGACGTACAGGTAGTAAGTTCAACAGAGACAGTATGAGAGATTAACAATATGTCGGAATATTGTCGGTCCAATAAGATCCATCACACAAAGGCTAGGGTCTTCATAAGGGAAGTCCAGTTGGGGGGGGGGGGGGGGGCGTTCAGATCGCAGAGAGGGCCGCAAACCATTTAAAGTATTTGTAAGATAAAATGAGTTAAAAAGTGGATAAGCTGTTTTTTTTTTTTTTTTTAAATTAGGAACTTGACTTGAATCTACATTTTTATGATGCTGGTGTACGTCAATGGTGCCTTCGAAACCGTCATAGCAAGGAAGGACGTATACGTAATAAATTGTTTACATGTCCCGCACTGAAAATTAGTTCTTGCAAGGAGAGGGGTGAAACGGAGATGGTGAAGTTGTGATAAAAAAAAACACAAAACGTTGTGACGTGATAATTGGTATTTATATTCTCCTTACAGATAATAAGACACATGTTTTTTACCTTTTCCGAAAATCCAGTTTAGGGGAGGTCAAAAGGTAAGGGTGATTACGAAAATGAATTACATGCCATAAATTACAGGTGCGAAAATTGATATTTTCAGCCCATTGCAATATGGGCGAAATCAAAACGTTGTAGCTATATAACTGTTGGCACAGTTGTACCCGCAAGACCCCAATATACGCCAGTGTCTTACAAAAAGGTATTTGATATGACTTTTGATTAGTTTGAATGATGGCGTTTTTCACTGTAAAAAAGTTTACCTTATTGTTACATGGCAAATAATGTTTCTGATCCGTCTTTACTTCACTTAATTCCTCTTAGAATGTTTCTGCTGTATCTGTTGAATCTCATGTGCCGGAAAATCAAAAATAAATTGTGTGTAACGTGTTTTTTGCGGCAACCCTCATTCCCAAATTTTATTCCCAAAAAACCTATCTAAAACAGTTTTATGTCTAATGAAATGTGCGTAAAGATGATTGTGTGCAACGCCCCCGAACTCTCCCCTTGCCATAGTATAAAATACATCTAAAAGGCTAATAAATACTACTTCTACCATCGTACAGCACTAGCAAATCAATCAATTCAATACTTCCAACCCTTCTCCTTCTCCCAGGATATATCTATAGAAGTGAACGAGTCCACGCGAGCAAGACTGCCAGTCAATTAAAGGAGAGCTACCCGTTAGTAAGATTAGATTCCTCCAACGCAGCTGTGCATGGATTCAGGTCGATGTTGTATTATACTAAAGTGTTACATATAGAGCCAATGTGAAGGCGAATGCAAATCAGGCCATCTTTAAACGTAAATGAAACCACTATGACGAACAACAGTCTACACTTTACTGAGCTCTGTTAACTTAATTATAAATGCTCCATCACTGTTTGTAACAACGGTATCCACTATCCAGACAATTGAAATTCACTGCACTGTTGATCAATCCACAATTGCTAACATAAAACTAACTTATCTCACTGCTTGTTGTCAACCCACTATTATATTATAATGCTTATAGCATGGAGTTATAATACTGTCTGCGTCTTATAGTATAGATGTATGTATGTTTGGCCTTCAAAGAAGAATCTAAGTAAAGTCGTCGTACAACAACTTCGGTAATGCTTTCGTCATCAATCAATGACGTGTTTATGGTCTCTGACAACCCCTCATCTCTGCTCTAAGAGCCAACCCGAGCAGGTGTCTGAATTAATCGAAGACCGCTGATTGGCTGCAGCTCACCCACCCGTGGCGAAGCATTACCGAAGTTGTTGTACGACGACTCTATGAATGTTCACGTTTAAAACATCTCTATCTCTGGTTTTTGAGACATAAGTATTTGCTTGAATAACGGTTCTTTCTTGTCGATATTGTAACCATCCATCATCCGCGTATTGAGCCACACGAATCGAGTGTGGACTTTCACTCAAAATCAACATGAAGTATGAACCAATATTGGTTTAAAGATTTCAATTCCAGACGTCATACATCGGTCAAGCCAGAGCCTCTATCTGCAGAAAACACCATTCCTATCCGCTTTCTGACTTTAAACATAAATGTTATTATGATATTACTGTGAGCATAGGAGTACAGTATTTAGCAGCATTTTGAGGTGCTTGGAAGTGCAAGATGGTGGCAGGATACGTGACGGTTCAATGTTCTGTTCAATGTTCTTTGAATTCAAGGACAAAAAAGCATCACATAAAGTACAGTATTGTTGTGTTTTATTATCTATGAATATTTTGATGCTTTTTTGTCCTTGAATTCAAGGAACATTGAACCGTCTAAATGGGGTCGCTTTTTGAGCTCTACAAATGTAGTTAATCTAAAGCAAATTCGTTTATTTTTATCACTGATCACCGACCCCCCCCCCCCCCCCCCTCCCCGCCCGTTTTGCGATATAGGTTAGTTATAAAAAGGCTAAACGTGTTTGGCGTGTAGAAATTGTTCTCCAGCTCCGACGAACGGATGACTAACGCGGTCGAGTGCTTGAGGGGTGAAAGGTTGTTTAGACGCCTGCCAGCTGGGAATGGAACACAATTTCGAACTGCCACCAGTCAACGACTCAACGTGTTTCCAGTTGTCAGTCGTCCGTTTTTCAGCCGTAACAGTTAGGACTATCCGACGCTAGATGGAGTGTGGGAACATGCCGGGAAATGAACGTCGTACGCTTGAGATAAGAACAGCAATACAACGGTTTCTGTAAAACACAAACCCATCGTCAATTTGTCATGCAGGCGCAATTGGTCGATTTGGCGTTGGTCTAGTAAGCCGCGATCTCTGGTTCCAGGTTCGAATCCTGGCTTGGGCATGTGGACGTCATGTGGCGTTTTTTCATCCTCATAATCACCCACTCGTCCCGATTAGCCTCGTTGCAAAAATATGGGACGTAAAATCCCAAATATAATCATCACCCAATTTATGTAATAAATTATAAACACGTTTAAAAAGCTAATTTAATACTTGTTAGTTAATTACTCTTGTCTATATAATCCAGTTCAGAAACACAAAATAGATGAAATCTTTTCGAAGATATTTAAAATTGTAAATTGTAATTAAAATATAATCCAGTGTCATTAACCAGTCCATATCAAAATCAGGATTAGATTACATGAAACTGTAAATACGCTACACATTTGTGGCTCATAATATGAGTTCTAAGTTAAAACAGTAATAATAATATAATATGTGCTTATCAGCTATATTATAGATAATATATTGTAGAGCCCCGTAAAATTCGCGATCGCGAAATAGTATAATTGTTGTAAATATTGCTTGATTTAATAAAATGTCGGCGTTTAATAGCGAGATTAATTCAATAGTATTAAACATTTAAACACAAAATTTGGCATTATAACGCCGCAAATAGCAAAATGTTCTGTTTTACGCGAAAAAATCACGAAATCTCGCAAAAATAATCTGAATTCCCATTTAAAAATGAAAATTAGTCCGAAACTTGCACAAAAAGTCGTGTTCTCTTAAAATTAATTAATTTCGTTTGTAATGAAATGTATTTTGGACCATTTTTCCATAGCGAGGAAAAGAATATTTATTTCGCCCACACGTTTTCCTTTGCGCAAACCTGTGTAGCACCACTAAACACCGAAATCGTCGATTTTTAAAACGAAATTTGGGAACAAATAAACCCACTTTCACGCACCTCTAAACTATTTTAATTGGTGTATTTCTAAATTCAACGTGAAACTAACACTTGTTATGTCATTTCAATGCAACTGACTGAACTGAAAAATCATTTAATGCATATCATAATAGCGATGATAACGACAGACAGAAGTGCTCTGCTATTCTACTCCTGCCGCGACGGGTCCTAATTACATGGCCACGTAAATATAACAGAACGGGGGCGTACTAATCAAACACTTCGTCGCATTTCTGAAACAGATTTAATTTGACATTACAATCGGTTGGAATCACAATATAATTATATATGAGGGCGTGTATTAATCGTACGCATGCGTGCACACTGACACTGTAGTTTGATGCGAAGTGAACTCAATTACTACCTACACATTTAGCCAACACAATATTTCAAATTAAATTCGCACAATTAAATGTTAATCTTCACTTTGTTCAATCTTGGATCATTATCGAATGCAAAATAATAGATTTGTTTACCTGTTCACTAGTCTGCTTTAGAGCAGCCAGAGAAGCAAGTAGCAAGGCTGCTAAGCAGAGAGAACAATGCTAAACTCTGCCTGCTGGCTGACGGCCAATCAGCCAGCAGGCAGAGCAGCAAGTAGCAAGGCTGCTAAGCAGAGAGAACAGTGCTTATCTCTGCCTGCTGGCTGACGGCCAATCAGCCAGCAGGCAGAGCAGCAAGTAGCAAGGCTGCTAGAAGCAGAGAGAACAGTGCTAATCTCTGCCTGCTGGCTGACGGCAAATCAGCCATCAGGCAGAGCAGCAAGTAGCAAGGCTGCTAGAAGCAGAGAGAACCGTGCTTATCTCTGCCTGCTGGCTGACGGCCAATCAGCCAGCAGGCAGAGCAGCAAGTAGCAAGGCTGCTAAGCAGAGAGAACAGTGCTTATCTCTGCCTGCTGGCTGACGGCCAATCAGCCAGCAGGCAGAGCAGCAAGTAGCAAGGCTGCTAGAAGCAGAGAGAACAGTGCTTATCTCTGCCTGCTGGCTGACGGCCAATCAGCCAGCAGGCAGAGCAGCAAGTAGCAAGGCTGCTAAGCAGAGAGAACAGTGCTTATCTCTGCCTGCTGGCTGACGGCCGATCAGCCAGTCAGCAGCCTAAAAATTGTGGTTAAAGCCCCAACTACAATTGTCGGTATCGGGATTATCTCAATCCGGAAATCGTGAAAAAGTTGAAATCGTGAAAAAGTTAACTTCAAAAAATGGTTGTTCTTGTGGTTGTTCTTATGGTGCTGTTCACGATAACATCGTAATAAAGTAATGATTTAGGATGAGAAAATGTACGATTGCGATCCCGATCCCGATCCCGGTTACGATCCCCAATTACGATCACGATGACGATCACGATGCCGACAGTTGTGGTTGGAGCTTAATTGAATTTATGCATGCATGATTAAGATTGACGAAAATCAAGATCTTGTTGCCGTAAACTCGTGCTTATATTAGATATTTTATGATAATTGCTACACGTTATTTTGTGGATACACTTGACTCACTTCTATCTCACTAGCACGGAAGAATGCAACATATGTTGGCGTCTATGTCCAATGTCCAGGCGTGGGTTTGCAATCGCTACCGGTTTGGGGCGTTCACCTAAAATTTCACACACACGTCGCGTACCCATTAATTAGTGGTTGACAATCGGGGGTAATTGGAGGAATGGGACAAACGGGAGGAAAAGTGAAAGGGAAGGACGTGGACTGCGTTTTGTCTGGCTTCCCTTATTCACATAAAATGTAAAACAATCTTTTACTTCAATATTTGAGGCCAGTGTATTTATTTAATTATTAATAAAAGGTTTTTTCAGTGTCGTATCAGAGCAATTAACACCGTCATAGATTACCTCACGTATATTGTTATATGAGTATTGTAGTATAAACTGTTGTGGATGACGTAGTTGCGAAATATCATTAGAAAAAATATTCGGTATTCACAATGCAAGCTGTGTACACTGTACATGTTTGGTTCATTCATGCACTAACATTGCATATCTATTGCAACAGATGACTTTGCTCGTTAACATTGCCAATGCGTATGTAGGCGTACATTTCTTTTTTAAGCTAATTAGTAGTTTTTCTTCGTTTGTATGCGAAAAACCGTTCACAAACATGTTTCTTTCAAGCGCTTTATTCAGTTAAAAAGCAAAGCATATTTGAATAAATAAAGACCTAACAATTTGACTGAATTATGAAGATGCGTTGTTCTTTGTGAAGATGGTTTCTTCCATTTTTATAGTCAATATTTAAACGTACTGGAAACATATTTGTTTACGCTGACTACGCAGAACTTAATAATGTTTCTAGTACCATTCAGAAGTGAATCGACTCAGATTTGAAGCGCAGTTTGAACATGCTACTACGTATAAACTTGTGTTTTAATTGGGTATTATAGGTGATTGTTGAGAACTGCGTACCTACTTACAAAAGCATCGTATTTTCATGAACAAAATAATACAATGGTATTACGGATTTATATATCAAATACAAGACATACAAGGATTCACTTTGTAAGGGATTATTATAACAAAGCCTACAATTAATTCAATGATGAATTATCCTTGAGAAACAAGATAATATACTGGGGCTTACATCTGATGTTAAAATGGTTATAGAAATTCGACATGAGAGAATAAAGATGACTAAGACTGTGCGAGACTCACGCAGTCATGATGTGCTCTTCTTCTGTATGCCGTTGTTCCCGTCCTCACTGAACAACGTACACCATCACTACGCCGTGTACCTTGACTTTGTTTTGAAAAACACAAGCACTCATTTACATAGCCAGTGTTCAACAGAGGTTTAGTAGACTTTTTGTAATCAGTACATCCGCCTCTAAGTAAACGGAATGATTGCTTTTACCAGCGTGGGCACAAGGTTACAGACTGGTCGAAAACGTTGATAATCATTTGCTAACCAACACTGTCATGAATTAATTAATTAATTTACGAAAAACGTATTTACAGAATATAAATAAGAATATGAGTTTTGAGATACGGATTTTTTATTCAAGTTCGATAATATTTTGACTAATTATGATGATATTTTATCGGCTTTTGCAAGCTCTGCTACTTTTGCTTCGGGCACAGATGATATTCCAATACTTTGTAAGCAGCCGCACCGAATGGCAACCGTGTAACACAGAGAAAATGATATTATATTCAAACTGTAACAAAATTACAGTAAATACCAACCAGACTGTATAGTAGTGAAAACGCCTATGTGCCAAGTAAAACACCGAGTCTTAAACGGTATTTACGATAGCAATCCTACTTATAATAAGTTCTTCCTATTTCTTTTGTGATTGTGTTTTTCAAATCGCACAAATATTTCTACAGCTTGAAGTGTAAAAAAGTACGTTATTCACATTGCGTGTTTCTAGTAATATAATGATGGAAATATCTAGCAGGCGTTGAAACGTACCATCTCTTATCCGTCATCTTTTTTTATTTTCCTTATTTTCTTTCCTATTTTTCATCTTGGGAATATTAAACAATTTGGAATATAAAATGAGCAGTCACACGAAATGGAAAATTCGCTTCCTTCAATCGCTCAGTATGGTGAAATGTTCAATATGCTTTTATGTCGTCGAAGTCGCGATCTCGTTCATTCACAGCCTTGGTCTCCCACGACGCTGTTGTGGCCTCGAGGCCACAAGGCCACAACAGCGTCGCAACGCAGGCATGGGCCAACCTGTTGCGGTCAAATAACAGACGCGTCACTCTTCGATTTATCAAGCTTCGTTTGCATTCACCAAACACAGTCGAATTAACATTCCAACATTCCAATAAGGTACGGAAGGAAAACTTTTTACTTCTAGATTTTCATTGAAATTCATTGGAATATATTTGAGTTTACAAACAGAACAAAACCACAACTACCTCGTAGCTAAAATCCATACTGTACGAAGTGAAATCTGTTATTTGTCTGTTTGTGTTCGCTGTTTCGAGGGAGCCGAATTAACTAAATCAGTGATAACATTTGAGAATGAACGTTTCAATGAATGATTCGCTTGATACACGTGTGAAAGCAATAAGCGCGACAAATTTAACTCTGGTTCACATTAAATTTTTGTTTGGTTAAATACTCACTTTACTATTTCTAGTGGCTTAGTTACGTGTAAATGGTTATTTGAAACGAATAAATATCTATCCAAATGTATCATATCAACCTCATTTCAACCAATTCACCAACTTCGTTAAGCTCCGATTTACTAAGCTCGTTTTGGTAACCATATGGTTTCAACATACATCATTAAAAATGCATAGCAGTCTCCATGTTTGTCTTAGTTAGAGTATCACCGATTGCCGGCTAATTCGACTTTAAAAAGTTTGTGAAACCGGCTCTTTACCTTACACAAATCGGTACATTTATTACATAGAAATCGCAACACAGGAAACGTTATACCTTGTTCACACTTTGCCCATACATTAACAGAAGTTAGGGTACTAACAGAAGTTAAGATCGTAATGTGAACGGACGGAACGCAGTTAGCCTAACCTACGTTAAGCACTAACTTCGTTTGGGGAACGTAGTTACGGCGCTAACAACTGTTAGCTTAACTTCTGTTAGTGGACAAAGTGTGAACAAGGTATTAACGACTTTCTCTCTAACCGTGGTTCTATACTTATGACACATTTGATCTAGGGATGTCTTTCATTAACCGAATACCACCCGAATCTCACTTAATTACATTTGTTTCTAACCCCAAAACTGACCCGAAACAGTAAAGCCCGGATAATTACCAATTAGCGCTCTAGTCGGGACAGAAATTGGATATCGCAAGGATGTGCGAACGTACGTTCTACGACCAGAAGAGATACATCAACATAACATACAAGCAAATCTCAACCCAGACACGATGTTACCTTTTTAAAACTTTATACCTGCTGAACAATGTGAACCAAATTCCTGTGAATAGATGATTTTCAAAATTGATCTATGACCCTTAGACGGAGCTAATTACGGTCTTCTAAATCGCCATTTCCAATAATGCACAACAATTACAAATGCACCTTGACATAACATTTAAAAACTTATTTTTATTGTTGTACATTGTTGTCATTGGTGATTTAGAAGACCGTTCTAGTAGGCTTTTTCAAAAACTATCTTGGACCCTTTGTATGAGTCTCATCAATATCTCCTAAATCTTCAAGAACAACAATACAAAACAATTAAAAATCAGTTTTCAAATGTTTGATGCATACAAGGTCATCATCTACTAACCTTGATTTTATGTTTTTAATTGTTGTGTATTGTTGCACATAAAGATTTAGAGGACCATGATGATAATTATACAAAGGGTCTAGATCAGTTCTGAAAATCCTTTATTGTGATTATAGATTAATGTTTTTATTTTTGATGTGACTTGCTATACTTGCTTCTTGTTTTTGTACTTGTGATTAAAAGTCTTCATAATGAGTATTACTTTCCATATCGATCTTAGTCTTAATTAAACACAAATATATATTTTTGTCGTCCATGCTCGGTTTCCAAATAATTATCTTCTGTTTTTTTATGTAATTATTTAAAAAATAAGTTCTAATTTAGTAAATGGTTTATCATTATTAAAACCAAAAGAGGTGTAAAGGACACACACATTCTCATTATTCTTTATTGTCGTGTATAACATGTATATTGTATATGTTAGGAAAGTCGGTAAAACCCGTACGTCTTGGATATTCCTAACTTGCAAAAACATTTGGTGGAGGTGCCGGGTATTGTCCAGTTACAACCATACAGTTTTAAAATTCAAATTCTACGTTTTAAAACTTGTCATTTTCAAGAAATAACAGGCTAAATGGGCATGACGTTGACGCATATCAAAGCCATATGGTTTGTGAGGTCGTGCAAGAGTTTTGTTTGATCTGCATTCATTATTAAAAGATTAAAAGTCATATTAAAAAAGAATTCCAAATTTTTGAGAATGTCATAAGTGCACACATCTCTATAACAAACATAAAGCCCCAACTACGATTGCCAGCATCGTGCTCGTAATCCTAATCCGAAAATAATGAAAGAATTAACTAACTTAGTTCTTATGGCGCATGTTCACAAATAAATCGTAATGTCGTAATGCGGATAAGTACGATTACGATCCCAATCCCGATCACGATCAACATGGCGAATTGTAGTTAAGGCTTTAGTTATTATCTTACCAACGGTTCCAGTTATTTCAACAAGAATAAAATATTACTTCCAGTATTCTCTATAAGAATTTAAAATAACAATCAGGCGGATAAAGTTAAAAGTACAAACAAATTTTAAAATTTACAAAAGTGTCTTCAGAGAGATATAGTTGTTTTTCAGACACTGCCGTCTAATAGAATCTGATGAACTATTTCTTTCCTTTGACAAATAATCTCCGTTGTTAGCTGATCTACTCATTTTACTGGAGTGCTACAAAGTTAACGTGCACACTATAAATATCCATTAATTAAAATCTGTATGAACGTGTGACTATTGTTTTAATAGAACACTAATTAGTGGAATACGTTATCTATCCTGCAACACAATCTCTTCAGTTATAACGCGCCATTGTCCAAAGGATTCCAAAGTGAATTATTCTCATTTATCACGATCCTTAACCAATGAGAGTTAATTACGATATGTTTCACAAAACAAACTAACAAGTGTTTAAGGGGTGCTCTCCTCATTTCATCCTTATATTTTGAGACATTGGATGATGGGCATACATTGTTCAAAATTTGTATTCATAAATCATCATTTACATTACAACACAAAATCTGAAAAAAAAAAGAGAAAAGATAAACTATTTTTTCGGGAAACTAATTGGGGAAAAATCTCTACAACTCTCTTTTATTCTTCAAGTGAAGAAATGCGAGTCTAGAGTTCCGAAAAGATATTTCTTTCCAGAACCCTCTGGGACCAATCTAATCTCCGCAATTTGATTTATTTTGTAGCTTTCTCGCATCTCACAGAAAACCGATTTGATCATAAAAAGAACGTACGACAAATAAGGAATTGTACCCGAGGATAAATAATTTTCTTTAGCAAGTTTCGTCATTTTTATTTATGATGTTTTATTCGGATGAATTATGTAAAACCTTCCGTTTACTGTGAACTTCCTGGCGTTTTTTAACCGTCGGCTATGAAATAATAACGCGGAAACGGTTCCTTATCTACTTAAAAATAAGCTCCACCCCATGATGCTGCCTCACAAGTGGATATCCTGCGCACGGTTTTATGGGCGAGCATTTATTGCCGTCGCAAATAGCTCATAACGGCGAGCTAATGAGACATTCTGAGTTTTACTACCACTTTTATTGAATGCACTAGCGAACGTGATGATTCAATTGGTGACTATGATAATCAAGATGCATTGTTTTCACAGCTAGGTGCATTTATTGGTCAAAGATTATACGTTTCTTGGTGACTAAAGAAATAAAAGTTCTCTCATTACCATTCTTACACAGGAGTTTTTAAAAGAAAAATATTAAATGGTATCGCATCGCATTGTTATTGAAGCTACTTTCTAATTAGTAGGAGCGCAAGATGTACTTTTTTGGCTCTCGTAGGCTATTCGTGGAAGAGTATAGCGGTAAACGGGATTATGCAAAGGCATGTATAACAATGATTTTGGACCAGGGTTACATCGGCAGAATTGCTGCAGACAGCGTCAGTGGCGCCGCGACGCCACCTGACGCCGCCACACGACGCCACCGAACGTTTTGGCTTATAACTTTTACACCGTTTGTCCTACAGAAAAACGAAAAATGGTTTTTCATTTAGTTTTTAAATACGAATCGATTGGTACCAAAAACGTTATGATTAGATGAGCGTAGCGAAGCAGAGTGAATCTCACATTTCAACTCGATTGGCGCTTTGTCTTTGATTGTGCACAAACGTTTGTTCGTCCCGCACAGGGCACACGGCTTGACGGATTTGGCTGAAATTTTCGATAAACTCTTGTAACTACAAGTATAGATGCTGTTAACATAAACAAGAAAATCCGTCAAGATTCCAACCTACAAAAAAATAATTAGTGAAAAATATCGAGTTTTTATTGTTTGGTTCTTCGCGCACAGGTTAAACTTCTTAACGGATTTGGCTGAAATTTTAAGTCAACACTTTGGACTATTAAAGTAGATGCTGTTAACATAACCAAGAAAATCCGTCAAGATGCCAACCTACAAAAAATGTATTAGAGAAAAATATCGAATTTTAATTTGTTTTATTAAATTTTATAGACGGATTGAAATATTTTTTTTATATGTATGTCCAAAATGAGAATATTGACACGTGATAAAAGTTTGAAAGTATTTACTTGAACCGCCATTTTGTAAAAAAATATTTTGTTTTTTTTGTATGCAAAAGTTTGTTCGTCGAGCACAAGTCAAACGGCTTGACGTATTTGGATGAAATTTTCAGTGAACACTCACGCACACTACACAAGATGCTGTTAGCATATCCAGCAAAATCCGTCAAGATGGCAACCTACAAAAAAATAACTACTAAAACAAATAAAATATTTTATTTATTTTTTAAATTAAAACTTGCCGTCGGATTTTAATTATTTTTTTAAATGAATTGCAGAATAATAGTGTCAACATATGACAGGAGTTTTTAAATTGTTTTGTTAACGGACATCTTGTAACCAAATATTTGTTTATTTACGGCGATATATTTTGCTATTGTCAACTTTTTTGCTAATATCTGTACTCCCGTTTGGGTCCTGGGTAGAATTTGGCCCAGGTAATATATCTGTCGATTAAGAGGCGAGAAAATAAGCGCCCTCCTTTCTCTGTCCTCCAAGGATCATTAAAAGCACGCATTCCTGACAACCACGATAAGTTTACAGTTGCTGACAAGAGCATATGCTTTGGTAGGGCCACCGTAGCCGGACAGGTCGAAGCCAAACGAAACGAAATTATAACAGGTAAATGCCTTGTTTGATAAATAAAAAAAAATCGGTTAACGCAGAGCGTTTTCCTAGTCATTAAATATTTAGACTGGTTATATCATTACAATACAACCTTACAAAAACGTTTTTTTTAAGTAATGAGTGCTATCAGCAGTCACTCTCTTGGGGAGGTGTCCCCCTAGCCAGTAAAAATATATTCGTTATGTCCTTGTTACTTGAATCCTACACGACGTGGTGACCGGTTCGCCCAAGAGTTTAAACTGCGCATACCTTAAAAAATTAATAGTAGTTTATTTTTCAATCACATCCTTATACCGTACCGTATACCGGAGTAATGAAAATGCGTAGACAACGGTATAAGGATGTGATTGAAAAATAAACTACTATTAATTTTTTAATGTAGGCCTATGCGCAGTTTAAACTGTTGGGCGAACCGGTCACCACGTCGTGTAGGATTCAAGTAACAAGGACATAACGAATATATTTTTACTGGCTAGGGGGACACCTCCCCAAGAGAGTGACTGCTGATAGCACTCATTACTTTAAAAAAACGTTTTTGTAAGGTTGTAATGATATAACCAGTCTAAATATTTAATGACTAGGAAAACGCTCTGCGTTAACCGATTTTTTTTTATTTATCAAACAAGGCATTTACCTGTTATAATTTCGTTTCGTTTGGCTTCGACCTGTCCGGCTACGGTGGCCCTACCGAAGCATATGCTCTTGTCAGCAACTGTTAACTTATCGTGGTGGACAGGAATGCGAGCTTTTAATGCTCCTTGGAGGACAGAGAAAGGAGGGCCCATATTTTCTCGCCTCTTATAATCGACAGATATATTACCTGGGCCTAATTCTACCCAGGACCCAAACGGGAGTACAGATATAAGCAAAAAAGTAGACAATAGCAAAATATATTGCCGTAAATAAACAAATATTTGGTTACAAGATGTCCGTTAACAAAACAATTTAAAAACTCCTGTCATATGTTGACACTATTATTCTGCAATTCATTTAAAAAAATAATTAAAATCCGACGGCAAGTTTTAATTTAAAAAATAAATAAAATATTTTATTTGTTTTAGTAGTTATTTTTTTGTAGGTTGCCATCTTGACGGATTTTGCTGGATTTGCTAACAGCATCTTGTGTAGTGAGCGTGAGTGTTCACTGAAAATTTCAACTAAATACGTCAAGCCGTTTGACTTGTGCTCGACGAACAAACTTTTGCATAAAAAAAACAAAATATTTTTTTACAAAATGGCGGTTCAAGCTACTACTTTCAAACTTTTATCACGTGTCAATATTCTTATTTTGGACATAAATATAAAAAAAATATTTAAATCCGTCCATAAATTTTAATAAAACAAATTAAAACTCGATATTTTTCACTAATACATTTTTTGTAAGTTGGCATCTTGACGGATTTTCTTGGTTATGTTAACAGCATCTACTTTAATAGTCCAGAGTGTTGACTTAAAATTTCAGCCAAATCCGTTAAGAAGTTTAACCTGTGCGCGAAGAACAAACAAATTAAAACTCGATATTTTCACTAATTAATTTTTTGTAGGTTGGAATCTTGACGGATTTTCTTGTTTATGTTAACAGCATCTATACTTGTAGTCACAAGAGTTTATCTAAAATGTCAGCCAAATCCGTCAAGCCGTGTGACCTGTGCGTGACGAACAAACTTTTGTGCACAATCAAAGACAAAGCGCCAATCGAGTTGAAATGTGAGATTCACTCTGCTTCGCTACGCTCATCTAATCATAACGTTTTTGGTACCAATCGATTTGTATTTAAAAACTGAATGAAAAATCATTTTTCTTTTTTCTGTAGGACAAACGGTGTAAAAGTTATAAGCCAAACCGTCCGGTGGCGTCGTGTGGCGGCGTCAGGTGGCGTCGCGGCGCCACTGACGCCGTCTGCAGCAATTCCGCCGATGTAACCCTGGTCCAAAATCATTGTTGTACATGCCTTTGCATAATCCCGTTTACCGCTATACTCTTCCACGAATAGCCTACGAGATACACTTTGCTGCTCTACTAAATATAAAATAGATTATATTAAAACTACCATTGTAAGCAAATAATTATTTAAACCATTCGCCTATTAAGTTAACAATTGGACATTGTTATTTCCTAGTTTATATTTTATGACATATTTAAGAATAAACTCATCATATATTATAGAATTCCCAATTTTTTTTTCGAAATGTTGTGTAGTGGACAAATTTCTGGACTTTTCATAGAAAATTTAAATTGTTTGTTATTAATTAACGTGATTATTACTTACAATTTAAAGTATTAAATATATTTCCATGTTACTCCATCTAGTTCTAAAGTATGTGCAGTTATAAAACGCATTTAAAAGGAATACATTATGAGCAAAATTATAATCGAGAGCAACTTACCCAATAAATAATTAAAATTACAGCTTTTGTAACAAATTTTCAGTTCATGAATTTTCAGATCATTTGAGCTGTCATTGTGAAAAATATTTTAGTTGTGCCACCCAAGCTAGTAAAACTATTCAATTAATTGTGAAGTAGATATATGTGATGTGTTTATCGACCGTTACAAAATAAATCCCTGGAGGGGAACTTTTGTTCTGTTAAATTCCACCCAAAACGAATTTACAAAATGATAAAATCACAGAAAAGTTGTAGCCAACTGTGGCCGTGCTACACAAACTTGTACAAGAGATCCTAAAGCGGGGAAGATTAAAAAAGCCGTTGCCACGCAAAACACTTTGCATCTTTTTCTTGTCAGATGGAACCCCGCTATCTCTGCGCTTTGAATGCTAGCCGACTTCCACATCGCTGAGATCCTCTAAAGAAACGTTCATTTTAATCCTACTTAGGTTCAATTTACATGTTAAAGGACATCACCCTAGTAAATGGAAGGGAATGAGGAAAAGATATATAAGAAATTTAGAATTGTAAGGAAGAATATAACTTCATATGAACTTTTCAGCCATGTACACAATTCATGAGATATTTGGTTTGATATATGCAGTGAACGTATTCAAAAATGTAAACACATTATTAATTATGTTCTTAGGAAATACATTTTTGAATTAAGAGTCGCTTTTAAATTTTAATTGACACCTATATTTATTTTCATAAAGTTATAGTGTATCCTATGATGTAGCGGAATGATTAGGCTAGATATTATCATTAACATTCAATCGTATGTATAAGTTATGATATATTTCGTTACTCTGCCAACATATCTTCAAAGTATGGCCTAATATGTTTTGCTGATGAGTTTTATATTTTCGTTAACCAAACGTTTTATATGTCAGCTTTGTGGAACTCTTAAATTTTGTGATCGTTTGATCATTCGACGCACAGTTTTAAAATTCATTAATTTGTATCGTGAGGCGGTTAGAATATATTTTTTATCAAAGTTCCCGCACCGGTTCCTATGCAAATTACTTTCACCACCAAAGAGAACTTTCTTTTTAGTTTCTTCGAGCAGAACTAATTATCCCTTTTAGTCTGTTTGTCTTTTTTTTACACATTCTTGGTTTCTTGTGTGCTCATACTTAGCCAAATGTTCTCATGAGCTTTCAGAGTATTGGAAATTTTGTAAAGTACCATTAAAAATTTCTTTAACATTTGTTTTAATCTAGAAACATATTAAACCGCAATCTAAAAGAATAAAACCAGTACGCTGGCACGAGCTTGTTCGAAGCTTCGCTGCTTCTGGATTTCTATAGTTTTTGAAGCATTCCGACCTACTTATTAATAATGCCATAATGGTTCTTAACATGTAATTCCATTCAATATGGAACAAATATTTTCATAAATGTCTACTTAATTTTGTACGATTAAGGCCAAAATTGATAACAGATAAAAGTACTTGTGAGTTCAGATATTTTTTTTTCCTTACACGCGGGCTCCACAAGTTGTTTTCAGTTTGTTTTTCTGCATACTATATTATATTGTTCGTATGTCCGTAAATATTATTTTTGTATTTTGTGGTGGATTTATTTTGAAAATAAAATACTTATAAATTTAATTGAATTTAGCTTTTTCTCTAAGCCCACATTTTATCCAATACGATTAGATAGGCCAGGCTTGGTGGACATTTTTATCCGCACAAACGTTAGCCCAAGAATAACACAGCCTATCATGATCTCGCTTTGGAAATATGTTCAGACTATCGATCTCGCTTTGGAAACATTCTCAGGCTAAAACGATTTTGATAACTGGTTTAGTATAATTTACACATTTACATTTTAATCACAAGATTTAGTTGGTAAAGTGAAAGTTTTGTACAGCCACGGATGTTAATAAAGACGATTTTCCATATGTGAATACTAAATCAAACAGGTCTTCCGATACGTGCAATAGTCAGTTATGTGAGGCTACATTCCTTTTGATATGGCACTCAAAATTCAAAATCATCATGAAAAAGAATATACAACAGTCAAACGTGTAAAATAAAGGTAAACAGGTGACATTTTTGTATGCCTATCATCATTGTTGGAGAGCCGGTTTCCTGACTATATTTGTCTGCTGCTTCTCCGAAATATATTCGTGGATATGCCACTTCCCTTTTCATTGTTATTGATTTGCAAATACACGGTGTCAAGCTGTAAGTTGCTTAGCGCTAATGGTTATCAACATTATGGGGTTTCTTCCTCGTACCATCGAGGGTAATTGGGGTCGAATTAACGATTGTATTGATCGAGATGAATTTTTAAAGACCATTTAAATTAATAATGACCAGCGTGGGTTTAAAACTCTTTGTCACACAGGTGTTTAGGACGTATGAGATGTTCCCCTTTAGCAAAGCACTTTCCCACTCAACAGGCTGAAACTGCAAAACAACTGCATTTTTAAGTAAAATAATATCGAATGTTAATTGGCGTCGTTTTGACTCATCTTGAGATGATCTTTTGACAAAAAGACCACTAAGATATAAAAGTATTGCGCCTAATTTAAAATTAACTTTCAATAGGTAATAATGTTTCTATATATCCGTTTGTCCCCTTTTGTTCTTTATTTGAGTGTTGTGATTTTAATTTCCATTAAATAGTTGTATATTTTGTTTATTTTCATTTAATATTTCCTTTCTTTCTGCGTTACGTTATGCACACATTTATATTTACATTACCATTTAATATTATGTTTTGTTCTGTTTAATCTTCTCTCTTTATGTTGGTTTGTTTTGTTGGATTAATTTTGTTTTATGAGTGAAGAGGATTTATAAACAAAATAATACATTGGACAAAATAAAATTTGATAAAATAGAGTTCACAATATAAGCAGGATTAAAAGAGAGTCAATTTACATTTGAATTAACCATGAAATATTACAATATCTAAAATGTCGGAGGGTTAAATTACTATTTTTGGCTGGATGGACATAAAGAATATAATAAAACAAGTGATTACAAATCATTATATTAACATCACCTACACACATTAATAATTGTAGCATGTCTGCGTAAACAATATGTAGATTCCATGAAATTAACCACTCCGTCAAATTCTATTAGTTCACGTGAATATTTCTCAATTACCAACAACATGTTTTAAAGATCTCAGGTGTGAAATTACTTGCCAACATGGTGTTAAAATGTCAACACCTTCATGCGTGAGCAACGCGCAACGACATCAATGACAACAACAACAACAACTCGCTTGTCTTGATTACACTTAATTTGATAACCAAGGTGACGCGACAGGAGAGCAATTGACGTACAAATTACTGTGCACGTCACGATATCAAATTGAGTAGTCAACCAATTAGATAGCATGGGAGTATCTTAATAAACCAAATTGTCATTGACCTTCTTTCTGATCCCGGCACTAGGTTTATAGAACGACGCATTATGGCACAAACTAGACACCCACTAACTTCAATCAAGTGAAGAACCGAATGATGGTAGACGTAATGATGATTACTAACCCTCCGCTGTAGTCGTTAGATTCTCTTCTAAAGAAATGTCAAACGGTACAGTTGCCCCAACGTAAGTATTC
The DNA here is from genome assembly GCA_945910005.1 of Isoperla grammatica. Classification (NCBI taxonomy): domain Eukaryota; kingdom Metazoa; phylum Arthropoda; class Insecta; order Plecoptera; family Perlodidae; genus Isoperla; species Isoperla grammatica. Next base: position 42,382,914 of record OX246739.1, read on the forward strand.
TCATGCTTAAAGACGGAGACTTCAATTAAGGTGCAAGGCGGGATATGCCGCTCTTCACTGAGGCAGAATAAGTGGGGTCCGGCGGGTAGACACCCCTCATATTATCCACCTGCGCGCTACAGGGTTGCCACGTTTCTATAGCAGTAGCGGTCATTCGTACATTCTCGATCGGCTCTCGGCGTATGGTCAGTCATTGTTGTATAGATTTTGCCACGCAGGAAAGGTCTGTGGTTCTCTATTGAAATTTACGATTGATTAATTTTCTGTGGAGTTGACGCGCGTGTAAGTGCTGCTCTTTGGTAAAATAAGTATCCTTTGAAGATTAGATCTTGCACCAAAATTGAAGTCCACATCTAGTCAAATGGTACCAACTTAATTATCTACTTCTCTATTCATAGGTTGCACGTACGTCACTTCTTTGCGCGTGGCGGCCACATTTGTGATCAAACTTTGACGTTGCCATGGAGAAACAATTGAAGGCTGTTGTGGTAGAACACAGAAATTCTTACTTCTTAAAAAATTCAGCCTGTTTTGAAATAAAATTTGTACGTGTAATATTTTGTTTATTTTTTTGTTATTCATGTTTACTTTTTAAATTCTAAATTAGGCTTATTTATTAAATTTGAATAGTATTTGCCAATGATCAAGGATTGGTCCTCATCAATTGTGTCGCAATCATGGCCGCTGTGACGTCACGTGGGAACTATGAATAGTCTACCATCTAATAGAAACAGGTCCATTAGGGATAATTTACGGCCTTCGTTTGATTACCTGCAACGGTGGGAGTGGATATGCTTGTGCTTTGCTTTGTGCATTGTCTGCTTTGTGCATTTACGATTGTGTGAAAGTACGCCAGGAATCTATTGACTTTCTTTGAATCGGCGCACATGAAAGGGGCAGAAGATAAGGGTCTGTGATCGGTATGTGAATAATTACAAGAAAATCCTTCCTAAGACGCGTTTGGTCATTTGGATTACATATGGCGGCTATATTCCAAAATGGCTGCCGTATTTGCGAAATTGTCACTTTTCAACACACGAGATGAAGTGAGCAGGCATTTCATTTTTAACAAATTAGAGATAGCACAATATGAATATCAGGTTGAAAAACAGTTTAGGGCTAATTTAAGCTCAGGCTTGAACAAAAGAAATCCAATTTGAACGTGGTAATGATAATGATGATTAACTGTTGGGTTTGGTGTCGTTTCCGTTCAATTTTGCGTTGGAGGAGCCGTACATTGCGTTAATTTAAAATAAGACTTAACTTACTATTAAACGTTGGTGTGACAACAGACTGGCAATGCATGCATTGCACCAAATATTCCATCACAGAGATTCGAACCGTGTGCGACAGAGATCTGAAGTGGGTAGCGGCGAGGTGTGAGTTTATTTATACCTATCCGGCTCCGTTCTATTCCCCAATGTGGCTGTCTGTTTTTGATGTGAGATGTGTTTTTGGAAGATTTGTTTGGGTAGAGATGGTGGTGTAGGAGTCGGTCCAGTGGCGTAGGAATAGGGGGGGCAGCCCGGGCGAAGCCCGGGGGCCCGGGGTCTAGAGGGGCCCGGTTTTGAGACAAGCTTGAGTTCAAAAGACCTGAGTATTAGGACGGTCCGGAACCGGGCCCTGGATACTGAGTAAAAAAATAGAAAACAAGCCCTCCTTTGTAAATCAGTTTTTATAACTGAATAGGATAGACATTAAATAAATAAATAAATAAATAAATAAATAAATAGGCTAAATAAATAAATAAATAAATAAATAAATAAATAAATAAATAAATAAATAAATAAATTAACAAATAAATAAATAAATAAATAAATAAATAAATAAATAAATAAATAAATAAATAAATAAATAAATAAATAAATAAATAAATAAATAAATAAATAAATAAATAAATAAATAAATAAATAAATAAATAAATAAATAAATAAATAAATAAATAAATAAATAAATAAATAAATAAATAAATAAATAAATAAATAAATAAATAAATAAATAATAAAAATTGTTTAAAACAATTGTTGAAGTATAAGTCGCATAAAAATCATGAACATCTGTATGCGAGTTATTTTTACCTTGCCCCTACCCTACTCGGTGTCAATAATACTTAAATTTTATAATAATTGCCTAATAGTGCTAATAGTACATAACATGCAGACTGTAGGCGTCATTGATAGGGGCCCGCCAGCTCGCTGTAGCCCGGAGGCCCGTAGATTTCTAGCTACGCCACTGAGTCGGTCAGTGGTAGACGAACCAACAGCTGTTCATCTAATATCTAGATGTAGAGATGTGTTTCCTGCCGTTACTTCTGTTTCATATATGATCTGATGGTTAATTAGGTAATACGTATACTATGCCAATTAATCTTGTCTGTGAATGGTGGGTGGGTGTATGCTCATTGTTGACTATGCACGTCATTTGCCACTTGTATTCTGCGAGCTCTATGATGTAAGCTCCCCCCCCCCCCTCCCACCCCCTTCTTAATGATCCTATTATTAATGCATTGACATGCAACGTGGGTTCTCGGTTCTTAACAGTGGTTAAAGTGGGGCGGTATGAGCCGGTATGCATACCGTTACTAAACCAACTGACGGTATAATATAGCGGCGCTAATTTTGAGCGATATTATGCATGTTGATGAATTATAATATGTTCATCGTATCTTTAGCTGTACTTTGTATTTATGTTTGCTCATTCAATGTGTTTTTAAGTAAATGTTAAAATTTTTGTTTTTTCCCTCCACCAAAGTATTATTTTAGCACGGGTCCACAACCCTCCGACCCCCCTCCAAAGCCATACGAACGTGTTCGTGACAAAACACCATACAAAAATTCCCTGCAAGGCAAAACTGGGGGCCCGTGCCACCCCCCCCCCCTGCGCCTACTTTATACTGCACTAGTGCATTGCGCATCTTACTCTTTTTCGTCGATCTCTTTAACACAAACCCATCCACGTCGTGTGTGGCTCGTGCTATGCACCTGCATTACCTCCATGGCAATAGACAGAACGACAACACGTAGTTTAAAAGAAAAATTATAAAATATACAGTAGACGGATACCATAAAATTTACATAACGTAGATACAAACGTGATTTAAATTAACGGAGTTCATGCAATTTACCATCTCGGTCAAACACATTTACTCGTGAATGGATGTCCTATTTAGAAATATCACCCAAGCATTGTATCGATTACCTACCTCGCTAAACATCTCTCCCCACACTTATCAGCATATTTTTCGCTGTTTTATTTCTATTATGGATTTTGTACTAATTAATTAATATCAAGCTTCAATCTGAGAGAGTTATTAAAAAGACTGCTTCCCTGTTTTCTGAGTGTCAAGATTAATCCACCCTTGCCCCAAACTTTGAGCTATCTCTGTACACAATCTATTCTTCTCAGCTCACACAACGGAGCAAATAAAACTTTTCTGCAAAACTGACAAAATTAAACAACTTGTGTTAGAGCCGATTTTTGAATCACTCCGCCCACCAACCCTGTCCCGACCAGTCCTCATATACAGTACTTTTACACGCCTTTATAAACGACGCATTCGTATCTGATCATAAAACGAAAGGCCGTCTGAAACGATTCGTCGTCGTAGGAGCCTCGTTGCTGCATTCCACGTGAACGGATCCGTAGCTCTCTTGAAATCAAACAATCGCTATGGATCGCCAAGTTTCTCTTGAACCAGACTTACCTCCCTGAAGATCCCTTTACTCAAAACCAGACCGAGTGCTGGCTGATTTGATTATGCCTGTATCGCTTCAGGACATTTCCTAACTTGATTAATGCAATACGTTCAGGGAGCTATTAAGAGAGATCCACTTCCTCCCTAGTGAACCGTTCTAAATTGCAACCAATTAAGAACATATTAAAACTGCCTACGATGGAAGACAATCCAGTATATTAATATTATATTTTGTTGTCGTTCTAGTATCTAAGGTATAATGATTTATTTTTATTTTAAAGAACAGATATTACTTACTAACCATGCAATAAAGCGGCAAATTCGAGCATGGCATTAAATGTTTATACTTCTTATTCTCCAACTATATAAAGATTGACACATTTTCAATAATGTTCGATTACTAATAGTAATTATCTTATAGCAAAATGATCAATATTATAACAAGTATTCAAGGAGTATATGAATTTTAAGTACTGTAAAACAATAACTAATACCAAAACAAAATCAACGTAACCGATATTCAGAACGTAGGAAATATAATGATCAAGGATTCGCTAAAAATTAACCCACATTTTGCAAAGGATTGGATAGCTATAATTGCTATAACTAGTTAGGCCTGTATGTTATTCATAAAACATGTCAGTATCATTTCTAAATTCTGGCTTTAAGTTTGTTTTTTAAATATTTGCAACATATATTGGAAACTGAGAAGGATACTTCTACGTCAAAAACCGCACAACATTTTCATTTTTAAATTATATCTCAAGAATGGGGCTTCGAAATCGAAAATCTGAATCAACAGCGCACCGTGTTTTAGTAAGCTCTACATACTTAATGCTCTAAGTTGTGTTTTAAATTTTAATCAGTATGTTTATATATATATATATATATATATATATATATATATATATATATAAAATTATAAGTTTATTACTAATTATCGAATTAAATCAAAATAATTACGCTAATGGTTATAATATTTTATTTAGTCTGTAAGGCTTACCAAAACACAGTGCGCTGTAGATTTAGATTTTTGATTTCTTATTCCAATCTTGAGATAGTTAAATAATGAAAATTGTATGCGGTTTTTGACGTAGAGACTACCCTTCGCTCTTAATTAGATTTGTTACTCGTCAGTTCACCTCCACCTCGAATTTCTCATCAATACTTAAGTTTATAAGATTGTTAAAGTTAAAATTGTAGAGATTACATTTTACCTTCCCCTGCTATAATTACCTTAGTCCTTAACTAACCTAAACTTTAGGATGGAGACACTTAAACTTGTATTAAAGCAACCACAAATATAATTAAGGTTACGTATAAAGTATAAACCACAATAATGTAAGTGTATACGACACAACACAACGGTACAAAAAGTTTGTACTACTTTTAAAACTCATTAATTTTGTTATTGGTAAGTTATATTACCTTGGTTACGCTGACGCACATTGATACAACGCAAGGTCTGTTGAGGAGATTACAAGACTGTGACTGAAAAAAACATTTTGAAACTTTAAAGTCAATTTCAGAACTAAGGCAATGTTCCATGCGTCAAAAAATAATATTTTTATTTTTGTATACAATTTTTAAAAGTTTTTCGTTCGAAAGCTAAGTCTTGATTGGCTACAAGGATTAAATTTGAATTTAAAATTAAGCAGCAAACAAGTAGGATTTTTGTTTCACTAATTCCTGATAGTAAATTTTCGGCACTTATTTTTGGACACTCGTCGCCAACCAACCATTATACCATAATATCAAATATTTAAATTACACAAATATATGAAGAAGCAGTTAATATAAGTACTCACCTTCTGTTACAAAGCAAAACGACCACTGAGATTATACATATTTATTATTTTGTGTCCCATAAAAACATCTTGCCTCTACCAAAACAAGAATAAAAAGGTCGCAATTTGAAAACATATTATAAGGCTCACTACCACACTATAAAGATTGCTACCCCCAATATTACGATCTCGGTATAACTAATTATTCTTGAGATAACTTGTTTTCACCAATGGGGACCACCAAACAGAAGCTTGGAAATGTTGCTTATCCCGAGAATAACTTTATATAGAACCTTATCCCGAGATCGTAATACCGGGACTAAAGACGTTTGGACTCTTTCAACGTGGAATATGCGTTGCAGTCCGGTACAAAGTAAGCCCTGTTTGGCTAGAGATTGCGATAAAGCATTATGTGAGAACGCGACGTTCGTACAACGCTGCAAAGTCGTCTGCGATTCGCTAAAACTACAAATAAATATACTAGTAATTCAACTTCGACTCAACTGTAAATCCCCGCACAAAACTCAATAATATGTGGCACACTTTGTCGAATGCAAAAATCTACCGGTGTTGCTGGAATATTTATACTTTAAGTTATGAAATAAGCACATAATATTAAATGCAATATCTCCAACTTTTACTTTTTTTTTAATTCCCTTATAATGCCTACATAATGTACATGAAAAAACCGCTGGCGTGTATTTTGTGCCCAAATTGAAGTACAGTACATTTTTATGTGCGGCGTATAACCTCAGAGTTGAGGAAAATGAGAACAAGCAAATCAGGGTTTACTTTGTACGGGACTGCATACATATTATTTTGTAAAAGTAACATACGCATTAAGTAATCTATATAGTATGGTAGTAAGCCTTCTAAAATGTTTTCAAATTGCGACCTTTTTATTCTTGTTTTGGTAGAGGCAACATATTTTCGTTGGATACAAAAAATAATTAGTATGTGTATAATCTCAGTGGACATCTTGCGTTGTAACTGAAAGTAAGAACTTCTGTTAACTATACTTGTATACTTGTTAAATTTGAATATTTAATATCATAGTCATGATATTAGATTTTTATTTTTCATTAGCTTTTCATTAGCCATTAGCTGCTAATGGCGTATTACATCGCGTAGGTATGTCACAAGAAATTATTATTGATGGTGATTATTATTCTACGGTATTTCTGCCAGAGTTGCTAAGACTAGTGGAGCACGCTACTTCGCTCTCGGTAACAGTCCCATAGGGAATGTCACATAAGAGGCTGCATCTTGCAAGCACAGACGCTGTAATTCCATTTGTAGTAAATGTGCTGCTGAACTGAGCTACTCGGCAGTTACACGAACTAATTTCGTAAGCACAAAGGGTAGATTCACGTTAAAAAATGCATACATAATATATGTTTCAATTTGTTTCAATTCGTTTGTTCAATTTGTTTGTTTCAATTGGTTTGTTTCAATTTGTTTCAATTTGTGTTTCAAATTATGGATTTAATAATAAAAATAGCTAGCCTAGTTACTACATAGTTTGAACCATATTTGAACTTGACCATAATTTGAAACACAAATTAATTTTATTGTCTATATATATGTATGTCGTCATGTCGGCATGTCGTCTTTGCGGTGTCAAGCCCTCTCGGATGAGTGTTTGGTTCTGAAAAGAACCAGTTTACTCGACGTTTCGGCAGGTACGTTCCTGCCATCTTCAGGAATCGATGTTAACAGTAGAAGGGTCAGCAATCGAATTTCGATTGCTGACCGTTCGACTGTTTTACGTTTTACTGTTTTATTGGACTTTGGTCGATTGGTTGTTTATTGGAAAATAAAATGTAGATAACATTTCGATATAACATAGGTTTTCCAATGGGCTGTGGGTTGACTTTGAATACGGACAAATTAGTCTTATTTATCAAAATTTATCCCATTATTGGAATCAAATTAATTTTTAAATGAAATCTAAACCAGCTGCAATATACATAATTAGAAATGAGTTTTATAACTGAATAGCATAGACATAAAACAAATAAATACAAATGAAGGGAAACGCTGTTTATCTATAGTCTGCTGCGCGTGTGGAAACACCTAATTACGTTTCATAATTGCGTTTGGTTTTCAGAATGTTTATGTTATTCCGCGTTTTCTACATGTAACGCTTCAAAACTTGCTATACAATGACGGCCACTAAGCCACTTTGTTCCAAGTATGTCAATTACAAAATACATTGCAAACTTGATTATTAACAATGTGCACATGACTGCGTGTTCAGAAAACATTCATCAGTCTATATTGAAAGTGTCAATTTGTTTAATGTTTTTGATTGCTATATTTCTCCTTTTTTTTTTACTCCTAGTTTCTAGCTCCCCTTTCAGCGCATCTTTTAAGGGCGCAACATGCGTATCGTTTTACGTAGCTTTCATTCTTATCCATCATATTCATTCATGTTTTTACAATGGGCCTTCTTGAGATTTGTTTCTCTCTTACTAAAACCAACTCTTCGCTGTCATCTGTATTGACCAATTTATTCTTATCTGCAGAGATATTACAAATTGAGATAATATACTTTTCTTGAATAAGTCACGTTAAGTTAAGTTAACTTTATTTAATTAAGTTAAGAGGATCGGCCATTTGGTTTGTGGGCAAGATCTCAGCAGACGCCTCTAATGTCGTATGAAGGCAGTGGTACGGAAGTGGTTGGGGTGATTGCTTTATTGAATTAACACGGTGAATCTGGTCGTGACAGAGTGAAGATCTTTCAGCTAACATGTGCCCGTGCTAGCTGTACTGTAGGTGTCATATAAACATGGATACATAGATATATAGGTAGCATATAGATAGCATCTCATCTTTTTAGTTGTATCTGTGTGTTTTGAGAACAATTTATTTAAATTATAAACAATACAATATTCCATAGTGTGAATAAAATAACCTGAGCTAGCTCAACATTTTAACGTATACAAACTTTTTCAATCATAATGGTTGGCGTATTGAATAAAACAGAAGTGAATATATTAAGACAAAAAAGTTGAAGCAAAATCCCTTCGGAATGCAATAACACTATTATAAAATAAATTAATAAACATAGTTACTGCGTTATTTGATCTTGAGAATTTAATAAAAAGTGTCCTTGTAATATAGTATAAATTACAAAATCTAAGTAAAATAAGTTTATTTCGGCTGTTCTTAGAACTCTTCACGCTAATGTCCACACACGCTTATCACCCCTATCACTTAGTTGATCAGAGCCCATGACTCTTAACTGGAGCAAATGGAGACTGTTTCAGGTCTTGTTAAATGATTCCATCATGTTTGTGTTTGTATATTTTTATTTTATATGCACGGGAAGATAGGCTGAAGTCTCCTATACTAGAAATTAAATTATTATGGGAGTTATCTGTACATTTTGAGTAAACGCGATTGGTAATTTTCAACACAAAATCGTTAACATTGTAGATATACAGATGGATAGCCTATACGTACTTGAAGGCAACTGTATGTTCATTTTATCGAGTGGTGCTTCATACATCTATACAGTATACATATCACTTTACACGAAACATTTAACAACATGTAAATAATATGAGCGCGAGATAAATGGTTTAAAGTAACATAAGCTTTAACGTAGAGTGGGCGAGTTGAATATCAAATCAAATCCATGCATGAGAATAATAAAGTGAAAATAATTTTGAAGTTGATAAAAGCAAATACCGTAATAGCGAAGCTATTGCTTTTCAGGTATTTGATAAAAGTATATTCCAAAGACGTTGTGTTTTTAGCAGGTATGCAAACTAGTCCAATTAGATAATTTTATATAGGTAATAATTATGTTTACGATAGACGAAGTTAGAATGCTGAGAGAATAGAAAACAAGATAACTATACGGAATGGCATAAATTGGGAATTGTAACAAATAAAAAAACGTGTTTTCGTCGACAAGAATAAATATATGTAGAAAAGGAAAACATTTACGGAAAGCTACATACAGAGTGTTGCATTGCGTCAGTGTACAACGTAGACCATGTAAAGGGGGAAATAACAGGTTTGAGTTATTTAATTGAGATGAGGTGTTACGAAAGAATATTGAAGATCCGTTGCGATAGGGTGACAAAAGAAGTACTAATATTATTATTAATAATAATAATAATAATAATAATAATAATAATAGCATCCACAGTTCGGTTTGGAAAAATAATGTGGACAATGATATATTAAGTAGTATAGCCAAATGTGGGCATTTGAGAAGCAGAAGAAGAAGAAGAAGAAGAAGAAGAAGAAGAAGAAGAAGAAGAAGAAGAAGAAGAAGAAGAAGAAGAAGAAGAAGAAGAAGAAGAAGAAGAAGAAGAAGAAGAAGAAGAAGAAGAAGAAGAAGAAGAAGAAGAAGAAGATATATTAAGTAGTTCTAAGTAGATTTTAATAAGGTAAACACATGGAAATACTTGACATTTGTGTCCGTACAACATGTTTATGCCGGTTTTGACCGAGTTTGTATGTATTGCAACAATAAAATAATAATAATAATAATAATAATAATAATAATAATAATAATAATAATAATAATAATAATAATGTAATAATAATAATAATAACAATAATAATAATTATAATAATAACAATTATAATAAAAAAATAATAAAATAATAAAAATAATAATAATAATAATAATAATAATAATAATAATAATAATAATAATAATAATAATAATAATAATAATAATAATAATAATAATAATAATAACAATAATAATAATTATAAAAATAATTTTTCGTAGGAAACTTGCCCAGGGACAAATCATGGTCCTCCTCGGGATACTAACTAGGTATCGTAGTATTTGGAATAGTTGGGAAGGAATGTCCGAGGTCCATAATGGCGATTTTGGATCTCATTCCAAGACATTACTTCGCGCGCTGCTTTCGGGGATTTAGTGATCTTGAGCTGAAAGTCACTACTCTATTGTGGTTTAATTCCTCGCAGCTCATTATACTTGTGCGCGGTTTCAGGCTTGTTGCCAATTAGTTGGTGCATATGTTCCCAAAGTCTCGTCTCACATCTGTAATTGGGCCAAGGTTAGGCCTACAGTTCACATGAACGATTTTATAACCGGCTTTCACCATCTTGTCGGATAGTTCGTTACCCTCTATCCCTAAATGGCAAGAAAGAAAGAAAAAGTGCATACTTGAGGGGCAAGTAGAAGGGAACAATAGTAGAGGTAAAACAAAATTAGAATGTTTGTAGCGGATAATCCACTATTATATAAGTAGAAATGAAAAGACAGTCAAAATAAAGGAAATAATGGAGAGATGTTTCAAGGATCCACGTATTGCAATCATAAAAACTAAACCAAAAGTCATGAATAAAAATATTTTCCTTTCACGGTTTTTGGGGGCTTATCGGTCTCAAATCCACTTTTAAAAAACAACACAAAATTAAATGTGTATTTATTGTCTACTTACTCAGTTACAGGAACCTATTTTCAGTCGATGACGTTATATCGATTTGCGTTTGGGTTTTTGTGTTTGTTTTTTTAAATTATTTTTTAAATTGTGTTTTTATCTTCTTTCATAGTTCCAGTCACCGATCATGTGAAGGACTATAGTATCATATATATACATTAAAAACATTTCTAACCGTTAAACAAAGCATCCTAAACGATAAAAACGATGAACGAACCATTAAACGATATGATTTTATACAATCCACGTGGTTATTTAAATGAGTTAAGCGTTGACTATGCAGGGAGTCTTCTCCCTTGACTTGACTTGACACTGCTGCGGTTTGACACGGATGTCAGATGTAACTATTCTAGAAGTGTTCAACGCTTGTGATAACATTTATAATGAAATTGTTACCAAGTTTTAATCAGGTTTACCCTGCAAGGTTCGTTAAGTAAAACTAACACCTTTTTCGCTGTAACTCGACGTTGGGACTGGAGTGTGACTACAAGTAAGAAAGAAAAGAAAGAAAAGAAAAGAAAAGAAAAGAAAACGAAAAGAAAACGTAACATCTTACATTTGAATAATTAATGAATGCTTGGGGTTGTGGTATATGGAAACATTTTGCTGCTTTGATTACCTTACTCCTCTAAAATGATCTTTGTCTTTGTCTTATATATTTTTAGGATGTTGAAGTGTAAAGCATACAGTACATTACCAATTAAACAAATGGACGAAAACGACTGATAGAAAAAATGTTAGTTTTGGTTCAAGAAATCTTCAGCTTTAATTTTGTGAATTAAGTTTAACATAATCTGACAAATAAATTGTAAAAGTTTTAAAACGGCGGAGTACACAAATACATGCAAGTTCGTATCTTTGAGTCAAATGGTTTGGTTATTTACTTTTCATTCGTATTAATTAAAATGAGATGAATAGTTTTTCATCGATGAAAAATAAAAATGTTTTCCTTATAAAGTTTTCGTTAGTATTAAATAAATGCAATGTACAGTTTGTTTTCTTTTAATATTCTTCTAAATTGAATATGTTATTATCACTTTCTCCTTAGAATCCTAAAAAAGCCAATAGAATTTTAATTTAAAATATTCTATTCTTAAACATACAAATTCTGTCCAACTTTCGAAGGAAATCTGAAAATATATTTTGTCCTGGCTAAACTGAACTAATATGCACAATACAAATAACACTTACAGATAACAATGCGGGGTTGCGAATTGTTTACCTACGCGTGAAGTGAAGAACAGTGAATATTATATAGTGCGTCATACTCATATGTGAGATCATAGGTCTCGCAAAACAACCTCGGTAATGCTTTCGTCACCAATCAATGACGTGTTTACGGTCTCGGCCAACCCGAGCAGGTATCTGAATTAGCCTCGGTCGCTGGTTGGCTGCCGCTCACCCACCCGTGACGGAAGCATTACCGAAGATCTTATACGGCGAGAATTCTTATATCTTCTATGATCTTCCAAGAAATATAATTGTTATTTATTGAAAACTATTCCTGCAAGGAACATCATTCCCAGGAAATAAAATACCACCAAACGTTTAGTATAAGTAGTAGATGTTAGAGTAGTAGATTTAGGATTTGATAAATATATAAGTCCATATTTAATTAGAAATTAAAACTCAATGAACAACTTTGAACTAATCAAATAAATGTTGTACAAAACAGAGCAGTTTACTACGTCAATACAAATGCTACACTTGCAGCAGATGTATTAGTAAACTGAGAGAAGTTGTAGGAGGTGGAATCTATGTACAAAATAGTTCAAAATAGCTTTTAATATAATTATTGCTCCAGACAATTTCGCAAAAATTAATAACACAAGCGCAAAGATGTATCATCTCCGAACCTTCGTTTTCTACAACTACGACTGCGGTTCCGATCCAGATTCCGATCCCGATGCCGACAATTGTGGGTAGGGCATTCATTTGTTGGGTATAGAGGTATTAAAAACAATACCTGGTAAAACGTGCGCCAATCAAAATAAGTTTGTGACTTATTTACATAAATGGACAAATAAACAGATTTTATTTCAATTGTGTAAGCCTGACAAAAAAGCACACGACTAGCTTCAATCGTAAGACAAGTGCTTTTTATTAAGAATGTGTGAACATTAAAACCCTTCTTGTTGAATATCTAAATAAAATATTGTTTTTAACAGAGGCGTTCCTAGAAACGTGTATTCTGAACATTTTAGGGTGTTAAATTTTAATGTCGAAAATGTATTTTTGTCACGGTTTCCATGAGATACGTGGTTATCTCACAGCACTCTGTATTAATGTTGTCAGTCGTTGATCTGAAACTGAATAAAACAATATACCCGTCAGTTACATGGACCATTGGACATTTCCATTATACACGAGATTAACCGCTGGCGTTTGCTACGCCTCAAAACGTCACAGGTAACGTTTTAACTTTTAACCGACGTCCCGCAACTTTGTGGAAAACTATTGCAGTAGTTATTTCCCATGGGCGTTTACATGGGATGTTGAGATATATATAGTGTTTACTTGGAGAGGCCAAAATGGCCGAGTTAATTGGAACTCAGAACAAATAAACCTACCTACCTACTATACTATACCTATCTACTTTCTCAGGTAAGCTGTCGTCCTTCTGTACCTTTTCCCTCACTAGAACATGTTTATCTTGTTCTGAGCTCTAAATATGTATATATATTTTTATTTATTTTATATTTTAATATTTATATTGCGATTTTGCCGAAACGTCGAGACAATGACAATGGCCCATTTCTGGGCCAGCAACCAGTGTCTAGAGAGCAAGTTACGTGGACAGCAACCCGAGAACCTAGTACTACATCTTCTTCAGTTCGCGAAAACCTACAGAATAACATATATATATATTATATTTTATTTATATTAATCATCACCATTCTATATTATATATATATTTTTTTATATATATATATAAATATACACGGTGAGGTTATTAGTAGCAGCAGTAGAACCCGAAACTGATACCAATCGACACAGAATAATATTTTTTTTTTTTTTATATCTGCTCCCTGTGTCCAACAATGAAGTCGGGTAGGGGATAGGAACTTAATCCCATCATATTCTGGCCTCTAGGTACATCGAAGCCGGCTGGCCATGCCTGACGCTTCCCTCATGTTAACTTCCTCCGGCTCCTCCTCTTCACTTTCTTCTTCCTCTGCTCTTTCTACAAATTCTGTCCATACTTTTCTATCTTCCCACCATCGTTCCTGATTGACCTCTTCCCAAGTTGCATTTCTTCTTTCCACGCCCATTGCTATCACTTCTTCCCGCCTCAGTCTTGGTCAATATATAATGGTGGTAAATAATAATACAAAATATTATCAAAACGAGAACTGAAACAAATAACACTGCATAGGCCTATAAAAGAAAGTCTCGCTCCGGTTTCTCGCGCCGGTCATTTCCGGCGAATGTTACAACCTGATCAAACAAATAACACGATATATATTAAAAAAAAAAAAAAATTAGGGAATACATTTCGGCCTCCAAGATGTGCAGCCTGGTAAGATATTACATATTATTTCAAAGAAAATCCACGAGATTTAAAATACTCTAGCTGATGCGGTGATCGAATGAAATTAATTAAAATCGTGACACACCACTCTCATAATAATATAACACTTTATCCCGACATCATTAGGATTAGGATATTACCTGGTATTTAGTGTAGAAATGCACACACGAACTTGGAACGTGTTACACATTTTTAAGCTGGTTTAAAATATTATTTTCCCAAACATTTATTATAGCGACCACCATTGATTAAATAAACAATCATCTTGCAAAATATCAAACGATCTTCTGCTATGATTTTAATTTGCTGACTTTTGGAAATAACTAAAGGTCAAGTCTAGTTCTCCTGCATGACAGCATTGCCTCTCTGACTGTACAAGGAGAGGGAAAATATTGCAAGCAAAATAAAAATAGAAAGCTACTGTATTGTATCTCTCTTATATGGGTTCATGTATATATATTATAGTTCGAAAACATTTTAATGGTAAACCCAATCCAACGTTCATTTTCACAAAATAAATGTCAACGTTTCGACGACGTGCAGGGTTGACATTTATTTTGTGAAAATAAGCGTTGGATTGGGTTTACCGTTAAAATGTGTTCGTACTACACATTTTGCAACCAACAAAATCTATATATTATATATATGCAGTACACTAGCTTTCGGACGATCCATTATCATTGTTATTTGTATGATACAAATAAGATGATATGTACATGGCATTTTCAATGGGCTGCAAAGATATTGCCAGGATCCATTAACAACAATTAACAACAAAAACAGCAACAATTATTAATCTTTGTTATATCTTTTTCACTTTAATCATAGAAAGTAAGAACGTACAGAAAATTGAGTTTGGATTATAAATTAGTTTATTTTGTTGGTATGAATATATGTAGGCCTATATAGTTAGCTTGGGACTGGATCAAATTTATATTTAATTTATATTTATATTAATTTATATTATATAAAATTGATTTGTTTCGTTATTTGTGATAATTATCTTCAATGCATATATATTTTTAATTCGAAACACTACTTTTACACAAAATGAAAATCACACCGGCTCATCAATGTTATGCGACTTACATGGACGCTATGACGTCACGTGAAACTATGACTATCCTGGGGTCACAGATTCGTTGCAGTCGACTGTAGCAGCTGTATTTGAAATGAGTGAGTGATAGTTTGGTGTGCACCCTGTATTTCCAGGACGCCTGCAGTAACTCCCGATCTAATCCATTAGCATGAAGCAATGCTTGAGTGAGAAACATGGCGATTGCTGTGGCCAATGTAGGAAGCATCGGAGTGGTTATAAATTAACGGGTTATCTCTAATCCGAACGAATGCAGTAAGCGTAAGTCCACGTCCTTCGCAGCGACGCACGATGGATGATGGGCGGAGATGCTTACTCACCCCCCAAAAAACGGGACTTCACTTAACAAATTTTAGGATGTAACTTGCGCACCCATTGTAAGTATTTCACTGTCATTTTTGAAAAGGAACAAAACTAACTAAAGTATTAATATCACGTATGTTTCTCGGAACGAAGGTATAATTTTTTTTTTTAATATTAACTCAAATAAATTTATATAGAGTGAAATTAAAAAAAATAAAATTGTAACATTGAAAGAAAATGCGGGACATCACAAAAAATGTAGAGGCGTACATTATTACCTGTTATCGGGATTTAATAGCGTATAATGTTCCTATGTCATATACGCCTTTTCAACGAAAACGAATGGATACACGGCGTTCTATTCTACCATGTGTAAAGGCAATATTCCGCTTAGCAGAGTAAACAAGCCTCTTCAGTCACGCCCACTTTGTTTCGGACTATTTATAATATCTTTTTCACGTTAATCATAGAAAGTAGCAACGTACAGAAAATTGAGTTTGTATTATAAATTAGTTTATTTTGTTGGTATGGAAATATATAGTTAGCTTGGGCCTGGATCAAATTGCGACCATTCAGTTTGACGACAAATATTCTAAAAATGTAAAAATGTCGACAATCTAATTTCTCTCCGCTAAAATATATCGGGATATTTTCGTTTTAATGGCATGTCATTTTCAGAAGTTTCACATATACATTTATAAATGCGTTTAAATGTGTAGGTTTACTCATAAATTTGTAGTCAAGTGGCTTACTGCATTACCTCGATATTTTACTACTTATACCGTTGAGTGAGAAATATAGGTATATATATATTTTTCTCACTCAACGCTTGTACATTTATTTTTAACAAACATATTTCATTTGACTAACAAGAAGCCAATCTTGGAATCTCGACGTGTGGTTGGTCCTATTTACAAATCATCTCGGGCCTTCGCACGCTGGCTCCGGAAATAGCTGACGATCTAGCGATTGATAACGGGAACGAGTTGGGCTCAAACCCAGAGCGCAGTTGCGGGGTGGGAATATATAGTACTAAAGCGAAGCGTGTCATTTCACTTCGGGGACGTGCAGACATTTCACACACATTCTATACTAAAGCACTGCATTGCATGGTAGATAAATATGGTTATGATGATAAACAATGAATGATTTAATTATTAATTCTGATTTAATTACTGCAGTAGTATATATATATACACATATCTGCATAAGTCATAACAATAAAAATAAAATGCAAATAAAGCATAAATCGTCAATTTATCGATAAATACATCGTGAGGTCATATATTCTTTAAAATTGCTTTTTGAATCTGGTAGACAGGAATGAAACGGCCATATTCAATTTTACAACTTTTGATTAAAATCGAATGCTGTCCTATCAAAGTAAAAATTGCTTTAAATAGACACATTTTAAAGTTGCAGAAACAATTAAGCCAATTCCTTCTTTGGGTCTCAGCAGCAGTCGCTATAATTATGGAAGCTAAAGTGAAATGTCACAATCGTTTCTAGATGCCGGACTCAGCCACAAACCTCTCGGTCAACTTTGTCGATCACCCGACAGAACGAAGGAAAACAGTACTAACACGTGCCCATGTTATTCTGTCTGACTGAGTTTTCTCTAAGTTTTTGTTTTAATGCCTTGCAAAGCTAAATGATAATGTGACAACATAACGTAAATTCTTTGAATATAGTACAAATTTGGTTATCTATCACAGCAATCGCAATTTTTATTTTTTTTCGGTTTAAGTGTAAAACTGAAAGTTTTGAAAACACTCTTAGAAATAAACAATGTTTATGTAACGTGTAAACATTTCTCTGAAACTCTGTTCGTGAAGTTCAAAAATATAGAAGAAATAATTTTGTTTATGGAAAAATCTATAGTATAGGCAAAGATTACAAAATAGGACCTTAGTTTGTAATCTTTGGTAAAGGCCTTCTAGTTCCACTCCGTCTCAATATTATGTGTAATTCACTAGAAAACGCTCTGTTTGACGCGTTGATAAGCGAGCGCGTCAATATCTACGAACTTTCTGGCGAAAATTGATTTCAATGCTAATACAAACAACAATTAACAACAATTCAAGAATGCGCATTTCAAAAATGTTTCTAATTTCCATAGCTATTATACTTCCCGACATTGTTGGATGCAGTGCAATGTGCGTTGCTAAGAATTTTCGCTGTCATGTTTTCGCCGCGGTCCGCAATAACTAACAGTTATTGACAGCAATAGAAATGTAATTTCTGCCTCTTATACGTATCGGATCGCGTTTACGTTAGTATATTCGTAACCGGACAAAACTTTACTATAACATAGCCACCTCACATTTTGCCGTAACTGTGTTTCAAAAATATATTTTCGAGTAACTTTTGTGTAACTTTGCCAATATTTATCAGATCGCCATTACATTAACATATTCGTAACCGGAAAAATCTGTAGAAAAATCTGGATATCTCACATTTTGCCGCCATTTTGTTTCAGAAAAATATTTTGCAGTAACTATGGTGTAACTTTGTAACTTTTCGAACGATTTTGCCTCAAAACTATACACCTTCAATCCACATCGAGGATTGTGGATGGTCTAAATTTCAAGTTGATCGGACTTTCCGTTCGACCGCTATCGACGGACATAAAAACAAAAAAAAAACAAAACAAAAAACAAAAAAAAAAAAAAAAAAAAACAGAACGAAGTGCCATAAGAGTCAAGTGGAAACGCTCGCTTCGCTCGCTTAATTATATAGCCAATAGTCAAGTTACTAGGAAAACGCTCTGTTTGACGCGTTGATAAGCGAGCGCGTCAATATCTACGAACTTTCTGGCGAAAAGACTTCAATGCTAATACAAACAACAATTAACAACAATTCAAGAATGCGCATTGCAAAATTTTTTCTAATTTCCATAGCTTTTATACTTCCCGACATTGTTGGATGCAGTGCAATGTGCGTTGCTAAGAACTTTTGCTGTCATGTTTTCGCCGCGGTCCGCCACCGTTACTAACACTTATTGACAGCAATAGAAATGTAATTTCTGCCTCTAATACGTATTGGATCGCGTTTACATTAGTATATTCGTAACCGGACAAAAATTTACTATAAGATAGCCACCTCACATTTTGCCGTTACTGCGTTTTAGAAAGATATTTTCGAGTAACTTTCGCGTAACTTTGCCAATATTTATCAGATCGCCATTACTTTAACATATTCGTGACCGGAAAAATTTGTAGAAAAATCTGGCTTTCTCACATTTTGCCGCCATTTTGTTTCAGAAAAATATTTTGCAGTAACTATGGTGTAACTTTGTAACTTTTCGAACGATTTTGCCTCAAAACTATACACCTTCAATCCACATCGAGGCTTGTGGATGGTCCAAATTTCAAGTTGATCGGACTTTCCGTTCGACCGCTATCGACAGACATAAAAACAAAAAAAAAAAAAAAAAAACAAACAAACAAACAAAAAAAAAAAAAAACAGAATGAAGTGCCATAAGAGTCAAGTGGAAACGCTCGCTTCGCTCGCTTAATTATAAGTCAACAGATTTTATATTGGTCTATATATTTTATTACACAATCTCGTTTAATCATTGTCTATATCGGGATTGCAATCGCAATCGCAAATCGTGAAAATGTTAACAAGGAAGGATACCTCTACGTCAAAAACCGCACAACATATTCATTTTTAAATTATATCACAAGAATGGGCTTCTGAAATCTGAATCAACAGCGCACTGTGGTTTAGAAAGCCCTACACATTGAATGCTCTAGGTCGTGACTTGTATTATAATCAGTATATGTTTTTTATAAATAATTAATTTGCTTACTAATCGAATTATAATGAAAATACTACGCTAATGGATATGATATTTTATTCAGTCTGTAGGGCTCACCAAAGCACAGTGCGCTGCTGATTTAGATTTTCGATTTCTTGTTGCAATCGTGAGATATAATTTAATAATGAACATTTTCTGAGGTTTTTGACGTAGAGACCACCCTTTCTTATGGCGCTGTTTAAAAGTAACATCGTAATGTCGTAATGATTTAGCAAGGCAACATCTACGGTGGCGATCCCGATCTCGATTACAATCACGATGATGACAATTGTGGTTTGGGCTTTAGTGAACCCATCAAGATGACAGTTCTGTACTTCCAAAGAATCTTTTACCAAATATAAATCAAAGTTTGACTCATCTTTTGGAATTTAATTAAAACGCAAGCGAACATACACGAAGACAAGAATGAGAAGAGGATGTGACAGGTCTAACAAGTTGATCTTATAATAGTCTCTATATCCCACGCAATAACCCCTGGCTTAGCAACCCTCCACTCGCGTTTTGTTTGGAACAGTCATCTGATACATGATACATAATACATCCACTATTTATTCTTTGAATTTTATAGAAAATAATTCTGCTGAGGAAATTTGTATTCGTATCTTTGTTATTACAAGTAAGAATTTCATCACATAATTATTAATGAACACAAAATCAAGGAATTGATCGCTGCCCTTAAAAAAATCCTTCATATTTCATACCGGTTTATCTCAAGTTAATAAGAAATAACTCTTAATTATGGTGTCGCGTTCTCATGTTTGGAACATTGATTTTATGATCACTAGCCGTATATTAATCCAATAAACGGCCAAGTATAACTGGGTGATAATCACTTAAATGTTTACGTGTCACATGGCAATCATACAACACTGACGTCACTGTAACCCTATAAAACCAGAGTCCCCCTCAGTCAACTGTCTGACCTCCTACGGCCGGCGCAGTCGTTGGTCTGCATGTAGTAAACCGCGGTCTCTGCGTTCCAGGTTTTAATCCTGGCTTGGGTATGGATTTATGTTCGTTTTCGTTTTCATCAGCATTAGACTCATCGTCTCAATTAGCCTCGTTGCAAAAAAATTGGACGTAAAACCCCAAATATCATCATCATTGACCTGCTACGCAGCTGTGTATCAGTCGTAGGAAAACGCAACGTGTGGACTCAAGACGGGAACATTATAACTCTCTTGGGGTTATAAGTTGACCTCTCCCCCTGATAGATCAATTGGAAAAACCATAGCTATACGTTTGATCCCGAGTTTAGGTACTGGGGGGGGGGGGGGGGGGGGGGATACAATTTTACAACATTCCTGCTTTATGTTCCTTCATATTTATATCATTTATTATTGTTATTTAATATAATGCATTTTTACATGATTTGACATTATTTAATTTCTCAATTCATTTTTATTCTTCTTGATTTGTTTTTATAGTACACTAGTGTTTTGTTTTTGTTATTATCGCTATTCATGTTTTCATTATTATTAACTGTTTGCATAGCCTAGTTCTAGGTATTGTCCTTCTATGTAAATCAGTTTTTACAACTGAATCGGGCACAGACATTAAATAAATAAATAAATATCATCTTAGAATTTATTCCAAGAAATAATTCTTTCAACACACATTGTGACATTCTTTAACTGTTTGTACGAGTTCTAGCACAGTCTTGTCGGTTTCAAAAATACCAATACCCACGCGAGCGCTTTCTTATTTACGACGCAATTCGCTGTTAATTGTTTGTAACAGACTTTCTGCAAGTGAATATCTAATTAAGGCCAAACGCTTTGCGAGTCCGCATCAGTTCATTAAGACTCACTCATTTATCACTTGGAAGTCAATTACAGTCTTTCTCGGGCGCTTTGTATATCGTTGTTTACTTACATTGCGAGCAGGTGTTTTACAGATAAGAGACATACGTTCTTTCCCACGTACGTCACAGCGCCTTGTACGTTATAAAACGGTATTCTAGCGTTCCTTTTTTTACACTCCCGTAATTGAAAATGCGTTTACGGAAAATAGTTTTAGATCCTATAATTCATTGAACGGGATTGATAAAGTAGGTTCATTTAGTTTCATGATATAGACGCGTGCTATAGAGATCTCAAGTAAAGTCCGACAGATATCTTGAGATAATGTATCAAAGCCCCCATGGACTGTTCAACAGGTAGAAAATATTGAATGTTAATGATTGAAAATTAATATTGTATATTGATTATTATTGTATAATTTTAATGTTGAATTAATGTGCAGATCTTTGAAGTGTAGTACCCCTACCATACATAATGCACTAGCTTCCGCAAGCGTTCGAAACTGCGCCCCTAGGTGAAGGGGCCGACTATGAATTCCAAGGGGTGTTTCTAGATGCATTCTGGTGGCAAGAAAATAAAGTTCTATTAGGAGTGGTTTGGCCAAAGATTACAAAGTCACAAAGTTTGTACAAAGTACAACGTTTGTAATCTTTGGTTTAGCTGTCAATTTTTCATTGTTGTTTTATTGTTATTATTCATTAATGGCGCTGAAAGGAGGTTGCGGTCCTGGGAAGAGGGAGATCCTCTCAAAACTAACATAGATAGCGCTGCTAAGCAACCTCGTTTCAGCGCCATTAATGAATAATAACAATAATACAACAATGCAAATTTACAGCTAATTAAACCACTCATAGAAGTTTATTTTCTTGCCACCAGAATGCATCTAGTCTATTTTGAGTGCTCTAGACCCGCGTCCAGTATGAGTGAGTTTAGTAATAAACTGCCGATGCGCCACCGCCACCGCCACCGCCACCGCTGCATACCGCGCAATAAGCCACCGCCACCGCCACCGCTGCCGCTGCATACCGCGCAATATGCTTGCAATATGCCACCGCCACCGCCACCGCTGCATACCGCGCAATAAGCCACCGCCACCGCCACCGCTGCCGCTGCATACCGCGCAATATGCCACCGCCACCGCCACCGCTGCATACCGCGCAATAAGCCACCGCCACCGCCACCGCTGCCGCTGCATACCGCGCAATAAGCCACCGCCGCCGATACAAGGTTGGCCTTTTATCGCTGCTAGTCGGCTTAACGTTGACGACGCAATACGTTACAGGATCGATCCCGTTTAGTAGATTGATGTCCTTAGGGTTCTTAAAACCTCATACATCATCCGCTCATAATCGTGATAATCGTTGACCGATGAGAAGTACTGACCATTAATTATCATCACGTGACACCATGGGTGTACCAGAATCTTCATTGGGATCGTTTTCGTATAATGATACCATTTTTCATTAGCCGCTTTTATATGTACGTGAAACAATTATATACCAAATAAAAATTAATAAATACATGTAATCACTTTTATTCATCATTGAAGTTGTATATTCACGGTTGAAAGCTTGTAAGTAAGGTTGTAAGTTTGCAATGATCCTATTATTTTAGTCTTGACTATGACGTATGGTAAATAATTAGAAATCGATGTGAATACATTTCAATATTTGTTTACAACGATTATTGTATGTAGGAATATAAGATGACTATACATCTGCTTCTGTACAGCACATAGGATATATTTGATTTGTCGTGAGCCGAAACATTTTCTCCGAATAAATCTTCTTTGAAGTGCAAGGTTTGTATAGAACTGAACGTTTTCTCATGTGTTTCGCCACATCAAGCTCACCGATACCTATGTCAGCATGGCCATGTCTTATAAGTATACTCATCACTCACTCATCACCTCAATTGTCACTTTGCCTAAAAATAATACGTTGCGTCTCAAAACTAATTGTTATTGGCAATTTCCTTTTATTTATAGTAAATTTATTTTAAAAATACACATGCAAAATTAATATGCGTATTGAAAGATAGTTACAAAGCATGAGATGAGACCCAAGTCACAATAGTTATTTTCGTTATTTGGATAAGTTACTAATCTAAGAATAATTTTCGTCTCGATTAGCCTCGTTGCAAAAATATGGGACGTAAAACACCAAATGTCATCATCATCTAAGAATAATTTTCTGTAGATTAAATTACTATTATTTATCTAATGTATGGCCTTATGACTCCTAACTTTTTTCACCACTGCAACCACCAATCAGAAGCTTTCAAATCAAGATATCCATCACCTGACACCTACATTTTTGTTGGTAGTCATAATTCCGGTCAAAAGTAAACAACGATTAGTCAAGTGAATAATAGTAAGGGTAATGGATATATGAGCCCTGACGATTTAAACTAACGAACTGTATAGTAGTATATATTTCTACTCGGCGAATTGTGTTTGGACCCCTTATATAATGAGCTATATGTCCGATGAAAACACATTAGAAAACAACAAAACTATGAGTAATTAAAAACCAATCTATTACGCAATTTACAGTCTTCTCCAACTGATATTTTTTTCTACATCTCAACATTCATCCCCATTTTTCAATGCATTGAAAACAAGATGCTTCCCCGACTATTTCCATTGTGCGATGCGTCATGAGAACTCCTAGAACCCCATCCAAGACGATATAGCGCAAATATATAACGAGGCGATCGTTTAATAGGGTTCAAGAGATTGTTCTCTTTCTATGACTCGTTATACCTTTGATAATACCCCCTTAAACGGTTCATTCAGTAGACGATGCCGTTCTTCAATAGTTGAGTACTGTAATCCTTTTCAATGGAAAGAAATCAAATGGGAAAAAATAGTTATGGAAATCCCGTTGAAATTCAGTGTGACATTGTATTGATTTAAATTGATGTGATACTTGCATGCAAGTATCAAAGATTACAAAGTTTGTAATCTTTGCAAGTATATCGGAGACATTGGAGCCGTCAGAAGAACAATTGGCACATTTAAACAGATACAATTTCTCTCAACGAAAATGTTATTTTTTTTGACTGAGTGGATAGACAATGGTAATACACGCCAATTTTACATTCCACCGATTTTGGGGCATTGCGCCGCCGCGTAGATTAAAACGAGATATACACGATCCGTAATAATAAACACTTGAATTGAAACCATGATGTGCTCTCATCTTCTATACATGGGATGACCACTAGGGTCCAACGAGAACCCCCCCCCTACCCCTCCCCACAGCTTCACGTCATTCTTTGGACAATGCCGTGGCCACAGCTGGTGGCGAAACAACGAGTGTTTAATAATACACGAACATGATCGAATTATCAGCTTCAATCGTAGGCGCGACACAATGTCCCAAAAACAGCTGTTTTATGTAATTACAAGAGCGAAAGATTGCAAACATACATACATACAATCATGGGCGGCCGCAGGCTTTTTTGCCCAAGGGTAGGGGATAAAATTGCAAGTGACATATAATATTTGCACATACCTATTCCTCGCCCCCTCCTCCCCCCCCCCCCCCCCCCACCATCCCAACGCACACCCTTAGATCAGAGGACCTATTATTGAGATGATTGTATAGGACGTAGGAGAGAACATCGATTATGTTCTTTTTATGTATTACTGTAGTTTGTACGACATACAATCTGTATATAAAACTGCAATTGAGCCTAGCCCTAGGACAAATAACATAACATCACTACATTATTTCTGAATAATTATTGTTCTCGTAAGATTTAGGAAAGAAAAAACTGTTAGAATAAAAGCAATATTAGCTATTTAGTCACTTGAGATCTTGGGGCAAGTGCCTCCCTTGCCTCAAACCACCCCCGTGGGGCACCCATGCATATACAACTTTTGTTTTATTTGTGTGTAATTTGTTGGCGAAATAGTGGAAATCCAGAAAGTAATTACACCATCAATGAAGGGAACAGTTTCCAACCAAGTCATTATGGGGTTTATTAGTGAACCTGGAAACTATGTCACAGACGAACTTGGATACTTCTTTGACGTTCCTCTCCAACCTCACGATAAGGGCTGCAGGCTACGTGTTTGGCTTTGTTCTCAAAGCTAGCCTTGAAGCAACGTCGCAAACTACGTCTTGCTACACACAACATGGCCCGTAATATCAAATTATTACTAAGTAATAATCATTCAATAGTCAATGACAATGGATTCAAATTCTTCAATAGGGAAGGCTCATCAAAAATAAATATTCCTCAAAGTACCTAAAAACGGAAGATCATTATCTAAAAATACGGGCGGTATAATATTTATATCTGAGAAGCGTATATTTCCAATTCTATTAGCTTTAAAGTTTGATATTTGGAACTTCCCGAAACGGCTCTTGACGTCATAACTCCTGTCAACAACTGCCTCCTTGAAGTATTCTTAATAATATCAACGTACAATATCTAGGATGCAGTGACTTTACAACAATGCCTTTTATACCAATGTTTTCTTCAGAAAATACATTTTGATACGGTATTTACCAAAACGTGTTTAAAAATAATGCAATTATTTAACTGCTAACATATTGTTGTTAATTAATGTTGAGCAGTGTTCATTTACTAACTAGAAATAAACGTTCATTCAGTAAAAGTGTTATGAGTTCAGTACTATTTGTATGATATAAAATTATTGTTTACACAGTTATGACGTCAGAACTTTTAATCACGAGCAAGATGGCGCAGGTCCGTTTCTGAGCGTGTTTTGACAGCAATATCTTTGACTTGCTGTTAAAGAGATGTTAATGCACCTTTCAACCCGAAACCAATTTAGTTCCTGTTGAATTTAATTTGAGGTAACCAGTAAGCAAATACAAAAATGTGTGAGCATTCCCTATTCAATTCATTGCGGCATTTTACCATGTTGTAAAATTACGCTGGTTTGTCAATATTAACGGGTTGTTTTCGTCGATTTACACAGAAGGCATACAAAAGACTAAATATTTTATGTATAATATAATATATGCCCGTACTGTGTACAACACTGGTTTAGGGAGATTTAATATTATTATTATATCAAAAATTTAAATTATTATGAAGGTCCAAATCATAACAGCAATATACTATTTATTATACCAAATATAAATTAATTCCCTTGACACTCATCACAAGTCTTCCAAAATATGGCACATGCTTTCCTAAGAAATAACTTTTAAACTTTCGCAACCAGGTCATTATAATGATTGTATCATGTGTTGACGCCCCTCACACACATCGTAAAGATATTGTGGAATGTTTTTTATACTTCGCAACCATTAGAGACGCACAATATCTTAGATAACTCTTTCCCAAGTTGAAGATATACTTTAAGAAAATAAATAAGTTTTATCACGTAAAGGTAATTTATTTTATCTTCACCAATATTATTTAAATATTCTTAACATTATTTAAACGTGATGAAATTTGATACTTCCGATTTTCGCTTTAGCATAAGAGCTAATGCACGGATGTGAATCCACTATCCACCGCTTTTCGAGGGGCTGAAATAAAATGCGCTTCCCCCCCCCCCCCCCCCCCCCCCCACCCTTCCTACCACTTCACAATAACGTATTACCGACTCGGCGACGACGTTTTAACGCCCGTATAAAAATATGAAGCTTATAGCAAAGATTACACGTTAGTAATCTTTGCTTATAGCTTCTATATATTGTGTGCTCTGCTGTCTCTAGTATATTCTAGGATGCAAAAAAGAGTTAACATATAATCAGATAAGCCTTTATGGTCTAACATCATACGTTGATAAGATGTCTAATTTTCGCTATAGGAACCATATCAAGGTGGTGGTAGGTCGGGTATAGAACATTTTTATTACATAATAATTAAATAAAAAGTCATAATATGCCGTGCAATGCGCCAATGCCATACATTATAATATGTCACTTGTTTTGTTCGTTATTACTTATTGGCATTGGTTTTATTGTAATTAAGTGTGTAGGTCTATTGTTTGTGTTAATACATGTGTGTTTCGGTCGTCCGTCTTTTTTGGATTGCAATGCAACGGAACCCGGGTTCCATTCACAACATTGTATTCTCAATATGAAGGCTTCCATAGACGGGACAAATATATTTCCGTTTCATGGATGCACAATGGCCATTTTGGATAATAAATACGAAAGACCGGCCAAGGATTATAGCATTTATTTAAAAGCTTTTATTCTAGAACAGTCAATTCCACGAATATGACAACATAAATGTAAGGATTACAGATAATATATGAGATAGTAGCTCTTTATTTATGAGGTTTGTTTCCACCGCTTGGCATTAATTGCAGAGGAGCAGGGTTTGATTTCCAGTCGGGGCAAATTTGAGTTACAATTTCTATTTGTAAAAATTATCTCTTCGTATGTATGTGATAAAAAAAAATTTTTTTCGGTAAAACCAATTACTAGTTACGCTTTTGAATCGTATAAATACTTTTTTTAACGTGGAAGTAGTGATTGGGATTACAGAGAAATGTTTTCATTTTATCACATTTTGCAACCAACAAAATTTTAAAAATCACATTTGATTATAGGGGTTTTAAGCTTAATGTAGCATCATGAATAATCTACAGATTGATTGATTTTTAGGGATTATAAAACGCGTCAACATCTTGGTTATTTGCTTGGTTATTTGGTTAAAACGAGACTTTAAAGGGATAGTGCGGTTAAAAACTAGAAAAACTATCATTTGTATATGTCCACCTTCAAATATGGAAACTATTCTTTAAAAGCAGGCGGTCAAAAAATTAAAGAAAACGCGATTTTTTGGCTTGTTGCTACCAAGAAGCACCGAACAACTTTTCCTATGGTAATTCCCATGTACAAAAAATGTTGCCTCGAGATTAATAGCCTTTTCGAGCTTAAATAGGGCACTTATCAAAAATCGATCAAAAGTTTGAGTGTGTATCGTTTCTCTACCGATAACATGCTTCTTAGTAGGAACGTGTACTTCTTCAAAATGCCCTGCAATAAATTTTCTTGTAACTTGATGTGTAGAAAAGTGGCAAACTGTTTTGAGCGGCACTGTCCGCAGTCACCGAGTGTTGTGGCTAGGGTGCTCTGTCTATCAGAAAGGCGCTAGCGAGCTCAGAACCGATACAGCTGTACTACGCTTTAGAAGAAATATGCAGCAGAGCTGCTGAAGTGTATCTAGTAGAATAGCTAAATGTTCACTATTTTTTTCTTGCATTGAAGCAACCTATATTTTATTTTACACATAACTGAATTTCATGGACTTATGACTCATTGGTGATTTTTTGTTTTTCACTTGACTACCCCTTTAAGTGTGTATATAATATAGGTAACAAAAAATCCTATAAAACAATCCAGAGCTGATGGGTACAACGGCTAAAACTCACAGAGCAAGTTTAATGGAGATATAGCAATAATAAGAGATTTTTAGTCTATTGTTCGATAGATCCTGTGTCAACAACCACTAAAACGACAAAAGTTTGTTCCAGCCGTGTCCCGTTAAGGTGAATGTATTTAGGTTTCGTAACTTTTTTAAATTAAATTTTTTTGACGAAGGTTGATATTATG
This sequence comes from Isoperla grammatica, assembly GCA_945910005.1. Taxonomy (NCBI): domain Eukaryota; kingdom Metazoa; phylum Arthropoda; class Insecta; order Plecoptera; family Perlodidae; genus Isoperla; species Isoperla grammatica. The sequence goes on from OX246739.1 coordinate 42,411,949, forward strand.
TCTGCCAACACACTTTTAAAAAATTCCATTTATTTTTTATACGTGTACCGATAGCTTGAAAACTCGTAACGTTGATGCTTCTAAGACCTATACGAATACGAACGGGTGCTTGGGATTTGATCCTAATTTGAGGCAAACTTGTATTGCAATTGCTACATATTGGTAAAAATAAAGTCACATGGACATAAGGATCAGAAAAATGTGTTGTTAAAAGTTTAAAGAGTGATTGACCTTACGATACAAAAAATTCTTTGTTAAAAAAACATAAGAATTCTTTGCTCATTGTCAAAGAGTTAACTAATGGAGATCATAAAAAGTTTTGCCTGCTTCTGAAAACCTGGAGAGAATAAAACGATGGTTGTGCCTGGATCTCCGGGACGAAACATTAACTTAAACATTTCCCAGTATCATCGACAGTCAAGATCGATATACGAGAGGTAAAATTTATCTCAAGTCCCAGGCTAATTTTCTTGAAGAACACAAAGGTACCAATGCAACCTTTTGGAATGGGCTTATTCATGAGAATAAGCGACTGTATGGAAACAATGGGCAATTTCCACCACAGCTATAATTACAAACCCCTCGACGGGATGATGGCTTTACTCTTGTCCATCGACTTTCAGATCGCAGGAACAACGCATGGATACTCAGTACATTTCTATAGGAACAGAGAAAAGCCGTTGAGCGCGCCACTGAAATAACACCCAGCGCTCCCCGTGGCATTGTGAACAGTTAGTGACTGAACGTATGAATGTTTTCAATGGTATTGGTACACCGGATATCTCTTCTTATAGCGAAGGATGTTGTATTAAGTTAACCATTTCAGGATAATATGTTCCCAACATTAAAACATATACATACACCTGCACCTGAGTTACCTCAAATCTATTAATCCGAGATGTTCCTTTTGGATAAGTCGAAACCCCATAAAATATAGACCAAAATATCAACAAATCGTATTTATAAGAGTGGAAATATAAGAGAAATATTAAAAATGTTAAATTCGAATGCTAGAATAGTGAATTATTAAAAGTTGAAATGGTTATTTTAACAGAGCATTTTATAAGAATTAAAATTTGGGGCTACATGTGGTGTAGGATTTAATAACTATACGAAAACTGGAAGCTCATTTATTTTACTCCTGTGACATCAAACATCGTTTCACAGTTGATGACTTTTTAGATATATTTTCGGTAAAAGTAAAAAACATCCTTTGTGTTCGTGAACCGAGTCAATTGAGAGTCGTATCATAGAGTTTGTTAATCCAACGAAAGTCGCAGAGTAGAGATGGATTAATTACGTTCTTACTGTTCGATTCAGTCTTCGAGTTGTCGGTTTACACATTTAAGATTTAAGAATTAAGGGTTAACAAAATCAAATCAAGCCAAAAGCGTTAAGGCGTTTACACACTTTCCTATGAGTTAATTTTTAAGGAAACCATAGCAACGTTCTAAATCTTATACCTAAAATTCTTAGCACAGCCAATGAAAAGCGACGTTTTCAAAATCCGTCCAATGGCAGCAATCTTAAGTAAAACAGTTAAGAAAATCGAATCAAATCGTAAATCTTAGAAAAGTGTGTAAGTAAACCGACCTTTACCACTGAAGAGAGGTAATCATCTTACCACTCCGACTATAGGCACTGCCTGGGGGATATAAACCGTTTCGTGCGGGACGCATTGTCCAGCCTTTGTGATGCGGTAGGAAGTTCGGGCGAGATAAAGATTTCATGTGTATGTGTATAATACGTGAAAAGAGATATTTGAACCTTCCTTGAAATTTACCCTTTACTTTCATCGCCAGTCTAAATGATGTAATGATAAAAATTTTACCGCCGTGTTACACGATTGAGAAACTCGGGCAAGTTGGCTTTTCGCATACGCTTCTCGCTTCTCGCTACGAGTATAGACGCACTTGCCGGCAGCCCGATACACGGGCGAGCCAGCTCCCACGAGCTCGAAAAATGTCCACCGTGTTCAACTTCCTAGCGAGTCAAGTTAGCGAGCTCCAATCAAACTCGTTATTTTTACACTTGACCACTAACACATTGAGAATCTATTAGCTTATCCTATTATTAAAGTTGAGAAACTGTAAGAATGTTGGTTCCCTCCATATCCCCTCCACAGCTACCCGACCCCCCTCAACTCCGTGACAACCTGATAAAATGAGATACGTAAGTGAACATCAGTTTGTTTCAGTTGTTCAGTTTGTTGTTTCATCGAGTTGAGGGGGGTCGGGTAGCAGTGGAGGGGATAAGGAGGGGGCCGTCATTCTTACAGTTTCTCAACTATATCTACTTTTATATTACTATTATGTATAATTAGATATTATATATATTACACATGCAATGCGGCGGTTACCACAGATAATTAATGTGAATTAGTGATCTGTGCTTTTACAATATACATATTCTCAATATCGGCAATCAGATTGATTTCCAATCGCTGTATTATGCACAAGATTAATCGAATCATGTTCCTACCATAAGCACTAAAATTTGTCGTGGGTCGTTTTGTATTAAAATATGCCTTCGTATGTTATTTAACTCGATCGTAAGTCGCATAATTAACAGAAATTGAAAACACGCGTTCATCTCATTCCAAGCTAATTGTATATAGTTTACACATAAGTAAACACATTACACACATTATACATTAAACATTATTAAATTTACAAAAACAAACTTTTTACTAGTTGGTTGTTTTATGGATAGGTTGCTATGACAACACTGCGAGTTTCAACGGTCTAACCATTACACGCTGCAGACAGATATAATACAACACATTTAGCGCTCGCGTCCAAAAGACCAAAAGCATTGGCATTTTATCAGGAGAAGCACAAATCAGTTGGAAACGCTACGTCTGCCGTTGGTCACAGCCTTGTATAGACTGTAAAATAGAGTGGCGTATCCAAAACGTTGGCCTTTTATCAACATTCAACACTGCCGACAGAACCAAAAACACTTTCAACAATATAACAATATAACAATAACAGAATCAAGCCATCGAGTGGTGGTAAATATTATACATCCAAATACCTTACAATAATATTGCAAGGTCCACTAGATCGCTTGTAGCGCGCGCGCAGCGCGCTTTGCGCTTCGCAATTACTCCGCTAGGAGTAAATCCAGTAGACCTTGTAATATTGTAGTAAGGTATTTGATACTTTCATGATCAAACCAAGTATACTAGCCCCAACGAAAGGATCATTGTCTACTGCCCCTTTCATCCGCACCAAAAGAGAGAAAATCAAAAGATACCTGGCGTTCTTTCACACATTTGTAAATTCATGGTTCGGCAATTAGTCGAGTGCACAGGCGGTTTGGCCACGCCCACCGTTACAGGTAACCAACGTAAGATCTTAAATGATCCCCAATGGACCTGTTTAGATTACATGGTAGGAATTAGAGAAGTAGAAAATTAAGTTGTCACCTTGAATTCGGCTGTGTCGTAAGCATCAGAATATTTTCGTTGGGGCAACTTTAACGAAGCTACGTTCACACTGGTAGTTAACTTATTATTGTATTCTAATTCTAGTGTAATTGTTGTTACATTGTATCATCGCCGTCCCCTAGTAGTCGTATTCATAGTCGTCCCCTACCCCTAGCGGCACCCATTGTTACCAAGGTAACAGTAAAGGCCCATTCAAGATTAAACTTAACCGTAAACTTACAACTTTAAGTAAGGTTTGGTTTATGGAAGATCACATGATTGTTCACGACTTTTGGGCTACGGTTAAGTTTGGAACGATCAAACTTTAAAATAAAAATAAACTTAACAGTAAGAAAGAACCAATCAGCGCCAGCCGCAAAGCCTAGGCTAGCTAAATCGAAAATGGAGCCGAAACATGCTCAGAATTTATTTGACGAAACGTTTTTAAATGAGTTTATGAAGACCTTGCGGCTACGTTTAAGTTTAAGTTTACTACTAAGTTTTTATCGTGAATGAGCCTTAACAGTTTTATGCATGTTATTTCCTATATAGAAAACAAATCCATATCAACAATGGGTGCCTCTAGGTATAGGGGCCGACTATGAATTCCAGCCCAAGTTTTACAAGATTTAAGTAAAATACACTAATATTTCGCGTTGGTTTAAATATTAGGACTATCTCTTTGCCTTAAAGTCTAAATATATGTACAAGTGATAAAATTATAAAATTTATAATACTTACATCCACTATAACGCCAAATGTATTGAAACACAAAAAACCTACACTGTGCGGACTTTTGAAGTTAACAGAAATATTATTTACCGATCCCGAGATTTCATTCACATTCCGAAATGTATTAAACGAAAATTAATTTTAAAAAATGTATTGAAACACAAAAACACACATTCAGCAAACAAACTTTCAAACTTTTATGAAATAATTTAACGATCCCGTTTTTTTTGTTTTTTTTTCAACACACTCGTCTCACAACCGCGGCAATACAATATTACTTTGTTCTTATTTACCTTATGTGACCGCGTGTACGTCTAGGGCTCCGTATATTATCTGAATGAGGCGTCCGCGGTGCGGTGGGTTAACAACTGAAGTAGACGTCGGACGTCCTTGCGTTCTATATACGCGTCGCGGCGCCCCCAACGCGCGCGCGTGCGCGTCGCGTATATGTGCCAAACTCGACGCACTGTACTGTCTGCTGCCGGCCTGCGGCTGTTCAACAACACTTATTTCACTCAAATAAATCAATCGAACGTTCGTTGGTTTGTTTCAAGCATTTTACCGTTGTTTTTTACGCACTATGGAAAATCTGTACACATCAGAGTTTAAAATAAATATTTATTAAAATCAAGTTGAATTAAATCGAATGTTCACATACAAATTATGCATAGCAGAGAATAAATGTTATTGAACCCCACAGGCGTCTCAGGGTCAGTTTCACCAACTTTAACAGGCGATTTTTTGTAAATCGGAGATAAAAAATGGCGCCCGGTAGAAGCCACCGTGCACTTTGTATGTAATGTTTGTTGAAACAATGGTAACCAATCCGAGATTAGTAAATCGGCCGATTAAAAAGTTTGGTGAATTCGAACGCAAGTGTCTATGACTCTGGTCGACGCGGTGGCACTCCTAGGGTTAATTTATGAGCAGCACACAGGATATTTTAACAATAATTTTCACACACCTCGTATCTTCTTTCAAAACCAGAGTCAACGAACATAAATTAAATCAAATTAATTTGTATTATATTGAATAACAGTTTGTTAATTCGATTTAAGATTCTGTTCGCTTATAGACGGCTCCCATACGAACACCGAAGTTCAACAAGATCGCGGTATTCGTTAGGAGAAAGTGTGATTGCTCTCCCCTGAAACCCTAGTAACCGTTGCCTAGTTACAGCGGATTGGTGGGTTCGAAAGATTCTGTAACAGCTCGTCAACTGCTCGGAAGTTCAGGTTATTGGCGGAAAGCATAACACCGCACATTCAGGTGGGATGTAAAGCATCGGTCCCTTAATTTTTCGACCGGAGAAGGCTATGTGCCAGAATCAGGTTTCCCCTCCACTTTTTCACTATAATTTATCAACCACCATAAGATATTAAATAATCTTGGTCCTGTTGAAACGATGCAATAAATAAAATCAATCTGTATTGAACTGTCCTGTCTACAATCAGTCAGAATCAGGTTTCTCCTCCCGTTCATCAAATTTATCAACCATCATATGATATTAAATTTATGTAATGTTTTTCCGATTTTTATTTTTCAATGTTCTTTTTTCTACATCAGTTTCTTTCGTTTTATTTTGTATTGTTTGTAATCTTGGTCCTGTTGAAAAGATGCAATAAATAAAATCAATCTGTATTGGACTGTCCCAGTGATGATTTCAGGCATATCCCGGGGGGGGCTCCGCCCCCCCCGGCACTTGTAAATGCCCCCCTAGCAGATTGAAAAAATCACATGAAGTATTGTAAATTTGCAAAAAAAAAAATGCAAAATACAAGAAAATGAGGTATATTTTTCCACCTCATATAGGACTAGGAAATTAATCGATTTCCACGAAAAACTCATCAACATAAATGTTGCAACATTTTATTTTCTATTTAAACGATGTAAGATAAAGGTTAGAATGGCAAATAGGAATCACCTCATATTCGATAACTGACAGGATGGCATCAACAGAGACCATAATCCCCTCCACCCCTGCCTTTTGTCACGGCGTAAAAAAAAAGCCATAAAATGAGTTACTAATTTAGCAACACCCCAGATTTTTATCAGCCCCCTCTAGGAAAAATGTCTGAAATCATCACTGGACTGTCCTGTCTATACAATCAGTCAAAATCGTGAAAACGCCGTAACACAACACACGCTAGTTTGTTTGCGGCTTAACGAAAAATCAGAACACAATTGCCAATCTCATAATCATATTATACAGTGTTTTCTTTATTGCAATGAACCACCATTAGTCAGTCACAGTAGTTAAATATCTCTATACTAAATAATCCTCGATCACCACAAAGTTGTATTGAACTCGTGTTTGTATACCGACGAATCCTCGTGAAGCTTTTCACCACGGTTCATCCGACGAGTGGGATTTTATGGGCACTCACAAATAGTATCGTGTTTTATGTGTTTGCGGCTCTCTACAGTGACGCAATACTACACAAGTAACTGTAGAGATAAACCTCACGCGGTGCTATAACAGTGTGAATGTAATGTGACGGTCAGTTGTATGGACAATCTACAGAGTATATGAATAAATAATAAAATAAATTAAATTAAGTATACCGTAAACGTTAGCTTAATTCGCTTACATTCTTTACGTCTGTTCTTGTTAAATGATTACAGATTCGTTGTATATCCAGCGGAAGTTTTAATTTTACGTTGACTTCGCTAGCTACAGCGTTGATTAACGAAGCGTTACTGAGGTCTGTTATCCGGTTGAATGATTTGAATACGAATTTTGAATCCTGCTAAAAGACATTTGACTTAATACGAAACAAATTTCCATGACAGTAACATTGTAATTTGCATAAATAGTAGTATTCTCTAGAGTATATGCATCGTTTATGCTGCCATTGAAAAAGATGCGGTGCATGCAGTATCGTCAAAATGTAATTCATAAAGCGAAGAAGATGAAGAAGAATAAAAGGAAAAGGATAAAGAGAAATAGAAAGAGAAAGAGCGCAGACAAAAAACATTCACATCAGTACATTAAATACTTGTATTATATTAAAAGCATTTTGGTGTATATCGTTTCCAAATTAATTTTCTGGAGAAGACTGTGGTAATAAATGTTTTGTTGTCAAGTCACTGTCTCCGAGGTTATTGTAAAAAGGAATGTACTTCAAGGAATATTTTATTCCTGAAGAGTTCTCCCTAATTGAAAGTTAAAGGTCAATTTCCAGTATTTAGAAGTTAGTTATTTAGTTGGTTGGGGCTTTAGGCCACATAACGTCATGGATATTAGTGCATATTATATGTTTGGCATCGATGTTAGTTCATATGTGTTTGGCTCTAGGAGGGGGAGGGCGGTTAAACCCCCACCCCCCTTGGTGCGCCATTGAGTTAACCAAGATCAAAGTGCAGCTTGTTGTCAATATTCGACTTATGTTCCTTTGTATAGTTATCTCTGCTTCAACCTGCACAAAGGTCACTTCAAAGTCAGCGTAATTGTTTTACTACCCTACAACCTACTAACCTAATATATTATATATCCAATTCATACGTTCTTATGCACATAAACTACCTCTGGACTTCTCATTGTCACACTGCCGCACGGCAAATGGGAAACCTGGGTTCAATTCCTAATCAGTGTTGAGGTTTTAGATCTCTGGTTGCACCCAAGAGAGCAATTTAGTTATTAATCATTTAATCATACATAAATGTATACACAATTTCGGTCAAGTAATGTTATTACACAAATATTTTTGAAATATGATAATCCAGCTGTGAGGGTTTTCCGGATTCAGTATCCGAGTATTTGTGTAAACACCCCGTATAACCCTACCCATACGTACATGGGTAACGGGCAGGGCTCTAATATGGGAGGATTTATAGTACCTACATTGTATATTTCCATGTGTTCTCGCAGTGCAGCAGTATCTGCCACATCAATCAGCAGTAACAGCAACTCGTCCCTCGCACAGTAGTCAAGTAAACGAGCCGAGTTGGTATTGTTCTCATTAGCGGGGATGAACTGAACATACATTCTATAGTAGGGGTCCTGCTGGATGGTTCAGTCCTAGACTGAGACAGCCCCTCTCCCCCCCCCCCTTCCTCCCCCCCACGCTCCTACTGAGCGATGATTCAGATCGCTTCTCGCTTTTTTCACACTTGTCATCGGACATCCACTGTAGCAGGTTCTACCCCATTCCTCCTTACACACACAGTTTTACTGTTATCACACCAGCCCTCATGCAGGCTTACGCGTTTTTAATCCTGTTTCTTTCATCTGCTCTAAAGGGCCCAGTCCGGGAGAGCGTTCCAGCAAAGTTCAAATCTAAACCATTGTCATCTAGTAAGTAGATAAACGTAGGCAGACCAACCTAATGTTGCAGTTGCTATGATACTGAGGGTTACTCAGGAAAAAGTGAGAGGTAACAAGTACCGTCTATAGTGAATGAAAAGTATCAGAATGTCCTACCCCTACACTATATAGGGAAATTCTCTGTGTGACGCGTTGATAAGAGAGGATGTTGACGTGAAATGAAATCGAACATTATGCCGAAAAGTTTTCAAATACATCGCCAAAAATCTGCACATAGACGAATTCTGTTAGGCTGTACCCGAACAGTCTAGAAAAAACATTGCAAACAAGTCGCGTGCAAACGTGCTGCATAAAGCTGCCGTTAAAAAAATCGAAGACTTCATTTTATGTGCAAGCCGAAGTTTGCCGCTCTCCATTGATGCGAAATAAGTGTAAGTGAGGTCCGTCGGATAGCCATCCCAATTTTAAACACCTGTGCGCTGCGGCGTTGCCATGATTCAACACTCACTGCAGTAGCGGTCGCTCGCACGTCGCGGGTATTTGATATGGCAACGTGGGAAAGGTACAGGGTTCTCTATTGAAGTTTACGATTCATTAGAGAACTGAAGATCTATCGCGCGTGAAAGTGCTACACGGGCAAGTTCTTTAGTAAAATTAGTCTTCTTTGAGGATTATCTCTTGCTAAAATGAGGTCTCCGATTTTTTTTTTTTTTTTACTTTACAGAGTTTGGGGCGACGCGTTAGACGCGTTAGGCGTGTCGACCAATCAAACTGCGAGTTTGCCGCTTCAGCCGCGGTGAACGCGAAACGAACCCATGCAATAATGCACAACTTGTTAATTTCCTGTGTTTTGATCGACGACATAATCTATAACCTACAAACCATATTTTTCTTCCACATTTCGAGATCGCGCTCCTGTAAACACGTCGACGCGAGCAACGCACGTCACAGCTAACGCGTCGCTCCCAACCCAACGCTCGACTACAATAACGGCAGCTTTACGGAATTGATCATGTGTATCTCAACCCTATTAAAGTTCCATCCATCAAAATATTCTTTGAAAACTAATTCGCTGTGCCTTATTTTTATTTTTAATGATAAATATTGTGCATTAAATTCGAGATTCTGCTCGTTTTCTTCATAAATGACTCAGGCCTGTATTATGCAGGCCGCTAAAAGTTGGCAGGTTGTTTTCTCCGAAGAAATTACGCCATAATGAAAAACAAGTAAGCGCCGCACTAAATATTTACCGATTCGTTATTGTACTAAAGTTGCCGTCATCTAAAGAGTTCATTCGAGTTCTGCGAAATGCCTTCCCCTCTTACCCCCACCAGCGTCCGGGCCTCACGACGATCTCAAGGCGGTCGTACGACCGTCGTGAGGCCAAAATCCGCCGTGTGTACGCAGCTAAAAATACTGACCAGGCAGAGATTGGAACGGATCGTCGTACGATCGCCTCAAGACTGTACACACGAGAGATTTCCATCCAATTTTCATCCGATCAGTCCATCCGCCTGACCGCCTTGAGATCGTCGTGAGGCCAAAATCCGCCGTGTGTACGCAGCTTAATAGACCGTCGAGCTGTCAACCAAAGCTGTCAACGATCTTCCAATTAAATAAGCTACTTTCAATAGAAATGTATTCCTTTATTCTAAAAACATGTAATTCTATCATTATTAATTTTACGAATATATTTCACTGTCTCTCTTCGTCCGTGCGCGGGCACTGGTGGGGGTAAGAGGGGAAGCATTTCGCAGAACTCGGATGAACTTTTTAGATGACGACCACTTTAGGCATCCTATTGTGCACATAAATGGAATATATGAAATTTTACAGCAAATTTTCTGTGTACGATCTATTTATACTAGTTGATTGCGTTTGTACTAATACTCTATACAATTCCGTTTTTGAGATTTTCCATCACCGGTGTGGACGCTTCCATGCGAATGATTATTTAATTGAAACGTTCGATGTTGCGTTGCTGATAACAACACAACGGAACATGATTTTGTAATACAATGCGTTAATTGGATTTACATCATATACACAACTCAGTTCTCCAGCAACGCATTTCATTCACTAATTTAAAACTGAAAATTAAGCTTATAATGCTGAACTTTAAAACAACTATTTAATAATACTAGTATTCTTTGTTCCAGATGCAAGTGCTATTTTGTTTTCTGTATATGGTTGAATTAACCAATTCAGATTAAAATATTTTGAAATTACGTATATCGAAGTACATCAGATTCAATATACAGATAAAATAAATACATTTTAAACCTACCCTAATGTATTTAAGTGAGTGAACCGAGCATTTTCATTCTACTTTTATGGCACTCGTTCGGTCGCCCCCCCCCCCCCCCCCCTCCTCCCACCCCCCACAAAAAATGAGTTAAATATCTTGTTTTAATTTAAGGGGTGGCGTTTGAGCTAGGCCCGGTAATTTGAAATATTTAGTAGATTACTAACTTGGTTTTACCATGGAAACCACCAATGGAAAGCCTGATTGCTTTGGTGAAAACAAATTCATATCCATTAGTTATTATCCTATCTCAAACTTTTTCAACTCCGATTGGACGCTATAGGCGGTGATTCTCTGTGAGCAAACATGGCGAGTGCAATGCAGTTTGAATTTAATTTTTGTTGAAGCCATGATTACCAAAGCGTCCTGGTAGCACACTTTTATGTGTCTGTATGGCCCGTGTGTGGCAACTATCTGTCTGTGCTAGGCATGGCTAGGCGTGTGGCAAGCCATGAGGCTTGAAGCTCATGGCTTGTGAGAAAGACGTTATTATGACATAAAATAATTGACGAGGAATCAATGAACTAACTGTTAACTGAATTGTGCGTGAACTGTTAATGTTGCGACAAGGCACGAATAAAAAGGGGGGGGGGGTACCTGGTGACACGAGAACGGGATAAGACAGGGGTGAGGACAGGAGGACCGATATTACTGTCTTACCTTGATGTTCCAGGGTTGTCTTGCCAGGTCTCCAGTAGCCGTGGATGTGGGGCTGGTCTTGAGGCGTTTGTGATTGATTTTGACGGAAATAAACTTGATCGTTGGTGATTGATTTTGACGGAAATAAAAATACAGAGAAACTCGTACGCACAGTTGTTAAATTAAATCACTCGAAATAAGTTAAAGAAATATGATATTGTTAATTAACACGAAAATAGCAATCTAGGTGTTACTATGGAAAACGCCCATTGTAGATGTAGATAAGCGGCTAAGCGTGCTCTATGAGGGTGGTTGGATTGAAAAAGAGCATTCGTCTGTGTAGACGGAAGGTAGACAGTAAATCGAGGGATGGGGAGGGGGGTAGGAGTGAGTGAAGCACGGTAGGGGAACCGGAAAATGATACAAATGACTGGCGCGAACAGCTAAGAAAACTTTTCTAGAATACCATGTGGGTCCGCCTCCGAATACGCATGTACAATGTACATACGAGATACATATTTAAGTGTGTGTTGTACAATCTACCGGAACACTCCCTCCCCCACTGGATTTTTCTTACTGTTAACTATGCTGACAGTTTTTTTTCTTTAACTCATCTCAACTCCTCAACTCAGCCTTTCCTCAGACTCGCCCAACCACCAAACACAAAGCAGCATTGCCACGTGGACTGCTCTGTGATTGGTGGTTGGGCTAGTCTGATCAAGAGCACGTGAGGAACGACTACGCATTTCACCCATAGTCCCGGTTCTGGCATAGCTCTAGGCTGGTCGAGCGTCTGGCTAACTCATATGGCTAGCCCGTGTCTGGCTAGCCCGTGGCTGGCTAACCGGGCGGCTGGCTAGCCGCATATGGCACCCACGAGTTCATCCGGCTGGCCATACGATGCCCTTACAAGGCCAGAATATCATGCCCACAGTTGGTTGGACTGCCAATAACTCGTCCATAAGCACATATGGCTAGCCGCAGTGGCACCCACGATTTCATCCGGCTAGCCATATGAGGCCCTAATAGTGCCCAAACAGATGTGCTACTAGGGCGAGATCAGAACTCAACAAGTTGGTGTATTGGGACCATTCAGTCACTTTTAATGTGTTTGTTGAGCCAAATAAGAATGGACGAAACAAAAACATTTGCGCTACATAATTGTTTTTTAAATGTTATCTGCGCAAAATCAGTATAAAACGAATCATGATTGTAATTAATTTGTGGCGCTAAATCATGTTGCGTGGCAATGGAGCACGGTTTAGTGGTTCGACTAATCTTTTACATAATTACATCACTAACACCCGTCTGCCTGATGCTACATAATATCGTGTTATTGAATTAATTTACTTGTGACCTATATTGAAACTAAGCTAAACGTAGTTATATTCCCAATAAAACATGCCTTCAGTTATTGTGTCATGCAATCACATATTATTACTACCATCAAAGTAAAAAGAAAAGTAGTGGAAATCAGTTACCTATCTAAAATTCAATAACACAATTTAACGGCGTCTTCACCAATAGATTTCAAAAGGTAGCAATTAGATGTGTGGTTTGTGAGATTTTAAATTAGTATAGCCACGTTATGAACACTGTATGTTAAGTTTTCGTACATTAATTTGCCACGGCTTGAAGAAACGGAATTGCCCAATTCCACCCGATTTGGTAGCCACGAGTACCGGTATAGAATGATTTCAATTTCTTGTGAATGTTAAGTATTTTCGTGAGACCGAGTGAAAGTGGATTTTGTTCAGGAAAAGCAGAGAGCGTCGTCTTTTTGTCGTTGTCGGGGTACGTTGTCAGCTGGCGCCGACCACACAAGGATAGAAAGTTACCATAATTGAAAATAAGCGCGTTAAGCAAGTTTGCCAACTACAGTGATCATGTCGCAAGGAATAAAGAACTGGGCCATCCCCGAGATAACGAAGTACTTCATCTTTTTATATTTCGGTGTTTTAGATTAAGATTTCTCGCTGTTGAATTGTGTTGTTGAATTTTTGGAACACGCTTCCAATTAAAAAAAAAAACAATTATTTATTAGAACGAGAACTAATTATACTCTCTTGAGAATGTCAAATTAAACAATGACAATGAAATGTTAAGCATTAAAAAGTAATTTAACTGCCAAGCATTGTGCTAATTGTGCCAAGTGGGGGCACACATAACAAGCTCAAAGGAAATGTATTTTGACAAACGTGCTGGTAAACAAAAAGAGCTACGTTTTTATATAATTTGATACGCCGTACAGAACGTCCTCACTCCACCCTTTACTTAATTCTTGTCGCTTTTATCTTTAGTGTTATGTTATAGCTAACGCTAGCCCATTTTAAATTATTAACTCCAAACCAGCTCCAAACGTCTTCTACCCAACTTCAGTTTTCAAATCTAGTGGTGTTTTTGTATTGATTGTAATATTGATAAGAACATTTTGATTATGCCTAACTGGAATCGTATGAACAACACTGAACATCACTGAACATTAACCGTGGGTTTTCACTACTGAGGAATCTGAAGGGGAGTCCTATTCTACTCAAGATCGAGACTGACAATATTTGCCGAGAACTTATTTTCTTCAAATCCCGCGGAAAAAGTTTCAGATAAAATCCGATCGTAAACCAATTCGAACAAATACTCAAGCAACTCTCCAGGAACCAGAATAAATGAAGTATAGAAAGTTCCTGGCATGGGACCCTAATCAGGTTTATTTGGATGGTGCTTTTTATAAAAGTCTTGAAGTCAGTGTTGTGTCACAAGTGCTAGAGTGACAGTGCTTGGTATCCAATTGTGTAAACACATTTGTCTGTAGTATTAGGATTATGTTCCTGTATTCAATTGTGTAAACACATTTTGCTTCTTAAGTTTGTCTGTAGTATTAGTGTATTATTTGATACATTAGCTTAATTATAAAACTAAATATCGGACTATACACTGTTCATTTAAAAATTAAAGCTGTGGCAAGAAACAGTGTATTCTAACACTTTGTGTTCTAACATTTCACCTGTTGTACTAAGTTTCTTTATAATATTAGCATAGTTTTTGGATAAAAGTAATATATTTAGATAAGTCATAGTAGGGCATCGAGCATTTTAATGCAAACAGTATAAAATAATATTTTGAAAGTGTTATACTTTATAGGATCCCATAAACAAATAAATAAATAAAATCAAACTTTATAGATATGCACGTTGGACTATACGACTGAACTCAACTATAACTAATTCTCAAGCCACTAGTTGTATAGATCATATATTTCTTAATTCTAAATAAGTAAGTAAACGTAACATTTATACTTATACTTCGTTGAATTTTTTCGGTTACTCTTGTACTTTCACTTACCACTTGTTTCAATCCTGATTGTTGTAACTTATTTACTGATTCAACGTGTTTTATTGGTTAAAGTCTCTGACAGTGACATTTTCACTAGTTACAATTTCTTTAAACCAATGTTCAATACAATCAATAAATGTGAGGAATTGGGTTAGTGATACAGAACATGCAACTGTGAATGTTTATAGCGTGAACTCTTGTCAATTTTGAAACCATGAATTGCCGGTAAACTTGATTTTCATATTTTCCTTGTATTTCGATCAATCCTTAGTATATATTGACACTGCTCCTGTTGCCTACGTTGAGATTCATATAACTGAGTGGGGTAATATAAGTACTGATCTCTATTTCCCGTAGTGATGTAAATTAAATGTGAAAATAAGTAGGTTCTCATTGTGGCCAGGAAATCCCTGCTCTCATTAGATGTGATGTAAAGTGGGATTGTCTCTCAGCGTGACTATGGTATTATAACGATCGTACTGCTTCGCACGTAAGAAAAGTCATTATAAGTAATGTCGCCAGACTGATATCAGACCACGATTATTCGCTCTCAAGCTAAGAGATGAGTTTTAAATCCATTTTATATGACTTCAATAATTGTGTTTCAGATGCTAATCATTTTCTCTTCTTTTCTTTCTACCTATCCATCTAACATTCTTTCTTTCTTTCTTTTTTTCTATCTTTCTTTCTTTCTTTCTTTCTTTCTTTCTTTCTTTCTTTCTTTCTTTCTTTCTTTCTTTCTTTCTTTCTTTCTTTCTTTCTTTCTTTCTTTCTTTCTTTCTTTCTTTCTTTCTTTCTTTCTTTCTTTCTTTCTTTCTTTCTTTCTTTCTTTCTTTCTTTCTTTGAATTCTGAAGTTACGAAGTTACGAAACTTTAATGTATAGATGAGCTGTAACTTAAGTAGATCTAATAAATGATTGGAGGGAAACCCCGTTAAATGTTGGATTAAATACGGGTTTGATTTCGATTATTGGGTTCAATACCACTCCCCTTCTCATTGAGCAATTAAGATAGACGTCCTCAACTCTCTCCATAAAATGCGGCCCCGCAGACCAAACTAAGTAAACACGATTCATCGCATGTGGGTTACAGGGGGGAGGGGGGAGGGGTGCGGTGGGAGGGAGAGAAGTGTAATGCGTCATCGAAGGTTTGTAGTACTAAATGGTTCTAGAACGGTTCTCATGTACGCACGAGCAAGATTTTGATGTACTATTATCTGACATACACACCGCACATAACTAACTTCTGTTCTGTGGACAGAATCTAATGGAAAAAAATGTCGCACCACTCTTAATTTGAAGGTGACAATTTTATATTCTCTTATGGTTCAATTACAAGACAAAAGTTTTCTTTTAGAGTTTATGAGAAATATGTATTTTAACATTACAGTAATTCAATTTTGAAACATGCATTATCAAATAAGGAAATAATAATAAAAAAACGTTTTCTGTAGTAATACTTGTTATATGGTGCAAGGTGCAAGGTGCTTGGTGGTGCAAGGTGCTTTACCTGATGTTTATGTTAGGGTGTTTGGATAGTTGTGACGGAATGCCCGAGGGCTGTTCTGTTGGTACGATTCAATACCAGAATTCGGCTTTACGACTAAGGAAAACCTCAGAAAAACATTCAGTCAGGATTGCCGGTGGCCGGTTGTTGGTCTATAGCCAAGTTATATGCAGCATTGTTATTTAATTTTCTCTTTGCACTGAAGCAATGAACTGAAGCTTTTCTTCCGTCGGGAAAGTAGAGGGTCCTGGCTCAAAGCTAACTTTTGACTACGATTCACCAGCAAAGCCTCTTTTCGTATAACATATAGTTATATTTTTAAACCTATTTAGAGAATTCAATCTTTATTGTCCATCTGAAACAGATACAGATACAACAGATAGATACATATAGAAAAGAAACCACTACCCACAGAAGTGCGGTAGAACTTGAGCGTGGGTAGAGGTTTCATGAATGGATCCTATAATCCAATCTAGTATAATTTCATCTAATCTAATCCAATCTAATATAACTACATTGTATACTTTACCACTTGATAGCCATATATGTGTTTTTTTCTTCTTCTCTTTTTTTTAAGCCAATGTATCACGGACAGACAAGATTAGCGTGTGTTCAATCGGTGGAACTTGCAAGGCAAATGAGCATTGCAAAACAATGCGCTCGCGATATAAATGTATGACGTCACTTCCTGCTTTTGAGACTTGGTCTTCTCCTCTTAACTGTTATCAACGCCACCAGATAAGTCTTGTTGGCCTGGTAAAGCACCTTGTAAACGTTTGCCTGTGTATTGGCGTCATGGGATGTGGTATTGTTCAAGAAAACTTTTAGTTTGTTTTCAATCTGGAAAAGTTGGGCCCTGTGGTGGTGTAAGGCATAATCTAAACGCCGTCTCCACGTAATAACAGTGGAAATCCAATTATGGTTAAGTGGGATTTTACTGAGTACGTAATAACCATTGTATTAAGCTTATTTCTTTTCATAGGTTCGTTCGCAAACGTTTCCCATTCTTCTTAAGTCTTCCAAGGTACTTTTTTACCTTTACAAACGTTTTTGTTCACAGGGATTTGAGACAGGAACTGTTCACAACCCATAATTCTAGGGCATGATGCTCTACAAGTTTTCTTTGTTCAAGTTGTGCAACGTAGGATGTTATTGCAATTCTATACACGTCACACGACGTCGTTATAATATTGTAACAAATGTTTTTAGGCACAAATAAGACGAATTTTAATTTTATTTACGAAGCAATATGATACTTTTCGCTTGATTAAAATGGAAAACAAATATAAAGAAAAATAATTTTATTTTTCTATGTTTTATTTATATTATTCGGTGCAAACGGCCCAAGCTATAGCTATAGCCAAATACCTTAATAGTAATAGCTTCGCTATTAGCCTTGTATAGACTCATCAGCAAGATTACAATGACATACCATTTTCAAAATTGATCTTGGACCCGGCCACCAAAGATTACTGAGTGGAGAAGATGTTTCATCCATATGGGAATTCGTCTGCGCGTGTCTGAGCGAAATTTTCTAAGTCCGACGTGTAGTCGAATTCTCACCGCAAGAGTCGCTCTTCCAAAAGTTTAAAACTCAAGGTCCACTAAATCCCCTGGCACGTACTAGCGATCTAGTAGACCTTGTTTAACGGTAACGAAGTCAAACGCAAGGTCTACTAGATCGCTAGTAGCCGCCAGGGGATTTAGTAGACCTTGATCAAACGTGCAGGGCTAGCGCTCCTTGCTGTCAGAATTTTGAACTAGTGGTGAGGAAAATTTCAAAAAAAACTCGCGCAGATATTTTAACACGGCGACGAAACATCTTCTCCACTCAGTAATCTTTGGACCCACTGAGTTCATCACGGTAAAATATTCAATAATAGCAATGCACAACAATGAAAAATGAACCTTGATATAATATTTGAAAACTACTTTATATTGCTGTGCATTGTTGCATTGAAGATTTAGAGGACCGTTATTAACTCAGTCTATGGGTCCTAGATCAATCTTGAAAATGGCCTATTCGTTTTTGTTGACCGTAGAGAAATAATTTGCCATTAGATATGCCGTAGTATAGTGTTCTGATGAGGGGCTTTTAACGGAAATTTATAGTCGTTGCTATGGAATTGTTTTATAACATGAAATTTTCCATAAGAGGAATAAACTTCATATAGCAACCATAAACAAATTTCACGCTTGACTTGACTGTGCATTTGGCCCTTAGTGAATTATATCGAAAGAAATCAAGTAGACGGTAATAAGAGATTTGACTGTGAGGCTGTTTACACAGTAATGTTATAATACAAATTACATTAGAAAATATATTTTATTTTCTTCTATATCTTTCAAAATACGGTTGAAGATAAAAAAAAGTCTCTAGACAAAATTATGTTGACGACAAAATATAATAGGAATCCTTTCAGAGCAAAAATAAGTGGCATCGTTGTAAACAGTGAAACCATATTGTGCTAAATAAAGTTCTGTGGGACGTCGCCTTCGAGTGAAATATAACTTGATTAATGTAAAACTTCCTATCCACCATAAGAATGAAGTGAAGCTCAATTCTACTGAAGTGTCTTTAATTTCCCAACAACACTTCACATTTTCAGACACAATAGCTGACATGTTTTGCAAGAACGCGCAAAAAAAATTGCGCGGGATGCAATTTAAAATGCAATCGAATTATAAACCTGTCTAAGAGCGAGTGGCAAACGTTAACCGACAGGGAAGATAGAAAGTAAGAAATTTTAAAGACATGAAGGAATAATTCAATTGCATTAAAAATATATATATTTATGAATTATGAGTTATGTCGGCTGAAGAAATTAAATGGCTGGCTGAGAAGGAAAAACGGAAAACCGACATGAATCTACCCAAAGTTGAAAACATGTTTATGATTTTCTGTGAGTTTTTAGGAATTGTAGTAATATTTAATCAACATTTTGTGTAAATGTTGTCAAATTCACAAGTTCTATGTCGGGGGCGATTGAAATAAAATATAGTACCCATGTGAATCGCTCGTCTTAGGATCTCTCTCTCTCTCTCTCTCTCTCTCTCTCTCTCTCTCTCTCTCTCTCTCTCTCTCTCTCTCTCTCTCTCTCTCTCTCTTGATGAATCTTGCCAGTTGAAATAAAACATCAATCAATCAATCAATCAATCTCTCTCTCTCCCTCCGACCAACCCATCGGAATTGTAGTAATATTTAATCAACATTTTGTGTAAAAGTTGTCTAATTCACAAATTCTATGTCGGGGGCGATTGCAATGAAATAAAGTACTCATGTGAATATCTCTCTCTCTCTCTCTCTCTCTCTCTCTCGCTCTCTCTCTCTCTCTCTCTCTCTCTCTCTTGCTGGCCTTTATCCCGCCTTCAATAAATACCATTATCTATCTATCTCTCTCTACGTGGGTTCTACCGGCTGTTTCCATTATAGACTATTCCTATACAGACTACCTATTGTCTTTCCTATATGGACTACCCTAATTGCCCAGTGCATACCAAGAAAGTACCTGAGGCCCCCCCCCCCCCCCCCACCCTCTCCCGGCTTACGTACTTTCCTAAGATCAAATAAGACATTCACACGGATTAAGCGCATAGGAGTTTGTTTAAAATCAAAAGGAGACACAAGAAACAAAGAAAACCAAGCAAATCCACTGTACGATCTCGGTTTAACTATTTATCCTTGCCCCTTGGCAACTACCAATCAGAAGCTTTGAAAAAAAATGTTTACGATCTAAAGGTTGTGTTTAATATTACACACTCAATATTGTATCCTAAATGTTAGAAATTTTGAGTGTTTTTGGCATTATTTAATATTAAATTTTAAAGGCAGTATCTCATCTATAGGGAAAACTCTTGATATGTCAAAGATGGTTATGTTTTGAGGATTTTTTTTTTTTTAAACCGGCAGCGCACGGCAGCGATTTCAGTGGGTTTCTCGTTTGCGATTTACGCGATTTCGCGATTTCGCTCGTGATTTACGTCAATGAACGTCCCACGGTCGCTGGCTCGCAAAGCTTTCGTATTCGCGCTCGGTCCCCGACTAACGAAATAAGAGACTATAGCTTTCTTCATCCAGTAGGTAGCTGGACAGTGAGCTACAGCCAGATTAGTAGAGAGTGCAATAGTATCAATGTTGGAAATGCGGTAAAAATCTGTTTTGTATAAATATAAAATGGTGACGGACTGAATGCGTCAAACAAGTAGGTACGTCTTACTCCAACCATTTAGTATGTACTTATTATGTTCGCCTATAAACTGGTCCTGCCACATGCACAAGTAGATGTTCGGCTGATGGGACTTGAAAGCCGAGCGCTTCGTAATGTGCGCGTACAGTGACGTCCTAGGCAGATAGTTTCCGTGCAGTCCGATCGAGCTAAATCAAAGAACTGCTGCCACGAAATTGAATCATTATTGGTATGATTTGCGGTGTGACCATGGATTTACCAAGATAAGACAATGCCTCTAAATAATTGTCTGAACCGCCTCGAACAAAACATGACGTATTCAACAAGCAGTGGATCTATCTAATCCTGGCAACAATCTGGCTTTCCGACTTGTTTTGTTTGTCATCCTAATGTTGACAAAATAGGAAACCTGCAAAGTTTGTTTTTGAAGCACGTCAACGTCATAATATTTACGAATCATAATCGAGTATTTGGATGTCTCTCGAAATGTCAACAGGAAGTTTTGCGTCATTAACTCAACTCGACGGTGAAACTCCCACAAGTGTCAGCTCTAAAGAAACCAACTCGGTCGAAGCTTCCAAGATTGTTATCGCTATCAACAATGTGGTGTGTCAGTACCATTGCGGTTGCAATTTAAATCTAAGGTATATCGCTCTCAACGGGTCCAATGTTGAATATCAGAACAAGACGCAGATACTCTTCATGAAGCTGAAGAGACCCTACGCCACGGCGAGGCTGAGTATCTCGGGCAAGGTCGTATGCGCAGGGGCAACGAGTGCAGGCTTCGCTAAACTTGCCGCACGTCGTTTTGTAAAACGTCTAGTCGCTCTAGGCTTCCAAGCTTCAGTCAACAACTTCAAAATAATAAACGTTTTTGGATCATGTTCTTTGCCATTTGGAGTTAAAATTCCAGATTTTTTAAACGCGCATTCCGAAGCTCTTTACGAGCCCGAGTTGCAGCTGGGTTTGACGTTGAATGTCAGGAAACCGAAGGCCACGCTCAAGATCTTCTCCACCGGCAGCATAACCGTGATAACCACCAGAGTAGCGAGCGTCCGAGCGGCTGTGGAAGCCGTCTACCCGAAGATACTTCCCTTCCGCCGGGAGCCAAGCGCTGACACGGCCTTGAACCGTAAACGCGCGCCTCGACAGCGCAGGTTGGGGCCTCGGCTGAGCAATTAAGAAGAAGAAGCCCGGCAAAAAGACATCAACACCAGTAGTAGACATAGGTTAAGTGTATGAAAACATTTAATTGATTCAATAATTGTATTGATGTTCAACAATTTCTAATTTCCGTTTTTTTTTTTTTTTTTTTTTTTTTTTTTTTAGAGAAATTGAGGAGTGCAAGGATGCATAGTGAAAAGAAAGTATTGTATATAATCTGAAACTGTACTTGGTTGCTAAGGCACTGTTTTATAGCATGCTGTTTTCAAATGAATTATTCGCGCACAAAGAAATAACAAAGGATATCATGTTTTTACGTGGTTTCATTCACATAACTTCAGAAGATATTTCCCCTTCTGCGCCTGAGATAAAATTTGGCCCAGTGTGACTCTGCGAGTCGTAAGAGGTGAAAAAACGATGTCAATCCCTTTCTTATATGCATGAATTTAACACTTATTATAACTTATATGAATGAAATAATTACCATATAAATAAATTGACTTTCTCGGATTTGAATTTGAAATAACGTGCACGCACCAAAAATTGCAGGTTCAATTCTGCTCCCTTCGTGGCCGTTGGCGTTGGTTATTATTAATTATAATACTGTTTGAGTATGATGATTAGTTGACAAAACTATATCTGAATATTGCAAACTTCAATTCTAAATCATGCGTTTAGTACTAAGTGTACGGTCTTTTTTATGTCACACAATATTTTCATAACATCTAAGTTTGCTGTGTATGCTGCATATTTTATAACAGTGTAGAATTGAATTAAGGTGAGACAAGTTGATGGTATAGAGATACCATACTGTAGAAATAACAGTATGGTACAAACCGACCCAGATATAAGAACAGAAAAGTCTCAACAGCTCAGTTTAGACTAGACACAGGGCATGACTTACTGGGTAAACATCTGCACAGAGTGGGAATGGCTGAGTCAAGCTTGTGCAGCTTGTGTGGTAAGGAAGAGCAGAATAGACGTCATCTTTTCGGGTGTGAAAGGATGAAGAGGGAACTTGACGCGATGCCAGATGGCATGACATATGTACAGAGGGAGTCCTGTCTCTATTGGTTAGCACGACAACGCATGATGGCCGAATAGACCAATTGCGGGCATAAGAGAAGAAGAAGAAGAAGAAGTATCTCTATGGTTGATGGGAATTCTACCATTGTTTTTGTGACCAGCAGTAGAGTTTGAGAATTTAAAAAAAAAGAAGAAATAGATTGGTTCAGCGATTGCCTCCTCAAACGAAAATGCTTATCCAACAGCGTATATCGTAGGGGTTTCCTTTGAGTGTTAGAGACGCGGCGGCAAAGGATCGTGAACAATGGCTCACTATAAAAACCACAAGTTATGTCTTGAGAACGCTACAGAATATTAAAAAAAATAGTTCTGGATAAATATTTGAATCATTACGGTCATTGTTGGTTTACATCACGAACTAGCCTACCCGGTAACGATACAAATATTTGCAAATTTAAATCTTTTGTTTTTTAGTTCTTATGTAAACACAATTCACCCTTTTACCAATTTTCTAATATCGTGAGGCGTTCTCAAAATATATTTTTTTTAAACAGTTAACTTCCGGTGGTTTAGTAGGGAGACTCGGCTTGAATCCGTTCAGTGTTCGAGACATTGAGGCAGAGGATAGTGGATTGTAGTCAGTCAGTTTTCATTATTAAAACCATGATTAACCTGGAATTTAATGTTATTATTTTTGTAGGTTGCCATCTTGACAGATTTTGTTGTCCACGCTGACAGCATTTAGGATAGTGGTCACGGAGTGTCCGTGTAGCCGTTTAACCTGAGCGCGACTAACAAATTTACTGTACACACAGAGAAAAAGAGCCGTTTTTTTTTTTTTTTAGTTGATTTCAGAGATTTTCTATCTCACCTTAGTATTTTATTATTTCTATTATCATTATTTTTATTATTATTATTTATTAATATTTTTAAACCCCGCTCCCAGTTCTCTACTGAAGCAAGTAGAGGAAGTACGATTGTGGGAAGATAGGAAGAGGTGGAAAAATTTGGTTGTGAAACCCAATCCGACCCTGCCAGAAGCAAGAACCGGCGATGGATAATGATGATGATGATTGAACCCCGCAGCGAATGGGTAAGCTTGTAAACAACTGGCCATACTCATCAGCTGTTGTGGTTCCAAAACAAATGACGGACCAATAAATCTTGTGACAAGATAACCCATATCGTGACACCAACATTGAGTCAATTGAATAATACGCGAATGCGTCTAGTAGGAAAACATCGTTCATTACAATATTCACTGTAAACGCGTGACTCTAAAACTAGAATTCGAATACATAACGTATAGTGAATTTCGCCGGCGGTTTCAAGGTTGTCTTCATGTTTTAAGGAAGACTTTATAAGATAGGCCGTTAATTCGTGCGGACTTTGCTCAGTAGATTAACACGTACACTAAAGAAAATATCCCGTTATCAGCATCAGAGCATCAGTGTGTTAGATAACAAGATGGTTTGACAGTTGATGTCAGTCGTGTGAGCTGTGTACATCTATTTTCTGTTTCTTTGAACTAGTTCCAAGTGGACCAAGTTGAGGTGGTTAATTTGAGAGTGGCATTGAAAACACGGCGCTACAGCCATTGTCGCCATTGTCGAATCATGTCTTAATTGTATCAGTGCTTATTAAAACAAGGTCGTTGGAATTTCACGTGTGACATGCAGAAAATTGAGTCAAGTCAATCATGTTATCTATAGGATATTAAACTTTTGGACAAGTTCCAAATGTGAAAAGTGAATGTTTATTTGTAATGATTTATATGACTAGTATTTTCCTATTTTAATTATCTAGTTGTCAATGTGTAGTGATGTGGTAGAAGTAGCATAGTAGGACTACTCAATATTATATTTATATACCTCAACTTTTGAGACTCAAACCCATATCCTTCAAGCCTGTAACTTAACTTACAAGAACTCGTACAAATTTTTAAACTTAATTACGCATAAAAAAGTAATTTACAGGTAATATTTTTTCTTCAACTTTGTAAATTTTAAGAAAAGAAACATCAATCATATGAACTTTTACAATCATGTGTATACACCATTGTACTCGTATTGCTATGTTCTTACTTTGTTCGAGAGTTTGAAAGCCGTGCATTATTTGCGGCTGTTTGACTAAAACGTGTTTACACTGTAAGATAACCACATGACGCGTGTAAAACAGTTATTTGAATGAGCTTGAGTAGTTAGTAAGTGGAATATTATAACACGATTTGGTGTCGAGATGACGTTACGGCTGAAGCATTTGAAACGGTTGTCGTCTTTCGCCGCCAGTCAGCGCGATGAAAAGTTGCAGCGAACTACATCCAGCCTGTTCTCATCTCTGTCGCGGCTTGAGGCAACCACTGATTCAAAGAAATCGAACGATTGGGACAGTCAGTTCAAAGAAGAATGGACACGTCTAAGGACTGTAGTCTACGAATTATTTCAATCAAAGGTAGGATGAAGTTGTTCTTTCAAAATAATAAGTAAAAGTAACTAGAATATGTCTGAACATACCGTTCCTAAAAACCGCACTAATTTAGCTTCAATATGAATGCATTCGTCGTTGGGCGAATAATCTGAATTTTGAACAAATACGTTATTTATGACTTTACTTTGACTTATGAGTAGTCACATTATACTTTGTAGAGATATAATATACATACATATGCATTGAAGCTGTATGTGGCATTGAATTACCAGACTTTGAGAAAAGAAAATAATATAATCATCATTGACTTGTAGTTCAAAGACAAACGTTGGTATTCATAGAGAATATGAATTTAATATTTTGCATGAAATCGCGCGGCATCCCTGGCTGAAAGTGGCTCTTTCCAACTTTTCCCGCATTAACCATTCAAGATCGCAACAAAGTTCACTTTTCAAATTCAAAGTTCTCATGATGTATATTATGAACACATTTTTGCCACTAATACGTGAATGTTTTATAAAAACATTATTTAGCGAAGAGTTCTCGCAACTTTGAACTCTCATGTCTCTGAACTGAAAGAGCGGTCAGGTAGCGGCGAAAACGCTTTTCAGTGTGTATGTTATAAGCTCGGTAAGATAAGAAATTGAAGCTGCGGTGAGATAGCACCACTAAATAGTGCACAATAAACCAATAATTAAGATATTTGGTTGAGTTATACGTTGCATTTAATTTAAAAATTATAATTTACCAGCAAAAAGTTTTTAATTGAAGCAAGTAGTCTACGAAAAATTCAAAAGTTGCAATTGTAAATACATGTGGTTACTAAACGTTTTTGTTGTCTAGTTTAGGTAGTATACTTGTCCCGAAACTATATAACCTTACAACGATTTTGTCACAGATGAGTGATTGGTGGCCAAACGGCGCGCCCCAATTTCAAATACCGATGGCTGATTGGTCACGAACCACTCGTTGACAAACGCATCGGTAATGTTGTTTCGGTGTAAGTATAATGATTATTGATAACTATACCGCTGGCCATTTACTAGTGGTTTGCTTTATCTAAGCCATTCTTTGAGAACAAACATTTCGTACTATCCTGGTCCCTGGAATAATTAAAACCATGATATATTCACCTAAAGTACATTCTCAAGAAAAGCCCGTTACGGATTGGCAATCTGTTAACAGTTCGACTCCCGAGTGGGGCACCAAGCGTCCTTCCAGCCGGGTCAGCTGTCTGCCCTGCACGACGACATCCACGTCCTACTGTTGTCCAAGGCAGGGGCGTTCATCTTCGAGTTCTATCAGCACTCTCTGTTGCCGGGCGCCGCAGAACTCCTCATGCTCGACATCGTTCAAGGCTGCTCTGATCTCGTTACCAACCTCACCGCCGCGTGGCAGCACTTCTTCGCCCACGTGCTTCCTGCGCTAGAGGCGATCTTCTTCAATGTAAAGGTTGGCAAACATGTTGACTCTTGTTGGTCGAGCGTGGCAGCACTTCTTGACCCACGTGCTTCCCGCGCTAGAGGCGATCTTCTTCAATGTAAAGGTTGGCAAACATGTTGACTCTTGTTGGTCGAGCGTGGCAGCACTTCTTGACCCACGTGCTTCCTGCGCTAGAGGCGATCTTCTTCAATGTAAAGGTTGGCAAACATGTTGACTCTTGTTGGTCGAGCGTGGCAGCACTTCTTGACCCACGTGCTTCCTGCGCTAGAGGCGATCTTCTTCAATGTAAAGGTTGGCAAACATGTTGACTCTTGTTGGTCGAGCGTGGCAGCACTTCTTGACCCACGTGCTTCCTGCGCTAGAGGCGATCTTCTTCAATGTAAAGGTTGGCAAACATGTTGACTCTTGTTTGTCGAGCGTGGCAGCACTTCTTGACCCACGTGCTTCCTGCGCTAGAGGCGATCTTCTTCAATGTAAAGGTTGGCAAACATGTTGACTCTTGTTGGTCGAGCGTGGCAGTACTTCCTGACCCACGTGCTTCCTGCGCTAGAGGCGATCTTCTTCAATGTAAAGGTTGGCAAACATGTTGACTCTTGTTGGTCGAGCGTGGCAGCACTTCTTGACCCACGTGCTTCCTGCGCTAGAGGCGATCTTCTTCAATGTAAAGGTTGGCAAACATGTTGACTCTTGCTGGTCGAGCGTGGCGGCCATTTTGTGTGCCATAAAGACATGTTTGTAAATCAATTCATTGAAAATGTTTCCTATGGTGTTTGGGTTGTCCGGCAAAGGGAAGTCTCACTGGAAAATCCGCGCGGAATTGACGTGTTCTAGCTCTATTCTGAGAATGCTACACAATATTGAAAAAGTGAAACATTTCGGGAATGTAGTTTCGTAAGAAATAAAAATTGGTTTAACAAAATATCAACTATAACAATCATCACGCTTGTCATTATCTTTACAAAAGCCCCAACAATTTGTTGATCCATCGATCATTTAACAAATTGTTGGTAATTACTAGACTTTTTTAACGACCAACTCCACTGTGCCCACTCAATGAGTATCAGAGTGAGGAAAGACGGAAAGACAGGTTTTCCTCTATATAGCTAGAGACGCGCTATAATGTCGACTTCTAACGCCATGGCTATCTAACTAAATCGAACGCATTGAAAAATCACCGTTTTGTCGACCGTGTGTCGTTGTGCTTACAAATCATCAAGTCGTTTTTGGAAAATAAATTAATTGTTAATAGCGTAAATTCCTTCATCTACGTTTCCTTCGTCCGAAGAGTAGACCAAACGTTTCGTTAGGTTCGGTTTCACATCAATTTAGTCCCGAGATCAGTTGCCGAGCAAAACATGGCGACTATGTAAACCTGGCCAAACATAGTGTATGTTTGTTTGTGACCATGGTAACTAATCTGAGATTAACAAAGTTTGGTAAATTCGGAACTACACATAAAATGATCTACATTTGATTTTACGGGTGCGTGTTTTTGTAGTGTTTACTTTTGTTTATAAAATGATGGAGTTGACAATGTGAAAAGCCACAATCTCGTATGTATTAAAGTCTCCCCCACCCCTTTTTTTATCCCCGTGTACAAAGTTGATAATGCTACGATTGACAGACTTGTCGCCCGTGTTGGAAGTATTAATTCTGTTTTTCTCTGTGCGAGCCACTCACTTGAATATATGGTTGTATTTCCTGCTGACAGTTTATTAGAGCTTCTATGGATCGCTGTGGGATAAACATGGGCTGCGTTCCTATTGTTCTGCAAAGAACAAAGCGGATTCTGTGGAGATCACTGAATCACGCACTCAACCTTGTAAAGCAGTACCATAGCGAATAATGGGAATATAACCTTTGAAAAGATTTTCGGTTAAAATGTTTGAAAGTTTAAAGAAAGTACGTTTAAGAATAAGATGTTTGTTGGAGATATGAGCGTGAAAGGCCAGCTTCAGTTCAGGCGACTTCTTCTCAGCCAGAACTCGCTGATAGTGATCCACGAGTTTGATGGTCATCAATAATAAATCAACCACGTGTGTCGGTTAAGACCCTAGCAAGACGTCACAGGCGAGGTACTCGTAGCCAACCAGCGATCGTTATCTGCGCGCGCTTGTCTCGGGCGGTTCTCTGGTTGGTTACGAGTGCCTCGTCTGTGACGAAAGCATAATATGTAAGGTCTTGGGTATGCTTTCGTCCACATGCGAGGCAATCGTAGCCAACCAGTGAACCGCCTGAGACAAGCCCGCGCGAATAACGATCGCTGATTGGCTACGAGTACCTCGCCTGTGACGAAAGCAAATGTAAGATAGTCTGGGTTGCCCATACTTTACTGCTATCGGCGGATCTTCACCAAAACATCATCTTTAATAGATAAGGCATAACGCGTATAGTCGTAATGTTGGAACATAGAAATACGTACTGGCGTCCGCACAAAAGTGATTGTTTTAAGACACAGTCATTAAGACATAATTTAGCTTATCTGTTTTTGTGTAGACCCACCCACCCTTAAATGTCACTTAACTGGCTATGTATAACTACACCCAAATGATTGACTTCATCTACTATAATACAGTTCAATACAATTTAATTATTATCTGTTAAGCTTGACATCAGTACAGTCACAGTAAGTTGTGTCATTCAGTATAACGTTCAGTCGTGTATGTATTCAGTCGTGTATTGAGTGACATTGTTGCTATACTTGTAGAATCCTCGAACGACGATACGCCAGGCTACCCTGCTGGCATTTCGTGACTCCATTGTGCTGAAACTGGAGCCCCAGTTAGGAGACGTCGTCAGCGAGATGTTTGGCGAGGGTAGCGTCCCGCCAGCGCTCAAGCAGATGTTCCTAGTCCTACAGGTAAAGTCGCGGTACCCAAACAAGTCAGATAGTTACTCACGTATCACTAACGTTTTTCCCGATTATCTAGTACAATTTGGTTGCGGTAAGTTTCTTGACGGTAACGTACAAGAAAACGTGCAAGCAGGTTTCCGTAAAAAAACTTAACGCAACCAAATTGTACTAGATAATCGGGAAAAACGTTAGTGATTCGCACTTGTTAAGTTAGAAAATAATTCTGGGTGGTCCTGACTCCCCTCACACAATATATCTTACTTCTTGATGTGAGAGATCTTTATTATAGTTGTCCCAAGACAACCTTACACAATACACATGCTTTCGTCACAGGCGAGGTATTCGTAGCCAATCAGCGATCGGTATTTGCGCGCTGTTGTCTCGGGCAGTTCGCTGGTTGGCTACGAATACCTCGCCTGTGACGAAAGCATATGCAATTGTTAATCTTGGGCCAAGTATAGTTATGAGCTTTTCTTAGTTTGACTCTCCCCTCCCGCTCCCCTCCATCGCTGTCACGTGACCACCCTCACACCCGTGACAACCTGACAAAATCATTTCATATTTATTCGTATCTTATCATATTATTTATTATCAGTCATATTTGTTACACTGGGTGGTGGTCACACAACTAGAGCGTGGACCTTCAAACTATGTCGAATGTCAAACTAAAAATATCTGCACTCTAGATGCGTTCCAGTAAATTGATTTCATGATCGAGTCATCTTGGCAGCCTTTCGTTTGTAATTCCGTCTTTCTACTTAGATTTGAATTGTCTCAACAAGGTCTCAACAAGATTAACTAAGCTTATAAACTATAAATAGGCTAGTTGAATTTTCAAAACCATTTTTTGACCATAATATTTTCTTTTTGGACTTGCGTGAAGAACAGCTTGATATCAACTATAGTTTTATGACCTTAGTAATTCTCCAGTTTGCTTCATGTGTATATTTTAATTTCATTAATTTTACATTTGTATTAATTTCACTTAGTGATAACTATTGTGTTTTTTCAAGAATGTTGCGGATTGCTACCCGCCAAGTGAACAGAGGCTGCAATTTGAAACTCTGACCGCAAGAGTGGTTTCTCCCTATCTCGGATTCCGCGGTTTATACACGGATGGACAGACACAACCCGTGGCGCTATCCAAAGAACTAGAAGTCGCTCATTTGAGACGAATAAGTGGTACGCCTCACCTATTACAATACTTAATTAAATCTTGTGTTCTCAATGATTAAAATCAACAAGCAAGAAATAAATCTGTAGCAAAAGCTATTTTTTTAATTTCAACGAATAAATAAACATTGGGAGATTGTAATGTCGCTGCTGCCCCAGCACACATGGGTAAAAAAATCTGTTCATATTGAATCATACTGGACATGTTTTCTATTCTATAGTATATTTGGCTAGGTGGGTACGAATTCGATGTAGAAAAAACATGTTTGCGGTGTAAAGACAGTTATTTATATTTTATGAAGTAGATAAGTGCCTACTGCGGCCTAATTAATGCCTTTAAGTTGTTACCATTCTCTTGGTTACACAATTTAAATGTCTTCTGTTGCAGTGGTGGATCCTAGGAGGTTGACTAGACCGCTGAGTGTGAGCTCAAGCCTCCACGTGGCCACTCTCAACGACCTCTTTGTACTCTCAGTTGATCGTCAGTTCCGGAGGACGGGTAGTCGCGACAACTTTGTATGACACTTTACAAGTACTAGCACACTGTCTGAAAGCTCTTAGTTGATCGTCAGTTCCGCAGAACGGGTAGTCGCGACAACTTTGTATGACACTTTACAAGTACTAGCACACAGTCTGAAAGCTCTCAGTTGATCGTCAGTTCCGCAGAACGAGTAGTCGCGACAACTTTGTATGACACTTTACAAGTACTAGCACACAGTCTGAAAGCTCTCAGTTGATCGTCAGTTCCGCAGAACGAGTAGTCGCGACAACTTTGTATGACACTTTACAAGTACTAGCACACAGTCTGAAAGCTCTCAGTTGATCGGCAGTTCCGCAGAACGGGTAGTCGCGACAACTTTGTATGACACTTAACAAGTACTAGCACACTGCTGAAAGCTCTCAGTTGATCGGCAGTTCCGCAGAACGGGTAGTCGCGACAACTTTGTATGACACTTTACAAGTACTAGCACACTGCTGAAAGCTCTCAGTTAATCGTCAGTTCCGCAGAACGGGTAGTCGTGACAACTTTGTATGACACTTTACAAGTACTAGCACACTGTCTGAAAGCTCTCAGTTGATCGTCAGTTCCGCAGAACGAGTAGTCGCGACAACTTTGTATGACACTTTACAAGTACTAGCACACTGTCTGAAAGCTCTCAGTTGATCGGCAGTTCCGCAGAACGGGTAGTCGCGACAACTTTGTATGACACTTAACAAGTACTAGCACACTGCTGAAAGCTCTCAGTTGATCGGCAGTTCCGCAGAACGGGTAGTCGCGACAACTTTGTATGACACTTTACAAGTACTAGCACACAGTCTGAAAGCTCTCAGTTGATCGGCAGTTCCGCAGAACGGGTAGTCGCGACAACTTTGTATGACACTTAACAAGTACTAGCACACTGCTGAAAGCTCTCAGTTGATCGGCAGTTCCGCAGAACGGGTAGTCGCGACAACTTTGTATGACACTTAACAAGTACTAGCACACTGCTGAAAGCTCTCAGTTGATCGGCAGTTCCGCAGAACGGGTAGTCGCGACAACTTTGTATGACACTTTACAAGTACTAGCACACAGTCTGAAAGCTCTCAGTTGATCGTCAGTTCCGCAGAACGGGTAGTCGCGACAACTTTGTATGACACTTTACAAGTACTAGCACACAGTCTGAAAGCTCTCAGTTGATCGTCAGTTCCGCAGAACGGGTAGTCGCGACAACTTTATATGACACTTTACAAGTACTAGCACACTGTCTGAAAGCTCTTAGTTGATCGTCAGTTCCGCAGAACGGGTAGTCGCGACAACTTTGTATGACACTTTACAAGTACTAGCACACAGTCTGAAAGCTCTCAGTTGATCGTCAGTTCCGCAGGACGGGTAGTCGCGACAACTTTGTATGACACTTTACAAGTACTAGCACACTGTCTGAAAGCTCTTAGTTGATCGTCAGTTCCGTTGAACGGGTAGTCGCGACAACTTTGTATGACACTTTACAAGTACTAGCACACTGTCTGAAAGCTCTCAGTTGATCGTCAGTTCCGCAGAACGGGTAGTCGCGACAACTTTATATGACACTTTACAAGTACTAGCACACTGTCTGAAAGCTCTCAGTTGATCGTCAGTTCCGCAGAACGGGTAGTCGCGACAACTTTGTATGACTCTTTACAAGTACTAGCACACTGTCTGAAAGCTCTTAGTTGATCGTCAGTTCCGCAGAACGGGTAGTCGCGACAACTTTGTATGACACTTTACAAGTACTAGCACACTGTCTGAAAGCTCTTAGTTGATCGTCAGTTCCGTTGAACGGGTAGTCGCGACAACTTTGTATGACACTTTACAAGTACTAGCACACTGTCTGAAAGCTCTCAGTTGATCGTCAGTTCCGCAGAACGGGTAGTCGCGACAACTTTGTATGACACTTTACAAGTACTAGCACACTGTCTGAAAGCTCTCAGTTGATCGTCAGTTCCGCAGAACGGGTAGTCGCGACAACTTTGTATGACACTTTACAAGTACTAGCACACTGTCTGAAAGCTCTTAGTTGATCGTCAGTTCCGCAGAACGGGTAGTCGCGACAACTTTGTATGACACTTTACAAGTACTAGCACACTGTCTGAAAGCTCTCAGTTGATCGTCAGTTCCGCAGAACGGGTAGTCGCGACAACTTTGTATGACACTTTACAAGTACTAGCACACTGTCTGAAAGCTCTTAGTTGATCGTCAGTTCCGCAGAACGGGTAGTCGCGACAACTTTGTATGACACTTTACAAGTACTAGCACACTGTCTGAAAGCTCTTAGTTGATCGCCAGTTCCGCAGAACGGGTAGTCGCGACAACTTTGTATGACACTTTACAAGTACTAGCACACTGTCTGAAAGCTCTCAGTTGATCGTCAGTTCCGCAGAACGGGTAGACGCGACAACTTTGTATGATACTTTACAAGTACTAGCACACTGTCTGAAAGCTCTCAGTTGATCGTCAGTTCCGCAGAACGGGTAGTCGCGACAACTTTGTATGACACTTTACAAGTACTAGCACACTGTCTGAAAGCTCTTAGTTGATCGTCAGTTCCGCAGAACGGGTAGTCGCGACAACTTTGTATGACACTTTACAAGTACTAGCACACTGTCTGAAAGCTCTTAGTTGATCGTCAGTTCCGCAGAACGGGTAGTCGCGACAACTTTGTATGACACTTTACAAGTACTAGCACACTGTCTGAAAGCTCTCAGTTGATCGGCAGTTCCGCAGAACGGGTAGTCGCGACAACTTTGTATGACACTTTACAAGTACTAGCACACTGTCTGAAAGCTCTCAAATGACCAGCAGTTCCGCAGAACGGGTAGTCGCGACAACTTTGTATGACACTTTACAAGTACTAGCACACTGTCTGAAAGCTCTTAGTTGATCGTCAGTTCCGTTGAACGGGTAGTCGCGACAACTTTGTATGACACTTTACAAGTACTAGCACACTGTCTGAAAGCTCTCAGTTGATCGTCAGTTCCGCAGAACGGGTAGTCGCGACAACTTTATATGACACTTTACAAGTACTAGCACACTGTCTGAAAGCTCTCAGTTGATCGTCAGTTCCGCAGAACGGGTAGTCGCGACAACTTTGTATGACACTTTACAAGTACTAGCACACTGTCTGAAAGCTCTCAGTTGATCAGCAGACCCGCAGAACGGGTAGTCGCGACAACTTTGTATGACACTTTACAAGTACTAGCACACTGTCTGAAAGCTCTTAGTTGATCGTCAATTCCGCAGAACGGGTAGTCGCGACAACTTTGTATGACACTTTACAAGTACTAGCACACAGTCTGAAAGCTCTCAGTTGATCGTCAGTTCCGCAGAACGGGTAGTCGCGACAACTTTGTATGACACTTTACAAGTACTAGCACACAGTCTGAAAGCTCTCAGTTGATCGTCAGTTCCGCAGAACGGGTAGTCGCGACAACTTTATATGACACTTTACAAGTACTAGCACACTGTCTGAAAGCTCTTAGTTGATCGTCAGTTCCGCAGAACGGGTAGTCGCGACAACTTTGTATGACACTTTACAAGTACTAGCACACTGTCTGAAAGCTCTTAGTTGATCGTCAGTTCCGCAGAACGGGTAGTCGCGACAACTTTGTATGACACTTTACTAGTACTAGCACACTGTCTGAAAGCTCTCAGTTGATCGTCAGTTCCGCAGAACGGGTAGTCGCGACAACTTTGTATGACACTTTACAAGTACTAGCACACTGTCTGAAAGCTCTTAGTTGATCGTCAGTTCCGCAGAACGGGTAGTCGCGACAACTTTGTATGACACTTTACAAGTACTAGCACACTGTCTGAAAGCTCTCAGTTGATCGTCAGTTCCGCAGAACGGGTAGACGCGACAACTTTGTATGATACTTTACAAGTACTAGCACACTGTCTGAAAGCTCTTAGTTGATCGTCAGTTCCGCAGAACGGGTAGTCGCGACAACTTTGTATGACACTTTACAAGTACTAGCACACTGTCTGAAAGCTCTCAGTTGATCGTCAGTTCCGCAGAACGGGTAGTCGCGACAACTTTGTATGACACTTTACAAGTACTAGCACACTGTCTGAAAGCTCTTAGTTGATCGTCAGTTCCGCAGAACGGGTAGTCGCGACAACTTTGTATGACACTTTACAAGTACTAGCACACTGTCTGAAAGCTCTCAGTTGATCGGCAGTTCCGC
Source organism: Isoperla grammatica (assembly GCA_945910005.1). Classification (NCBI taxonomy): domain Eukaryota; kingdom Metazoa; phylum Arthropoda; class Insecta; order Plecoptera; family Perlodidae; genus Isoperla; species Isoperla grammatica. The sequence goes on from OX246739.1 coordinate 42,447,133, forward strand.
AGAACGGGTAGTCGCGACAACTTTGTATGACACTTTGCAAGTACTAGCACACTGTTTGAAAGATTCGTGTCATATTATGTTCATATTGTTACTATATTATTTTAACATTGATTGTAATGTAAGTGTAGTTTATTGATTTGGAGTATTATACAAATAAGTCATACATATTGCTGCGAAAATTTTATCGGGAAGCATTACTCTTGAATTATAGTTTAAAATGTGATATACCATATATATGTATTTTTCTAAAGCCGTGGCCAATAGGGTAGATTTTTCCTTAAAATATAAACAGTGAAAAGCTTTAGATGTTGTGATAAGTACTCATGTGCTATTTCTGTGGTATTCCTTAGACTATAGAATAATTGCATTTATAAAATAAATAGTAACACATTGTTAATCAAAAACAAAGTACATACATGTCAATTAAAGAAAATTAACGTCTTATGCCAATTAATGCTGGATTAAAGAATCCTACCCCTCTTCGCTGAACTTTACCAATATTATTCCCTCCCCCTTCGGTTTTCAATAAAGATAACAAACTCGTAAGTGTATTCATATTAATAATTAGCAATATGATGGCCGACACTCAGTCCCCAACCCTATCAATGATTCAATGTTGTAAATAGAAAGAAATGAATTTGATCCCGTGGACAGCTCACAAAAACCTGCATAAGGCAAGACGCCACCAATCTCTTCTCGCAATATAAGCATTGTGAATTACCCACAAAAACCGCACGTGTTAAGTGTAAAATACATATTTCGTTTGCGTATATAATCAGTGAAGGCGAACTAAGTGGAGGGCGAGGGTGGGTATTTATTATGGAAGGGGAGCGCTGCACAGACCCCTCGCCAATGGTTTGGTTATGCCTGCCATTCGTAACGTCGTCTGTACGCAGTAATTCGGTCACTTGCTAATCTATCTACAGCAGTTATTGGTTATGTCTGCTCTTGCACTGTATCTCCTGTTTGTATTTTAAACACATTGCTACTAATTTGCGACGATTCATCAGGCAATATAATCCAGACATCATCAGGTGCATGACAGAGTGAGCTGCTTTACTCATCCGCGCTAACAAGCGCACAGAGAGCGTTGCGAGCGATCCGACCAACAGTCACTGAATATTGGATACACACAACTTTCAACAATAAGAATTTCCAAGTCATTGAAAAATTACTTGACTTCTTTGGAATTTATATTTTTCCAAAATTACTGCACTGCCTTCTAGAGGGGTTTTCGATTAATTCCAAGGTCCACTTGATCTCCGCCTAGCGGAGGCTCGTCGAACTCCCAAGTTAGGTCGTCGCAAGGGAACCAAAATCGCCATGTTGTATCCCACTAAAAAAACTGTTATAATAATTAAATATCCGTTGTAGATCATGTAACACTATACTTAAAACACGTAAAAGAGACATTTTGATAGATAACAATGATTCAAGATTATAAAATATGATGATTGTTTCCTTTTTAGGAGGTAATTCTATTTGACAGATCACTTCATTTGTTTTCTTTCACGTTTCTCCCATTTGATTAACATGTGATTTTTAACATTGTGGAACGGACTGCGATGACCTAACTTGGGAGTTCGACGAGCCTCCGCTAGGCGGAGATCAAGTGGACCTTGATTAATTCTAGCAGGCAGAGCTCAGTGGCCGGAACACTCGCCGCTGACTCGCAGCGCTGCAGTGTAGTCGTTTGTTGTACGCCACCCCATATATTAATTATTAATACATAAATTACCCCTAAATTTATTGACTGTCATGCACAACTACAACACATACACATACATATTACATACACTACATATTTACCAAAAGTAATCAATCACAACTTGCTGAAAAATGTAGCAGGAAGAGAATAGTATATTGCATTCATTAATATGGTTCATAAATATTTATTATTCAAATAGAAGACATTTAAACAGCTAAACAATAAAATATAAACACTTGGAATGCAGTGAAATCTACAGATAATACAGCTACAAGGATATTGTTTTGTAACATCCATTTTCAAGTACTGTGTATTAGACAGGCATTATCTGCAACTGCAATACATTTCTTAGAAAAATAGTTATCGGATGTTTACAGACTATTATACAATGTGGGGACTTTGTTCTCATAGGATATTCCATTCACAAGAAATTATGCAGATCATGTTAACATACTTAGATAAGTGTAAAGGCACAAACACAATGTACTATATTATATTTCATGATATAATATGTGAAAAATGTAATCAAAGAAGTGCATAGTTAGTTGAAAACAAAAGATTATTCTTATAGTCTTCTGAAGTTCGTAGTAGTTTGTAGTTGGTCCATTTTCTCTCGTATGATTCTTAGTTGTTAGTGTCTCAATCGTCTGTCGTTGTTTTCAGTTTTTCCTGAGACCAGCCTGGTAAGTGATCGTATTTCTTATCTAATTTTGCTCTACTGAAGTCCATACCAGGATTCTAGAATTAAAAAGAAATGTCCTTTGAGAAAGAAGACAGTGATGTGAAAATGAACATGACAGGTAAGTTAGTACAGTAGTACCCACTACCCAGTGGTTAATTTGTAAGGACAAAGGTGGGTATACGCATCATAGTTTCATGTTACAATGTGCTCGTGATAAACATTGATGTCTCGGTGGGAAATTCCCCCCCATCACGCTTACCAATTCAGCTTCAGGGCTCGTAATCTGGAATTGGATTTGGAGTTTTGGGTTGGATTTGATACAATTTTAGTTTTACTCGTCTTCAAAAGCCAATCGTTATTTAAATTGTCCTGTAAGGTTACCATAAAATGATTAAAAGCAGATACATATATTATAAAATATCAGTTATTGAAGTAGTTATACAGTAATTTTATAACTCAGAGAGAGAGAGATATTTTACTTGAAAAAATTAAATCAGGTTTTTAGAAGGTATTTCGTGCGTTTTAGAAAAAAACATAGTAGGCTGAATGCACTACTGAAATACTGCAGTTTTCGTCGGTTAAAAGTAGAAAAACACCTGCAAGAAGATTGTTGAGAATGAGATCAAGTTACAGTGAAATCCAACGAATCTACAATGTAATTTAAACCTTGCAATTTCGTGAAGGAAGGGGTGGGAGGGACTCGGGTTTAAAGAAATTTCAATTTCAATGCGCGGCAACTTACCGCTGGCGCCAGGCAGTTTATGCCTGTTCCAGTCGGACCAGTCCAAATTTGCCAATAACAAATAGGAGATGATTCTATTTATAAAGTACGGAGGTTGGTTTGGGAAAAATGTAAAACCAAGAGATAAGAGTTTTATTTAGAGTTATAGATATATTCAAGTAAATTTGAAATATGAGCATTTGAGGGTAAAATACCCAATACAAATTTTTTTTTTTTTTTTTAATATTTAGCCTGAAAAAAGGTGGGTATACTGCGTATACCCACGAAAATAGGTGGGTATACTGCGTATACCTGCGCTCCATTACAAATTAAGCACTGGTAGTACCATTGAGTTTAGCTAGAATGTGTAGGCTAAGCTCAATGGACGTATGATAAAAACTGCGCAATTTTGTTTTTTGTAGTTACTTGAGAACACTACAAAATACTAAAACTGAAATGCCCAAATTGTGGTTTCATAACTAGAAGTAGATAAAAACATATTTTTATCATTATGGTTGTTATTAGAAACGTAAAATAATTACGAGTCATTTCTAATTTTTTAATCACCCGGTTTCAATAAATGTTGGTACTTGTATTTTGCAACATTCGTAGGTAGGCTAATACACAGTTACACAGAACAGTTACACAATACAGTTTTTTAATTATTACGAAATCACTATTCGGGCATTTACCACTTTTTCAATATTGAGTAGTGTTCACAAGTTGTTACTAAGAAAGGTTAATTTCCCGCATTTTTTTATAACGAGCATATCTTTTCGCTTTTAAAGGTCTCGTGTAGGCTTACGTGGGAAGGAAAAATTCCGCCCATAATAAAGTAATACATACATTGTATATGACAAGCTTTCATCTAATTAATTAATTTATATAGTATGTATTTATGACTGTATTACATTTATTGTTTTGGGGTACTGAAACAATAGGACTCCCGCTGCTATATCACTTATCATCACATAATTATATGGGCTACATTTTTAATTTTTTTGTGAAGTGCAGAAGCTTCAATAGTGTGCATACGAAAAATAATCAATACAGTAATTGGAAAAGAGATCATTTTGAGTGATTTTAAGGACTATGTATTCCTAGACAGCTGATTTATTTACCATACATTACATATGAGTCCTTGGTGGTATGCCACTGAGTACTTGTTCATTGATAATGCTATGCAACTTCTCCTCTAGACTGTGAAAGAATACTGTTTATTCCATTGCCACTAAGTGAACAGTTGTGTTAACTTAATGCTGTAAGGCACTTTAATCAAAAAACGAAATAAATTATTCATGCAAGCTTGTTGTTTGTCAAGGCACTCACACTCAGGTGTGACAACTGTATAGAGACAATTCTAAAAAAAACATTCTAGACAACTTCAGAGTATTTCATTACCGTATGTGACTGGCTACTCTAGTATGTCTTTAGCACAAAGGGTATGGCTCATTGAAATTGAAGGATGTTTAGATTTGTCTAGCTATGTTCATGTAGTAAAACAATAATCGGCAGGTAAAAGGTAAACATCATGTTTTGTTTGAGCTTCTCTTTTACCATTACGATGAAAGTGTATACCTATTTTAATTTACCACTGAAACATTGGTTGGCAGCATTGAGGTAAGTGGATACAAATAACAATCCCTTACACATAACAAGCTCATAGAGCTTGGGCCGTCTGTGCAACGATTTTAGTTTTAAAGGATGCACAAAATATTATATGGGTTTGCGTGTTTATTTTTAGGAGAACATATTTTACACTGCAAGTCTGGTGGAGTAAAAAATAAATATTGATTTACACATAGATACAGTATTATCCCATGGACATAGATATTTTGTAAATGGATGGAGTGGGGGTATATCGTCATGTACAAACCGATGCCAAATAAAATTGAGCGAGTATTTTAGCCCTCCCCCCAACAATATGGGACAAAATGCGTCGGTGGAGGTGTTTATTGGCAGGCTTAAAAGAAACATAAAATATTAACATTTATAAAAATCACAGTCCTCCAAACCCAAGAGAAAGAAACAACATACACATTTGTCTAAACGTTCCAGGACACCTTTATTCCGCAGTCAAATGTTAGATTTCGAGAGCAAAATAGGTTTCGAGGTGGCGTAGCAAGCAAGTAACGGTACGGACAGTTTTGAGATTTATTGGGTAAATTAAATCGATCAAACGCAAATTTACAAATGTAGGCTATATAGGAAGCGCGCTAAATTTCCCCCGTAGCGCAATGTAGCAAAGCTAAATTAAAAAAGTGGCGAAAAAGTAGGGGTGGTTGTAGCATGCTAGGCCTACTAATTTAAAATGGTGATGGTAATATTCTAATTAAGTAGGCCTAATGGTAAGGCCTACTGTACCTCAATTTGAAATCTTTCAAGGTCAATTTTTTTCCTCATCTCATGCAGTGTCAATGGATCTGGCCTGGAAGAATCATCATCTATGAGGAGTGTTTCCCATATTTTGTCTTTTATAGCGTGATCTGCTTTGGACAGAACGATGCTCAATAGCCGACCATCTTCAATAGTCCATACCGTCTCATCAGCATGTAATGGTCCCGGAACATTTCCCTGTTAAAGTAGCAACATGTTTCAAAATTAAATAATGTAGATAGGTCTAGCTATTGTACGCATACTGTTTAGACATTTGGCTATTGTTATTCAGAGTTGGGCAGTATCAAAAATATATCTAGAAAACATATATTTGAAATACATTTTTATTTTATCTTGTGTATCAAACAGAGGCTTCACGAGTTTTAAATAGAAAATATATTTTTTAAAGTATTTTTGGGCCTGTTGGTATTTTGTATTTTTTTCAAATATGTTTAAGCAAAATACATTTAGAAGTATATCCAAAGTGAATAGGCCTACTGTACAATTGGAATAAAATAAATACAAAAGATTATCATAACTGCAATACTCTATGTATATAGGAATTGGCAATAACATTTATAAATTTATCAAAAAAGGTTTAGGGTGTAGGCCTATAGACTACTCCAATCTACGACTTGAATGTATTTTATTTTGATGATTTTTCAAAATACGTACAAAATGCATTTTGCATTTCAATTACAAAGAAGGGAGCAAGATAGAATCCCAAGAAGAGAATTCGAATGCACATGGGAGGGAGTAAGAAGATTTTGACGCACACGAGATTTTTAAACCCAATGACGAGATAGATGGAGGGACTAAATAAAATGGCACGTTGAAGAAAGAGGGATATCATGGGATAGAATAGGCAACACGCGTACGATTTTTTTTGTTAAACCAAACACTTAGTTTAATAGTATCAGATACAAAAAGTATATTAATGCAAGTCCTAAGTAAAAACGAAATTTTTAAATGGGTTTAATGTGGTCGCATTTATTGAAGTTTAAACTCGGGGATCTGAAACGCGTACAGGTGGCTGTGACGCAATGATTCTGTAGATGTGGCGTAACAGACCAATCGCTGAGGCGGTGAGCGTACACAGTACAAAACCATGACGTCAAATCCACCCTACATGGCGGCGGCTCGTTTTTCGCGCCCTTTTATTTATCGTTACTAAACCAATTATTTTGGGGCATAGAATGATCCGTTTTTCAAAATTCAAAGACACATAATAATAAAATGAGAGACAAGGTATTTAAAAATCGATTAAAATTTTCATATGCGTGTTCCCTATTAATGAAGAAAGACTCTGGCTAGCCGCACTAGAAGCCCACAGCCCGAGAAACTGGTGATGCGTCACACCCGACCCGACTTATGTTGGAACCGGGTATTTGATTATTATTATTATTATTATTATTATTATTATTATTATTATTTAATATTATTATTATCAGAAAATGCAATTTGTATTGCAAGGACAAATGTTTTTAAAATAACCTTGGACCCAGTGGCGTCACTAGGGGGTTTTGGGGGGGGCCTGCGCCCCCCCAATCGCAATCTACGCCCCCCCAATAATTTCCTCGTTCAATCAATTTTATTGCTTACATTTCCAATCTTAAAGTGCTAGCGTGTCTCTATAAAAAATCGAAGATCATTAAGTCTTTTGTTTAACAATACTTACATATATTATAATATTTCATTAATAATTATGACATGCTAATTTCGTAAACTTTCCGTAAAATAGCTAACTGAAAATCGGGCTCATGACGTGTCTATAAGCGTTCAAAATTTAAAAAGGCGAACTTTGTGGCAATATCTATCGGCGCCTACTGAAATCCGATCCAGCGCAGCACTAGCCATAAGATTACTTCTCAAATGAAAGGATTGAACTCCTATCCTAGACCTATGACGTTAGGAATTATCAGTGTAGCATTGACTTTACTTTAATTGTTTTTCATGATAGGATTTCGCCTCAAAACGCGTTTTAGTCCACTAAGCATCATGCAGGGCCGAAAATTGTTTCGCCTTCGGCGACGTTGCCTCCGGTAGGCAGGGGCTTCGCCCCCGACCCAGCTGCATACCCAGCTACAACACTCGTTACGAGTACAAATTACACGATGCGAGTGGACAACTAGTAGTCGATATTTGAAGAGGGTTGGGAAACCATATAGTTTGAAATATACAACTGCCAGTGTTGGGAAAGTTTCTTCATCAATTTCGTTTTTGAAAGTGGTGTTCACAGTTCAACACGTTGTTCCACATAACTATCATCATGTATCGATTTTTAAACGTGTTTATATGCGTTCTAACAAAATAGTAGGCTGAAAAATTTTCGCCTCCGGCGGCTGGGGCTTCGCCCCAGACCCCTTAAATCTTCGCCAAGTCCCGGGGCCCTTAACCCCCCCAGTCCGCCTCTGCTTGCGCCCCCCCAATCCCAAAATCCTAGTGACGCCCCTGCTTGGACCAAGCCTACATTTTGCATAAAAAATATATATTAAACACAAATTATTTTGCTCAACAACTAGAGGTCATATGATGTTGGAGGAGATTGGAAGAAAGAGACATGTAGGAATGTTTGAACTTATCTCTAATGCAAACATTTGAGTATTTTTCCCAGCTTTAGACATACTAGCCTGGTATGGTAGCTTATAAAAAGCTGGGCCAACTATCCGGGGATGCTGGGTAGGGTGGGTCGAAAAAGTAGTTTTTTCGCGTATCGAATTCTAATAGTACTCGAAAGTTGTGTATTTGCATGCTTATCAACGGAAAAATATTGAAAAAAATCATAACTTGGATCTTCAGTTCGCGCAAAGGGCCTAAAGTTAGAAAAAAAGATAGAAAATATAGGATATAAATTTTCGAGTGTCGAATTCTAATAGGGCTCAAAAGTTGCGTATTTTCATGCTCATCAATGGAAAAATATTGAAAAAAATCATAACTTGAATCTTCAGCTCGCGCAAAGGGCCTAAAGTTTAGAAAAAATGCAAAAAAAAAACACCAAATCTTGGGTTTACACTCAAAATATATAAGTAATGTGTTTTGGCTGCGCGATGAAGTACTTTGTACTTAGACGCTATCAAAAGCCAAAACACATAACTTGTATATTTTGAGCGTAAACCCAACATTTGGTGTTTTTTTGCATTTTTTCTAAACTTTAGGCCCTTTGCGCGAGCTGAAGATCCAAGTTATGATTTTTTTAAATATTTTTCCATTGATGAGCATGAAAATACGCAACTTTTGAGCCCTATTAGAATTCGACACTCGAAAATTTATTTCCTATATCTTCTATTTTTTTTTCTAACTTTAGGCCCTTTGCGCGAACTGAAGATCCAAGTTATGATTTTTTTCATTTTTTTTCCGTTGATAAGCATGCAAATACACAACTTTCGAGTACTATTAGAATTCGATACGCGAAAAAACGACTTTTTCGACCCACCCTAATGCTGGGGTAGGAAACTCAAGGGGTGCCCGAAATCTCCCAGCCCCTGCTTAAAAGGTAGGCATATTAAAAACATACCTTAAACAATAATTGTTTGCAAATAACGCATTCAATATGAGTAGTCTGTACTTTGACAGACACATCTTTTCCCTTAGTATTTTCCGGAAGGTTGACATCAATATGAACCTCGTGTACCGTTTGCCACCAACGGCCCCAAGGGGCTGTACATGCAATCACACCACTTTTCTCATCAAAATGACTCAATTGTCCAAGTGGCATTTTTGAATAAGCACTGTTTCTGGATCACGAAAAGAGAGCACTAACACTGAAAAACTGTTAACAAAGAATAAACAACTGTTATAAGGCCAATTGGGGTTTCAGCACAAGTTTTTTGCATGAGGTTTTGCTAGGGTTAATTGTTTATCATCAAGTTTTAGTATTTATAACCAAATTGCATAATGTGGCATACAAAATATTATAGCCTATTAGCCCCTATACTTAAAAGTTAAAAGGCTGGGCAAGAAATCAATATTACATGTAGGCCTACTACTTTCAATAGGCCTAAGGATATCTTGCCTGGATAGCCTAGGCGTACAGTAGTCTCTCGCTAATTCAAACTCGGTCCAAACCAAACCAAATTCAAATTTATGTATAGGCCTATAGGCTATGCAAACTGTTGATGGAGTCCCAGGCCCAGCAGAAGATATGGGTATAGTGCATTACGTGTTGTGTTCGTTCTTTTAATTCCCAATTAAGTAATTCAAATTGGATAGATAGATAGATAAGTTTTTTTATTGTCTTTTTTTTTTTTTTTTTTTTTTTTTTTTTTTTGTACATAAATAAGATAGTATTTAATATAATAATATTAAATTTGTTATAATTTGAGTATACATGTACTATATGTTTAAGTAATTAGTAAAGATAAAGTAAAGTAAAGTAATAATAAAGTAAAGATATTGACAGTATAAAGATCTGAAAACCCACATAGGTGCGTGTGCACGTGTGCGTGGGAAAGGAGGTAGTTTACAGTTTAATGAGGGAATGACGGGGGATATCGAGACTTGTGTTCTGTGTGATTACTGATTATGGTTGTTCTGATTTTAAAACTATTTATTATTTCTTTTTATAGGAATTTCTTAATTATGATGGTTTTGGTCCTAAATCTAATTCTTCTTTCTTTCTTGTTTTTTTTTTTTTTTTTTTTTTTTTTTTTTTTTTTTTTTTTTTTTTTTTTTTTCTGATTAGATGGCATTTTAAATTTTAAATTTTGCTAGTGAGTTAGTTTAATTAAGTTAGTGCAGAAATAGCAGTCTTTTGCTATTAGCCATTTGTGGAGATTTCTTTTAAATTTATTTAAGTTATTAGATGCTTTAATATAATCTGGTAGTGAGTTATAGACCCTGGGACCTAGGTAGCTATATTGCCTGAGTCCAAACGATGTATTTTTCCTGGGTAATATTAATTTGTTCTGTGTTGCCGATCTAGTCGTGTGTATATGTGATGTTATCGTGGATTTGTTTGTATTTTTATGTTGGTGAATCGATAGGAATTTAATGAAGATTTTTCTTATATCGTAAATTTGGCTGTTTTGGAAGGTATCTATTGTGGGGTACCGGGATGGTTTGTTAAGCATTATTTTTAATATCTTTTTTTGTAGAGTATGCAGTGGTTTTAGGTGAGTTTCAAGTGCATTTCCCCAGGCTAGTATTCCATACTGTAAGTATGATTGTACAAGGCTATAGTAGACAATTTTTAGAGAGTGAAAGCTAATTATGTTTCTGAGTCTATTGAATTTGTAGGCTATTTTTCTTATCTTTTTTATAGTTTCTTGGATGTGGGTTTTCCATTTAAGGGCACTATCAATTGTCATACCAAGATATTTGGTTGTTAAAACTGTTTTTAGTTCATAGCAGTTACAAATTGATTCTGTCTGTGAATTTACCTTAGTATTATTATTGCAAGATGCATTGTGGATTTTGATCGGTCTTTGTTCATTGTGTTTTAGCGGGTAGAGAGAGAAAAATAAACAGACAGTTTTATCGAGATTAAGCGTTAATAGATTCTTTAATAGTTTTAATATATATATAATAGTATATAGTATATAATATATAATATAATAATAGTTAATAGTTTTTAGGGTCCCCTGAAATTTAATTAAAGGGGATCTACTGTATAGACCTATTATATAATATGAAGTGGTAGCCAATTTAGGTAATTGTACAGTATCGCTGATTGCGTTTCGATGTCAATTGACATCGAAACCATTGACATTGAATCGAATTGTTGATGTGTTCGTGGGATGTCAGGCAGCTAGGCCAAGATCGACCAGATACAAATACAAATACAAAGCGTCTTTATTCATCTTCAAATCAGTGTACATAAGCTAAGATACGTGATACTGTTAAGACGTATTTGGCCTAACCTCGGGCAAAGTCACTTTCGAGCTCAAATCGGTTATGGGGGGTTATTGTATCTGGTCGATCTTGGCCTAGCTGCCTGACATCCCACGGAAAAAAGTGAGTACGAAACGCGATCAGCGATACTGTACAATTACCCCAAAGGGTAATAAAAGTTTGCCCTGACTGAGAATCGAACCCAGATCCTTTGCCTGGCCAAACTTCTTCATAGGCCTTACAAACCGCGTGCCAATATTCATTGGCTAATTGATTGCAAGCGGTAGCCTAGGCCTAGGCCTATAAGCAGAAGAAATCTCCGCTGACTTTTCTTGCAAGCAATTCTATACGGCCAGCGGAGAAAGCAGATGATTTCAGGACAGTTGATTGGATAGGCTTAGGCCTAGGCACAATGGTATAGGCCTAGCATAAGCAAAGCCAGCCGCTGAATATTGGAACACGGCTAGGCTAGGCCTAGGGCCCTAGGCCTATCCATAATGCTGGATTGAGTTTAGAACGTCTTATCACATGCCCACATTTGGCCTATCAAGCCAAACCATTAAATTATGTTAGGTATAGGATAGGCCTACCTAGGTTGTGGTGTGTGTAGGCCCTATGCTTGTTCAGGTAATTTCACATTATAGGTTATGTAAGCCTAGGTCTAGGCCTAGGCCTAGCATACAACAAATATTTGACTTCCTACCCTACTTCAAGGTAATGTATTTTGCTGTTGTAAATTTGTTGAGTAAATTTGCTTCTTTAAATTTTTCTTTTGCGGTTTTCAGTGCACTTGCTAACTAGGTCTAAAATACGAATATGCCTAGGCTAGGCCCTAGGTCTAAAGACATAAGCTATCAGTCGCTGTCAGTTCCACTACGATAAATCGATGCTATGGTTGGACGATAACTCCACCGTTCGATATTTCGACTTTCGAGTTTATTCGATAGAATCTCGATGACGAAACGACCTGACGAAAAAAATCAACTTCTCTAATGTCAATCTAGAGAGTTGACACCGTCGCTATTACTGATTGTAATTTCTTACTTATAGCGCATGGTTAAAGCAGAATATTATTGGTAAGTCAAACAATTCGAAATGTTTGGGTTAGGGCTAATGAAGAGGGGTGTAGATCGTCATGGGATGGGAGGAATTGTCAGTCGGTGATGTGGCAGAGCATGTAGGGGCCTAGGTTAAGTTGCTTGCTGTTCAAACATCACGTAGGGCCTAGGCCTAGGCCTAGCCTACTTCTGCAGAGTTCGGTGGAGCCTATTTGCCTTACGTCAAGCCAAGGGCTAATATGCACAACCCGTGTTTTTACGTTTACCACCTCCTTTAGGCCTAGGGCATACAATTTACATGACAGTTGGTGGTGACAGCCCTTGTTACCGTCGATTTCTATGTAGGCTACCGTGTTGTTATTTTATTTCAACTCCTCTCTTAGGTAGGCCTAGTATTAGGCTCATTGCTTTTAGACACAATGATTCAGACCTTCACTTGGCTATGTATAAAGTTTCTTCCCTTACCTCCACTTTTGGGTGTTTGGGCGTGTCCACGGAAATGGAAAGAATCTTGGCTAGCTAGGCCTACGTATAGGCCTAGGGCTAGCACGTATCGGCCAAATAAGCTAGATTTAGGCTATAATCTAGGTCTAACCCTACATAGGCCTACTGCAAGGGTTCCATTACTTCTTGCAAGTGTGTGTCTAGGGGCATAGTCCCCTAGGCCTAGGCCCTAGGATAGCCTAGGCCTAGGCCTACTATTAATTTTCCAAGTCGTTGATCGACAGCGACTAGGTAGGCCTAGCCCTAATCCTACGTTTTGGTTCCTTTCGTTCGAGTGTTTACACTTTTTGAAAAGACATTACTAGGCCTAGGCCTAGGCCTACCTAGTGCACAGTTCAGAAAAGTATTTGTTGGACCTCCATTGATTTCCATGATGTTTCAGTTCGTTTGTCAAAGAGGCTCACAAAGAAACGGCAGGCCTAGCCTACCAACACTGAGATGGTGAATGAGGAAGACATTTCAATTTGAAACGCTTTTAGGTTGTAATGAGCAGATCCCTGTTCCCGATGAGTTGGCGATTCTGGTGAAATTCGTATAATGTTCAACGGATGAACTATACGTCATCTCCAGGGCCCTCGCCTATCGTTGACCTCAGTCTACAACGACCCCCGATGTCAAATTTGTATCTAGACTAGACATTAATGTAAAATTTTCTTTTCAGAATTTGACAAAGCAACATGTGCACATTATAACAGAGACAGCAGATAGTCTATGCTTAAACCTAGGCTCCCACTTTTTGTATCTACAAGCTGAGTCTAGCCTACTGTTTCCTGCAAGATGGTGATGCAAAAAAGAATGTGTGCCATGTGGCAAGGTGGACTGTCAATAAAGCTGACTAGACTGGCACTTATATGCATCCTTGTCTGGACGTCAATCGATTTGGCTCAGGCTGAGAAAGAGCCAGTTGATGAAGACCTAATACTGAAATCAGATAAACCTGCTTTGATGGTAAGTCTGTAGCCTAAGAGTCAAATGCATAGGCATTCCTCACGTGAAGAACGACTATGCATTTTACCCTAAGTAAGTTAATGGGAAAATTAAATTTTGTATTGTATTGTATTGTATTGTATTGTATTGTATTGTAAATTTGAATTTACTTTCCTATTTCTAGGCCTAGCGACCATGTTTAAATAGCGCTTTGATGCTAAATAAAGTCCACTATTAAAATTAAGCATAGGCCTACTAGGCTATTTCAAGGTGTACAGTAGGCTATCTATATATAATACAGTGAAACTTCTTTAAATAACAAACTCTTGGGGGCCAGATTATTATTTTGTTACAAAGAACATTTCTTTATAGACGTAAAGATGGTAGGCTATACTACTAGATAATTGATACGTATATGAACCTTTTGGGACCTAAAAAACAGTATATTGGCCTGTATAGATCATTTTATTATAAAGATGTTTGTTATAAAGAAGTTTCACTGTAGCGCCTAGTGTTAATTTATTTTCAAGTTGAATATTTTACACATTCATTAAAATAAAATTAACAACCCGCTTTATAGCGCTTCATTTTACCCTCAATTAGGGTTGCTAACAGCTATTGAATGTGAAAATACGGGAATTTGGAAATTGATGGTTGTCCTAAATACTAAATAGTACAGTAGGGAAACAGGACGGGCTCTGTGACGATGCCCCAGTTGCCGATGGCCAACAGCACAAGTCTCAATTGAGGGGGTTGTGACATCACAGGGCAGACAAATAATCTGTTTCTATGCAACTTCATCAGTTGTTTCATTGATTAAAACATATTCAATGTTTGTCTATTTTGGGATTTAAGGCTTGTGCTATTTGCCGAAGGTGAACATTTTTTGTAGGAATCTAAAATGGACGTTCGAGCCCTGAAAATGAGTTTAGAGATTCAATATCTTTACATGTCTACATGTTCCCCTGGGTTTAATGTGGGAGTGGGTAAATTGAAATTTGAAATAATGTGTATCGCTTGGATGTATTTTTGTTTGGCACGTGATTTTGCGTCACATAGCATCTTTCTATCGTTTTTTACAGAATTAAACAACTCTTGGCACTTAAGAGAATAATTAACAAGTTGTACATCCAACATCTATTTCTATTATTTGACTCAGCTCTCAGCATGAGAGTCGAGCACAATTTTTTTATTATCTAACATAAAAAACAACTTATAGGCCTACTGTACAGAGTAATTTATAATAATAGGTTAACATAGCAGTAATGTACATTGGAAAGAATGTTTTGTGAGAGGCAAGACAAATAATTTGTACGCATTATGCAACTGTAGGCCTACTTGTCAAATTGTCATTCACCAAAAAAAAAAAAAACGCCTTTGTTTGCAATATGATCACATTCAGTAGTCTTACCATAACTTACATACCGGTACTTACTTCGTTGACATATATTTAATTTATTTGCAGATAATTGATAGAATCGGTAAAGTTTACGCGAACGGTCAGAACTCAGAATATCTAGAAGAAGAGTATTATGATGTTCATATTTCATTGTAATTTAATTATCAGCATTTTTGCTTTGTTTGTTAAAATTCCGTTGTTCAGTTGGTAGGCGGCGCCGCCTACCGATACCGAATTGTGCTGCCGTCCGCGGCTGCGGACGCCTAAAACCGGGCCGGTTTTATTCTCCGCATTCTCCGGTTCATCAGTATTTAGTCAATCTAGGCCTAGCATTTTGTTGAAATAGTTAAATGTAAAAATTTAGTAGTCTTGGGGTGTAGCGAGGCGTGTAGTGCGCTCCTTTTAAAAATTAGTGAAATTTAGTTGTAGCGTGCTACAATTTTTATAGCTGTAGCATGAAAAGTAGCACAATAACATCTCTACTTTTAAATGTCGGTCCAAAACAGATTTAACTTCCTCCACCAAAATTACGCATTCTCCGGAAACTAAATACAGTGTGGAAAAAGGTTAAATTTATTCCGACCGTTTCTCCGAAGGTCGTTGCCTTCTCCTCCCACACCTTGTCAACAGAACAGGATGAGTGGACAATAACTCCTTCAACCCTCTCCAGTCATTGTTATCCAGTCATCTAAAGTCCTTTCGTGCAATAACCTGCGACAAGTTGACACTCATCTTGTAGTAACGGAAATTGTCGTGTTTGATTTTGCATGATTTGTCTTCAGTTCTCTGTGTAATAATAATATTTCAAGAGTGCTATATATATTAAATTTCGTATAGGCCTAATTGAAGTTAATATGTTCGACGTTTATAATGATAGTGAGGAGAGTGACTAGCTGCCAAGCTGAAGTTGTTCACTCGTATTTCATAATTCCTAGTAGGGTATAATAAGAATGGGTTGATAATATCTAAGCAATAGAAACAAGATGTGCAAAAATAGCGTGCTACATTTTCTGTGTAGCGCAAATGTAGCGAACTCCAATAGTTTATCTCAGGCAAATAGGAGTAATTGTAGCATGCTACTATTTAAAAGTAGCGACCCCAAGACTGAAATTTAGTGGTGAATATTCAGTGCCTTGAGCATCTACAGCTGAAAAACTTAAAATTTTGTGACTTGAAAACAGAAAATCACGATGTTTCGTTATTTAAAAAAAAAAAAACACAAATTTGCTCCCAAGGAGTACCAAAAAGATGAGTTGATGAGATAATATTGAATTGATAGACATAAAATTAATTTCGTCATTTTGCAAAAAACAAACACCTCTACCCTTAAAGGTGGGCTGTCATGGTTGAAAATGATTTTTGACCATACTCATATTATTTAATAAACTTTGAATCCTCGTATGAATGAATAGAGCGTCGAAAACTAGAATTTAATCTAGGGTGCCCAGATCTACAATCCGAAAAAGCGGGACGATTACGAATATTTCAAACTTGTGTTTTAGAAGGTTGGGATTCGTGGGGTGGGGGGGGGGGGGGGGGGGCGATAAGAGAAATGTTATTACAGTTTTGAATATTTTATGTTGTTGGGCAAAATAACAGTTACATGCATGTCTACTACTATTCCACTATGTTATACTATTATTATTATATTGAATATATTGAATATTGATTGATGTGCATGTCGCCGTTAGGGAGCCATCACGCACGACACGTAGGCAACTTTCAAGTCGTTGACGTGCCGGCAGTGGGCCCAACTGGGTTTACCGCATCTTGCTCATTAGTATTACGCTTTTGATACTTATCTGAGCCGTAGATAAGGTCCAGTAGGTTGGCATTTTTCAGCAGCAGGTCATGAAATCCAATACATGTCACCTCACTAAAGTGTGGTTTCAGAATCATCATAGCTTTGATTGTGGACAGATCTAGACGACTTTTTCGTCACTCAACATACTGTTCATCGCCGAAAACACACATGGCCACTTCCAAATATTTCCAATTATGTCAGAAGGAGAGCGCCAGCATGCTCTGGCTGACAACGTACCTGGCCATTTATTGATAAAGAAAGGAATACAAGGTAGTAAGTGCGAAGTTTGAAAAATTCAAAATCTGAAATTTTGCATTTTCAAAAAATCGGGACAAAGGTGCGTCCCGCCGGGAAGTGTGGAGGGACACGGGACACACAGCTGAAAATCGGTACTGTCCCGCTGAAAACGGGACGTCTGGGCACCCTAATTGAATCGGGCTATCGGTTCGGAAGTTACAGTGTGTTTTTAGAAGGGGAGGGAGGAAAACGTCATCGCTACGGTCGGCTCTTGGTAGCGCGCGCTGAACCCTTGCTTGACAGGTATAAACAAGTGGAGCCAGCCGCAATCGACTCGCGGTCTGTGTCACGAGATACTGATTGGGATTTCGTGATTGATCGTAATATTTGCATTGATACATCCTAAGGCATAATGTCGCAATTACAAACCTACAAGTTTGAACCTCGAAAGTCGAAGCAAGTTGAGAAACCGCCAAGAGACTTCGTAGGCCGGGCTGGCTCAATAGATTGGTGTGATTGCGGTGAGTGTGTTTTTATGACGACCGACGCTGAAAGTTTCTGTTGCACCGAGAGTGTAATTTTTAACAAGATGAGAGGCAGTGTTGACTGTATCAAGTACCATTCTTCATTTGATCAAGTCATACTAAACATTGACGTCTTGAAAACAGCGCGCCAAGCTATCTTGGTTTACGATAAAATCCTCACCTCTTCGAGCTACAAGAGGCAACAAATCGCACATGGAGGAGGTTTGTCGCATATCCGCAATTTATTAATTGGGCTAATTCGGGGGAAAGTTAAGGCAAGAACAGAAGAATGGTTATACCCTCTTGTCCCTTCCCTCTCCTCCTCCTCGTCAAGATCATCATGGTCACACAAGTGGAAGTGATCGTTGCCTTCCCATGAATGTGTGTTGGTAACGTGTGAGAGAACAGATTTGAATTTTTCGATCAAAACATCGTCGTCGTTATTGCAGGTCATCGATGACCACCACAGATGGTTGATTATACTTAATTTCCAGCCTTCTAAACTTGGTGCTTTCTTCTCGACAGCTTTAATAGCCTTGGCCAGGCTCTTACTCACATGCCATACATCGAACTCGTGTGAGATGCCATCGTACTTTTCTCTTATCATTTTTCTGATCCCCCGGTGACGATCAGTGAGGAATAAATAAATATTTATGCCATAATTTCAATAAGGCGCGTTAAAAGTTGGTCGCAAGCCGGCTTTTCTAACTCTCCCGCTACGAGACCCTTCTGCAGAACAATAAAATCTATTATCTTATCAGTCTTTATATACATAATACTAATAGTATACGTGCAATATTTGGCACAGAACCCAGGCGAATCGTATTGCCCGTCGCCTGACAACCAGGCTCCGCCTTCCCGAACTGTCACTTCTCTGGCGTTATTCATTCTGTGCTCCGTCCACGTGTGTTTTATGCACGGAGCAATGAATCGACGCACGATCCTGTAGTACGTGGCCTCAGAAAAAAATAACATTTATTGCTTCTGCAAAAGAATGAAACTTTATGAAGCTCGTGCCCGTGCAATATAGTGATGTTGCAAACTTCACGGTGCCAACACCGAACCGATTGTTGGATGCTTGCGATCTCCAAATCAGTCTGTGACCTATATTGCATATCGTTGAAACAATTAGTGCTGCACCCTTAGTCGATTGTTGTAGGTCGGTGACTTTGTGACCACATTCCATACAATAAACAAATAGCAGTTTTAAACAATCCCATAAAACAATGAACGCTGCCTTCATCATTGCTATCGTCATCGCTGATTTCTCTGTGGTCATCGTCCTCGTCGGTGTGTTCCTCTATTGTTGGCTCATAAGAGGAATCCAATCGCTCATCTGGGTCTACATCACAAGCACTTGTCATATTGTCAGCTAGGTTGTCGCCGATAAGATTGCACTGGATTCCAATGTCTCGAGTCGTCCCGCGATCATGTGCAATGTCGGTATAATATGTAGTGATGTCCGATTCACTAATGACTACTTCTGGTTCTACATCCGTCAAAGTATTACCGCCGGCATTTTCCATGGCTTCGGCTACTGTCTTCTTTCTAATGTATACCGACATGTTTCGACGCCTTTTCGATTGCGGCTCGGATGCTGAGGAAGACGATGACACAACAGATCCCTGAAAACCTTTCATGTTTTTTGACGGTATTGCACTTTTGATTAGCACAGGGTTACACCTACTTGCAAACAGACCAAAATCTACCTTTAGCTGTGCAGATGTGTGGA
Source organism: Isoperla grammatica (assembly GCA_945910005.1). Classification (NCBI taxonomy): domain Eukaryota; kingdom Metazoa; phylum Arthropoda; class Insecta; order Plecoptera; family Perlodidae; genus Isoperla; species Isoperla grammatica. Next base: position 42,466,634 of record OX246739.1, read on the forward strand.
AATCGGCAGGAGTAAAGTGATTTAAACATACCACCGAAGTCGCACTGGGCACAAAACCAACCCGACTGATATTATTCACCCATGCTTTGTGACGGACTGGAGATCGATTCCTGTTTGGAAACTTGTAAAAACTGATGCGTTTTCCGTCAATTACTTGCCCAGGACTATGAGAACACTTATAAACCGAACAGGACGGCATGATAAAAATTTAAAATATGATGATCATACAAAAAACACAGTCACTGCAGAGACAAAACACGATAAAATAAACTTTGGAAATAGATACTGATGAACGTTCGTATCACACATTCACAGCTACAATATTGTTCCTATGCGTTTGAAGTCACTTATTATTACCACATGTGGTCGTCATAGCACACTTGAAAAACTATTGCGGAAGGTTGACAATGTACAAAAGCAACACGCACGTTGAGAGAGACAGGTGCGTAGCTCACCGCCTCACACCGCACACAAATCAAGGCAGCGAGCCGGGCGCGGCTGGCCCACGATACGTAGCGCTGACGTCACAAAATCGTCTGCTAGGCACAATATCGGTATAACTACTTGATGCGAAATCGTAGAGACTTCGCATTTTCGGCGTTTGACTTTTTGAGTGAATGAGCACATTTTATTTTTTGTGACAGCCCACCTTTAAGATATAATGCATTAGGTGTTAGGCCTATCCTTGTCACAGGCTGCATGAAATTTAAATTTACCTCTCGAGGACGTGACATGCACTAAAACTGTCGAGAGATAGCACTGCTAAGCTGTACCATTGTCTGCGCCATTTTAAGTTCAACAAAGGCTTAGCAATTCAAATAGTCAACGATTGATAGATAAATATCACCTGAGCATAAGTTCATTTTGTTGCCACCAAAATGCATAGGGCGTACAGTCTATTTTGAGTGCGGTGTAGCAAGGTTCCTTCATCGCAATGTACAGAATTCTACCACTTAATCAATTTTATTTTCTGATAAACTTGTATCTAAGTTTGGTGAGTGCATGTTATGTCATAGATATCAAGCTTTCCTTTAAAGAAATGCCCAGGAAACTTCTTCCTGGAGTTGGGCTACATTTCTTTATTCATGCCTATTGTTCATTGGAAGTGCCTTACAGTGTAACCTGAATATAATATAACACAAACTACTGTGCGTACATACATATTGTAAAATCTACCGTACAAACCCAATTCGAGGTTAAAAGTTGCAATACAGTACACACACTCCTGCGGTAGAAACAAGAACTAGCAAAAGGAGTCGTGATGCCAGCCTCTGTATGATTTTAATGTTGAATAGGCTACCCTACTTCAACTTTAAAATAATTGTACAACAAAATTACATTTTAAGTGACTATAAGTTTTGATGGTCACCCAGTAGGCCTACCAATACAAAAGTAGAATAAAGTAGGTATACTAGTAGTTTGCGTAATGGAATGATCTTGTTGTTTCTGAATCGGCCTTGTTGATTCTGGCATTTGTCCGCATGTGTTCGCACTGTCCAATCACTGATTCATATGTTTCGTATTTGAAATATCGATCTTTGATTGGTTATCGCTCACTCGTCGATGGTGTTCGAAGCCTACAGGGTTGGATTAGTCACTTTAAATTAAAGTCCCCCACTGCAAATCAGTTTAGTTACTGAGTGGGTAGACTCTAAATGTGAATTTATTTATTTTTATTTATTTGTTATCATATCATTCCTCGATCTAGAGGTCTTAACCTGTGCAACTACGTCCAAGTTCCAACATTTATTCCTTGCCCCCCCCCCCCCCCCCCCCCCCAAGAGTAAACTAATCAAGCATAATATCGACCTCTCACAGGATGTGTTTCAGTGAGGCATATATTACAATTAATTTCTTATAACTAACCAAACTAGAGAGATAGGAATAGGATAAAGTAAGTAACTGCAGTAGGCCTACACATAGTACAGACTGAAAGTAGAATTTAGATTTGAACGAAGAAACAGACCAAGAAATCAGGGGGGGATCAGGGTCCTACCAATATAGGTTGAAACAGTATAGGTCTAATCCTAAGACCTATAGGCCTACCATATTGACAATACGTATATGCTGCTGCCAGTCGGATGATGTTATATTAATTGTCGTATCATGGTAATTTATTATTTGAGGGTCTGCCTTTAAAATCTGTAAGCTGATTGAATAGAAAGCATTGTCTGTCAAGTATTGAGTGAATTTTTGTAATTTGCTTGTCAGGATCTTCTACGTTACATTACATATTCTGTTTGTTATGTTTTTTTAGAGAGGTCACACCTTTGACAATACGGAAGTGAGCACAGATGGCGAACCAGATGGAGCAAGCAATCTCGGCTTCATTCATGCATTTGTCGCAGCCTTGTCTGTCATCATTGTGTCAGAACTGGGAGACAAGACATTCTTCATTGCAGCGATCATGGCAATGCGTCACCCTCGATTCACTGTTTTTCTGGGAGCAATTGCAGCTCTGGCGCTAATGACAGTATTGTCAGGTAATAAAGTAATTCTAGATATCTATGAAGGAAATTTGTAAGGGTTTAGTGTGTAAGTAGACCTAAATACTCTTAGCATTCTGAAGAGATGCATTTAATTGTATGAACAAACACCATTTTATAGTTCAATCCAGAAAAAAACGAAGATCTTGTACTACTGCTCTACACTGTATTTTTTTAGCTATATTAATATTACAGTATTAATAGGCCTTCAGTGGATCCCTGCTAGGCCTAGACTTAGTGTCAAATACAATGCTTACAACATCCATGGCTTCAGCACTTTGCCCTAATCAATGACCACTGGTACGAGAAAGTAAAGAAGAGAGAAGAAAAATCATCACACCATGTAAAATAATTGCTGTAGGCCTATTTCCTGAGACTGTCTTTGAAGATGCACATGAGTCATGTGTGAATGGTACGATCCATTTGGTGTTGCTTAGATAAAAACATGGAATAGTCAGTTGTGTATACAACTATACATTATGATTAGTGATACGTGAAAGAAGCATTTTCAATTGTCATTTTATAGTGTTTTGTAGCATCTATTTTTTGGCCAAGATTAAAAAACTTGAGAATGAAGTTTTCTCACATTTTTATTTTTAAATCATGTCATACTATTAAAATTAAAATCAACCAAATTGCATTTATCATAAACAAAGTATAATTACTATGTTAAATATAATAAAATAGGAACAGAAAAACCTTAGTTTCTACTGAAAAATAGCGCTTTGTAGCATCTATACACAAAACGCTATTTTCACGTATCTCTAATTATGATTAATTTATTTAAGACGTCGTAACATCAATACAGTTGTAGGGCATGCATCCAGTACTAATAGGTAATATATAAAAATCAGTTGTCACCATATTTGTCCTGCAAGTTAAATAGCTTTATATATTAGGGTCATACTTAGCATCAATATAACTCCATCCATAGTGTATTTTGTCTTGTAAAGTACCGGTACTTATAAAACCACTGGACAAGGTAATCTAATCTAGTGGTAAGGTAATCTTTGGTACGCGTACATTATTAACCTTTTAAAATTATGAGTTGAGTGAGGTAATTTTGTAGACCTACTTAAATGTCTCATAACTTGAGATTTATCTTTAATTGAATCAAAAAATTGATAGGCCTATATTTTCATTCTTCAACTTCTCATTGTGTGAAATAATAAGGTGCATGCTATCACTAGGTCTAAGTGTAAAGAGTACTGATATCCTTTTCTTTGTTTTCTTTTCTTTTTACTTTTTTTTTACCCTTCCAATGTAACAGATGCTTAATGGCTGGTTGTACGATCTGGTTGAAGTTGGAGAAGTTATCCTTATGATAAACCACCTTTCAAAGCTGCTGATTGGTGGTGATTGCCAAGGATAAATAGTTATATGAAGATCGTACAATTGGTGGTAATTACTTTTCTTGTGAGATACACATTTTGTTGGTGTGTGTTTTTATTCCCTATAATTCTATTCCATAGGCTGTCTTCTTAGGTACGATTCAAATAGTGAGAAGAAGCATATTTTTGCTGTTACTGTAGGCCTACCTTATTTGTATGATGGTCCTTAATGCATCACAACCCAAATTTAGTTAAAAGTTAGTGTTGTAGGTGTTTGTATTGTTATGCCTAAAAAGTAAAAATATAGCCTAGGCTAGGTATTTGATGTAACTGGTGGGATGTTTTAATTTTCTGTGTAGCCCTAATTTGTGGCCCTATTTTAGGCCTAATTTGTGAGGTGTTGTACTTAGGGTTACCAGACGTCCCGATAAAATCGGGACCGTCCCGATTTTAGGTGTTGTGTCCCGCGTCCCGATTCGTTTTGTATCGGGACCATATGCTGTCCCGATTTTTTAAAATGTAGCAACTTCACTATAAAATCAGCATTTCGGTCTCTCTCGGCTCGCCACTTCATCGGGGCTTTCTGGTTTTTGCACTACACAAACAACAGTATTGCATTCACTCCGGTATTTTTTCTGAAACGCTCAGAAAACGCTCTAAAAACTCTGCTTTCAAAATTTTTCGTCTGCGGCGCTGTTGTTGGGGGGCACGACCCCCAAACCCCCCAGCTGTACCGTGGACCGCCTAATGTCCCGATTTTTTATAATTGTCATCTGGCAACCCTAGTTGTACTATAGGCTAATGTTAATTTTTTTTTTTTTTTTTACTTCGTATGTATGTATGTATGTGCAAGCAAAAAGACTGTGGGAAGACAGAAGTGGATGGCGTGAGCTGGTGGGAAGAAAAGAGAGTGAATTTGAAGAGGACATGACAGGCCTGGCAAGCCGGTGCTAGGAGCTCTTGAAGTGCCCTAGAATCCTGGTGGCTATAGCCACCCCCTGACCTAACTTAAGTTGGAAACAGGAGCCAGAGATATATATATATATATATATATATGTAGACCTACTGCATAGAGTAATAACTATTAGGGTTTGATTGCAATTCTCTTGTTACAGTGTTCTTCGGGTATGCAGCGACCATAATACCACGAGCTTACACATACTATATATCCACATTTTTGTTTGCACTGTTTGGTCTGAAGATGTTAAAGGATGGATACTACATGTCTCCTACTGAAGGACAGGAGGAGTTGGAAGAGGTTCAGCAGGACTTGCGCAAGAGGGAGGATGAGGTAAGTGCCTCTTTGTAAATGTGATTACTGATTAGGTGTCTGAAAGAAGATTAGACTTCCGAGCCCTCAGGCCGTAATCTACTGATGTCGTACTCGTAACATCACATTGGCGGGCTGACTGTGCAGTGCACTAGCAGCTGCACACCATGTAATTAGCCCCTTTTGTTTCTAAATACGTCTCGAAGTTTGGCACCAACGTCTGATAAACTGTCTATGGGCCCCGCGCCGTCCCGACTTATTATGTATGTGGCAATGTGGTGAAAGATGATGAAACTATACAGTAGGGGTCTACACTAATTGTGTAGGCCTATGAAAGCATTTCACAAGGTATTATTGACTAGAATGAAATGACTTTTTGTATGGGAGGGTCACATTCTTAAAGAACAATGTCAATTTCTAGTCACAGTGAATCAGTACTTTCTTCATGCTAGAACTAATACCTGGAGCTTATTAGTGATTAGTGATTACTGATTAGTGATTTAGATGTATGGATTTTTAACAATAGGGAATATTCATAAATCACATTTCCCGATATTGGTTCGATCATATGAAATAGATCTAGGCCCTTATCTACAAATACTGGCTACGTACTTTTCCCATTTCAAAATGTCACAGTTCGATTTTTATAACGATACAAAGTTTGATATGTTGCCTTTCCCGGATCGTGAAACGGATGGTTCCGTCATAACTAACTAAACATCACTGTTTATAAATGAATTTGCCATTCAACCTCTTGCAACACTACACAATTATCGAAAAAACAACGTATTCATTGAGATCCGATCTCTGCACAAAATTACTATAGGTAGCTTTCAATAGACGTCACGTGGCGGCCAGTATGAGGTACACATCGCTTGTTTACATTTGTTCTGTCAATAGAAGACACATAGGTTATCCAGGAAATATCACTGTTTTTCAAGCCGTATAGATTGATGTGTGCAGGTAAAATTTCAAGAAAATGATAAGTGATAACACATGCAAATGACTGTCTTCAAACAGAGTTTATGCGTTCTTATTTCGTTTTCAGTCATAATACGGAACCTTTGTTTGAAAACAGTTGATGTGTCAGTCAAAGGACATCTGCAATATTGCAACAATGCAGTGTCGGAAGAACGTAAACAAATGTTTACAGAGTAGGCCTACCTCAGTATGGCTACCGTGCGATACCGGAAATGACGTTATTGCAAGCTCCCTATCAACCACTGAAATTATGTTACATTATTACAAATAACCATACCAGTGTTGTAAATTAATTGCTGGACACAATTATTATTCATTTTGGAACCGAATAACAATATACTGTACACTCATTTTAGTGAGATATTCGGCATAAATACGATCTGTGATTATCTTTGTGTGATAGGCTGATTGATATTAGTCAGTTCTGACATCATGACCTGTTTTTCCCGCCATAATTATTTGTGAAATTTTCAGCTTACTTTCTTGACTAAAAATATTTATGAAAATGTGAAAATGAAATATTTTTGACTTCATAACATCGTCATTAATTTGGTAACGACGAAACAAATTAACAAGGATATTCGCTATTTTTTTAAAGAATAGTTTCTGCAAAATATGAAGCGGTCTTGATTTAGGTTTTTTTCTAACTTGTCTAATCTTGAAGTTCATTTTTTTTAAATTGGCAATACACCAATAACCAAGTAAAGGTATTTGTTTTTCGCAGAACGCAAAATCAATTATAGCACTGATAAAGAAGGGGGATGTAAACAAAGTGTAGGCTATAGGTACCTGTCGATTGGCACTTCAAATGCACCAACATTCCACTGCAAAATGAATAAAATGTACCGTTTCCAACATCAAATTTTGGCTATATAATTGGTGATAGGCCTATGATTGCAGACTTGTAGTTTTTTAATTTTAATTTTTTTCCTTTCAGCCTTTTTCTGAGTTAGTTAATGCTTCTTTAATTTAAAAAATTTTGTTTTTTCAATTTTATTGTGGACACGAGATTGCTAGATACATGTATTCTATTCTGTATATGTGATTGATCATATGTCACTGTTTGCTTGGTATCTAATGGTTTCTTTTAAATTTGAACATGTTTCTGATGTAATTTGTACTCTCAAAATCACAACAACAAATATCATAATTATTAAATCCACGAACGATATTTAAGAAATCTACATCATTTACAAAAACCTTCACCAATAAGTATAATTATTTACAAAAATCAATTAATTATCATCCTCTCGACTTGAGTTTGGCTTACTGGTAGGGCGGATGGCCTGTACCTAATAATTTTATACTGTTCCACTTGAAATTACAATTTTATGATGTACCGTATCGTGCAGCTGTTGATGTGAACATTTTAAATACTTTTCTTCTGTATAGGATGAATTGAACAAATAATAGGTCTACGTGTCTGTTTTGAACTTTCCAAGAATCTTTCTTTTTAATTCTTTGCTTATAGACCTAACAAAGGTTTGAAGTTAAAGAGTTTGTTATAACTTATGTAGTACCGTATGTATATTAGGGTGGGTCGAAAAAGTCGTTTTTTCGCGTATCAAATTCTAATAGGACTCGAAAGTTGTGTATTTGCATGCTTATCAACGGAAAAATATTGAAAAAAATCACAACTTGGATCTTCAGTTTGCGCAAAGGGCCTAAAGTTTGAAAAAAAAAATAGAAAATATAGAAAATAAATTTTTGAGCGTCGAATTCTAATAGGGCTCAAAAGTTGCGTATTTTCATGCTCATCAATGGAAAAATATTGAAAAAAATCATAACTTGGATCTTCAGCTCGCGCAAAGGGCCTAAATTTTAGAAAAAATGCAAAAAAAAAACACCAAATCTTGGGTTTACGCTCAAAATATATAAGTAATGTGTTTTGGCTGTGCGATGAAGTACTTTGTACTTAGACGCTGTCAAAAGCCAAAACACATAACTTGTATATTTTGAGCGTAAACCCAAGATTTGGTGTTTTTTGCATTTTTTCTAAAATTTAGGCCCTTTGCGCAAGCTGAAGATCCAAGCTATGATTTTTTTTCAATATTTTTCCATTGATGAGCATGAAAATACGCAACTTTTGAGCCCTATTAGAATTCGACACTCGAATATTTATTTCCTATATTATCTATTTTTTTTTTTTTTTACTTTAGAGCCCTTTGCACGAACTGAAGATCCAAGTTATGATTTTTTTCAATATTTTTCCGTTGATAAGCATGCAAATACACAACTTTCGAGTACTATTAGAATTCGATACGCGAAAAAACGACTTTTTCGACCCACCCTAATGTATATGTAGGTACTAGGTACTAGGTAGGCCTCAGAGTTGCGTAAGTTACTTTTAAAAAGGAACTTTTAAAAAGTTAAGTTACTTGCCTTTAAAAGTAACTTTTAAACGTTAAAAGTTCCTTGTTGGGAAAAGTAACTAAAAGTTACTTTGAAAATTAAAAGTTACTTTAAAAGTTACTTTTAGGAAATTTTGATGGGAAGTGGCAGTTTAAAAAAATTACAAAATACTTCTTCTTACCTGAAAAGATCTATTGAAACATCGTCAGACGTACGGTCTCGTATAATGGCGTAGAAAGCATTTACTAACCTACTGTACGGTCTCGTATAATGGCGTAGAAAGCATTTACTAACCTACTTTACTTAGTAAAATATGAATCTAAATATTGAATATTGATATATACCTTACTGGTGAACCGTGAAACCCTATGAATGATGTCATGATTATGATGATAGTAGTGAGGTCCTAGCAAAGCAGTGTTGCTCACACAAAGAAATAACATCCACTTATGTTTATTGGTTGTCACTCAGTTCCCATTCAACCTATTTAGCCGGCTGCTGCTGGAATGGTTTCCAAAGGATTCAGTTATGTATGAATTCTAGGAATGGGGGGGGGGGGGGGGGTCGAAATTTTTGACCTGAAACAGCCGCAATACGAGTGTTTTGCTGTTGGTACATTTAAAAAACCATAGGCTGTTTCAAAAGTAACTTTTCATTTTTTTTTAAAGTTCCTTATCAATAGTAACTTTCAACGTTAAAAGTTACTGTCGAGGAAAAAGTAACTAGTTAGCCTAAAAGTTACCGAAAAAGTAACGCGTTACAAGTAACGCGTTACTTTCAAAAAGTTACTACTCAACTCTGGTAGGCCTACTATATTATACCAAATACATTAAAAACATGTTAATCTTCTCCAATTACATTGGCTACTTTTATAGGCCAACATTGGAAGAGATCACTGTCACAATGAAGCAATCTTAGTAAATAGCTGTGGTATTAGGCAATGGTTTGGCAAACATGCTGCCTACGTTCCAGAATAAAATTCTTTTTTTTGCTACCTGAATTGGATGAATGTTATGTGGCATTTTAAACTAAACAAGGCTAAAGCCTCATTACATCACTTGCATAATCACCCCTTCCATAATCAATGTTCACCTATTCACCTAGCTATGCTTTGACGCATCCAATTCTCTTGCAGTAAATGCTAGATATACAAAATACATTATTCTCACTTAGCACCTAAGATTATCACCGTATAATTACTAATTAGCATAACTTTACAATGTTGCAAGACACATGGAACTTGGTTCCGCTATCTGCCTCCCTTCTTCAGTAGACACGTGTACTGTTTAGCGTTGATATACAATTGTTGACACTAACTATACATGTAGAGGTGTTTGTGTTTTGCGTGCCACGAAATCGCAAAGAGTGAGTGATAATGATGGGATAGGTGTTGTAAACAAAGTGTAGGGCTACATATGTCAAGTAGCACCTCAAAAACACCTCAATTCTTCCGTGAAGAAATTTGGGATATGTGCCATTTTCCAATTATAACATTGAAATTTAATTAGCATAATTAAATAGCGAAATGATTGTGAAATTGTAGTTTTTTTATTACCTTTAAGCCTTTTGTGTGTTATTAATGCCTTTTTAATAAGAGAATATAGGCCTATACTTTTTCAAATTTTATTATATATACATGGGCAATAATATGTTATGTGGGCATACTTACAGGCTTACATCACTGTATACATATTGTACCTTTTAATACATATTGCAGCTTTTAAATTTAAACATGTTCCTGGTATAATTGACTGTCAAAATCACATAAAACATAACACTGTCATAACAATGAAATTGTTAAACCCATTAACGATATTCAAGGAATCATAACACCATATTTTACAAACATATAGGCCTACATAAGTCATAAAGACTGAATATGAGAAGCCTAATATATATAGGGTAGTACAAAGTAACAATAATAACAACAATAATAACTTTTCAATGAAAAATGCAAATTGATCATTTATTGATCATTATTGATTGACCATTAGAAATTATTCACATCGATTATTTCATTTATTTGTAATTTTATACTATAAATAATTGTAAAAATTATTAATTGATTGACATTGTGTTTGTAACATAGGTTTTGTTAGACCATTAGATTCTGGTAAAATGTCATTATTAGATTAGTATATAATGTGAGGAAAGGATCCAACAGCTTACCTTCGTGTAAGATGACGGATTTGCGAGTTTGAAGTACACATAAAAAACATAATACAAAAATAACGATTATTAGATTAGGTGATATTCTTTTCATGTGCTCACATGTTTGGATTATTAGGCCACCCCATCATGCATCTTTGGTTTTGCAGTAGAGATAGGACTTTCTCTTTACACTATCTCCTCATAGTTTATATCAGGTGGTAAGGAATTTATTTTGGTCTGTAAGACTTGGATATCTCATGAGGTGCTTCCTATTTAGTTCTTCACCGCCATAGATGCCTAACCCCACATCAGACATCTGCAACTGTTGCTTTTTGTTTGTGTGTGTGTACAGCCTCATGCACAAAGATTTGCCGACGCAAACTTACCGTTCATTAAAAATGGCAAACTTGGTGGTGCAAATAAACTTGCGGAACTCCAGATGAATTTTTAGCTGTTTGCGAGATACCTAGTCGATTGAGCCGCAAATTTACGGAGCCGCACATATTTGTGTTGGAAAATCCTTTTGTGTATCCGGTTTAATCAATTTGTGGACACAAGTCAACAGTTGCATCCGCAAGTGGCTTTGTGCATGAGGCTGAAAATCTAGTACAGTATTTAATATTTTTGTGGGTGTGTTTATGTTGTAATAGTGCATCAACAAGTAAAGTTTCGACTACATCTTCCTTAAATAACTTCAATTTACAGTATTAGGCCTACCTACGTATGTTCTTGGTGTTTGTCTCATTACATTTTCTTGTAAGAAATAAACCAATTCACAGTTGTACATTATACGTATATATATATATAGGATTAAAGAGAGGCCAAAAGGCTAGAATATGATAGGTAGAAGGAAAGACCCCAACAGCTTACCTGAATTGTAGACCGTGCCACGGTCTACAATTCAGGTAAGCTGTTGGGGTCTTTCCTTCTACCTATCATATATATATATATATGTTGAGACGTAAATTTTCGTAGACCAACTGAGATGTTGGAGAGGGTTTTTGGAGGGTTTGTGAAAGAAGGTATGTAAAAAAACAACCTCCTCACAAAACGTGGACTAATACCCAAAAACCCTCTCCAACATATATATATATATATATATATATATATATATATAGTAGGGCTGCCCAACGATATCGATAAGTCGATACGATATCGATAATGGAAAAAAAATCCGATATCGATATAGAATTATTATATCGTAGATATCGAACTTGCGCCTAATAAGCTAATTGTTTAGAAAGAAAACGAGTACGTCACGTCACGCCAATCACAATATCGCTGTTTTGTGTGGATATTTTTAATTTTGAATAGTATACACACAAATTGACACACATTATAAGACATTTCAAAGTTCAAACATTTATTTACGTATTACGGTAATTTTGTTTATAATAAGTGGCCTCTGGCTGGTCTGGAAATCCTAAACACACAGGAGGAAAGTATCGATACGTTTCTTGATAAGTTCGATAGCGCGACACGATATCGATAATTCTTCCCGCGATATCGATATGATCTTTTTTATCGTTGGGCAGCCCTAATATATAGGTATGTTTGAATATGTTGTACAGCCGCTAACATAGACCTATATACATAGAAATCAAGGGTAGGACAAAAACCTTACTTTATGTGGCTCGTGGGTGTAGTGGCTTTATGTGTTTTGGGTGCAAGGTTCGACTCCCGGTTTTGGCAGGGGTGTATTTACTTTGGAACCTGACTTTAAAATCTATTTAGGCCTATATGATACTGGTACATGTAAACGGTGACTTTGGAGCCGTCATAGCAGCGAAGCACATAATAAATTGTATTTAAATGTACGCCACTGAAAATCAGTTCTTCGTGAGTAGGTAGACAGTTAGACTATAGATACAAATTTATTTTTTAATTTGTTGTGTACTTGAAATGCTATTTTGTAGTCTCAACTCAATCCAGTCTACAAATGATTGAGACAGTTTGGACATGAGTTACAACAATCAGCAGCTGTATTGAATAACATGGTGTGCATAAGAGCCGTCGGAGTAAGGAAGGTTAACCATGCTACCCTTGGTTTACCTTTGTTGCCTGTTGTACCAAGAAACTTGACACAAGCCATGTCCATTCAAATTATCTACATATGTTTTCTTCAATTTTAATTCATGGAGCCATTGTTAGGCTGGTATGCCAAGAGGCTGTATTACAACAGTGTCCTAGCCCTATCTCTTTCTCGTCACATTATTTGTGTGACATATGTGTATTATTCATATAGTACAGATGTTATGTCATACTCATCGGGCATCACAAAACGGGTAGCCTACATAAATTAACTCTTGTCATCTGTATTTTAAGCAAGTTTGTGTCATATACTTAGTTTAAGCAATTGATTTGAAATAAGATCTGGCATAAACTTGCCCTACCTACTAGTCAGGAAAATGTTAACTAATTTAAATAATACATATTTTTATTAAGTTGTGTTTGACACAAATAAGCTGCAATGTGGGGCTAAATGTTATCAAGATCTACACGTTCTCAAACAAAGTATACAACATTGATTGCATTTGCATAAGAATAAAATAATAGACAATTTTAATTACTTGGTACGTCTATCTCAAATTATCCAATGTGATTCAAACAAATTACATTTTTAACCCTTTTCTAAGAATATGCCCAGATTATAGCAATATCTAGCTTGACATAATTCCATAATTTAAAGATACAAACAAAAAACTTCTCAGCCTTTTCAAGTTATTTTTGCTGAACAAGCATACTGTATTAATGAAATAACTTGGTTAATATTAATAATTTAAGAAGTGAACAGATTTAGTTTGTTGTTAGTATGTCCTTAATTCAATTCAACTCAAAATCAACTTAATTTCAGTGAAAATTAGGCTTACAACATAAATGGGATGGTTCACATGACTGAAGCTCAGAAGTGCGAACTGTAAGCGGACACTTTCTCAGTATTGCAAAATGATGTCAAGGAAGAAATTGAAATACGATAGGATAGCACAAAATGCACAAAGAATAGATGAAAACTGGGAAGATAGAGACAAAACACATGAGAATATATAAGGATTGTTGGCGGCTAACAGAAATTAAGTTGCATTGTACATACCTTCGACTAAGATGACCAATTTGAGAGGGGAAAGTAGAAAGACACTGTACTCAACTATTCTAGCTTGCCGGTTGGCATCTATTTACAAAACCACACAGAAATTAAAATAAGAATTAACATTTCAACCGAGTTTTGGAACTCCAGTTGGAGGGAAGAAGGATGGCAGCCTTGAAGGCTTGCTGTAGTCATCTCTTGACTAGTTTGTTGTATAATTGATTCTTGATTGTGTAGTACAACCACATCCTCGATGAATACATAACATGCAAAATCACACAACTTAAATCAGATAAGCTGTCTAGAAACTACGGCTCGGTATGTTCACAATGTGTACGCTGTTATGTCACATGTCACGTCTTCCGCCTCACACCACACCTCGGCCAGTACAGTGTCTTGCTCTTGTTCATGAGGTCACGGCCACTCTGGACCGTGTGATATTCCATTGGCATTTGCCTCTTTTTGGAAACCAGAGCCTTCGTGCTAACTGTTACGATATACGTAGTCTCATGGGAGTTCGAGACCCGGGTACAACAAGAAAGCACAAAGCAGCAACAAAGAGTATTTGCTAGTTTCCTATATTTTTATTTCTTTATTTCTATCAACCATTTGATATTTCCATTGAAGATACGCCCTACGTACATGAGAACTACTAGTCAACATGGCGAAGGAGAAATGTACAACAATATTGTACTGTGTGCACGTATAATATTAGAAGAATCATTCAGTCAAACTACCCACACACATCTCTATTTAGTTTCAAGTTAATTGCATTAAAACAACAAACCATAACAGTGAATTTGCACTTTCAGCTTATTGTTGCAGTTTTATAGCTCAACTAGCAAAGTTCAAGGCTTTGTGAGACCTCTAGAACTTCTGTTTTTGCCTACTCTGCTAACCAAGACATTTGGCCTTCTATCCAACTCAGTCACCTATATATGGATGAATAGGCTAATACAAAATTTACCCACCATTTAGCATGCACAAAACAAATGCGTAATAACAAAAATTTTATTTTATCATCATGAAGGATGCACAGTTTAACACATAACATAGAGTTTTGTACCTCTTAACTTAAACTATTCATAGTGTTTTGATAGTAAGTAGTTTTTGAATGAATGAATCTAAGCTATATCAAAATCTTACCGGTATTATTTATATTTTAATCGATATAGGCTAGTACCGGTACATGATTAATTAATAAGCAAACATGAAACAATTTCCATTTTGGGAAGTACCAACAGAATGTGTTGAGAGAGACAGTTATTGTCTTCTAAATTTTAATAACATTTTAAATACGAACAGATATGCGTACCGTTAAGGGATGTCTACTTTATCACCACCTACTGTTGGTTGCCCAAACATCCAAGAAGCCACACAATTCTCAAAGATTGGCTCATTGGCTATATCTCGAATAAAAATTGCAATAGAGACAAACTTGTTCTTTGGTAGTCACTATGTACTACACATTGCATAGTAGTCTCATTGCTTTGTGCACTCAAGGAAGGGTGTCAACATGACAGGTAAGAACATATTTTACAGTGTAATGCAAGTTTGTACTGTATACATTGTATTGTATTACATTATTTATCCATGTAATATTAATTTTCTCATACCACTTTGTAGTACCAGTTGGTTGTTACTTGTTATGTATTCTGTTTGCATTATTAGGTTTAAAAGTTGTTAATTGTTGGGATTCTAACAAAATGGTGAAAGGATATCTAGGTAGATAGACATGCAATGTTAAATCTCTCCCATGTGGCTTGAAGAAGTTGTGTAATTGTATATCAGCATGCATATAGGTATATTACTGTTATTCTTACATAGTAGATTATACAGCAAATATGACCATAAAATGGTCAAGAACTGATGCAAATATTGCTGTTGTTGCTGTTACTACCTATTTGCATTTATGGATTACGTATTATTTATTACGGAGATGGTATGTGAATAATAACTGCATGTACCTACAGTTCTTAGATTCTGACGGAGACATGTCAAACAAATATTTAATCTTCCTGGTGAATCTAGCATAGGGCCTCAACCAGTGAAGATGCCCCAAGCTGTTCAGCACTCGGGTGCCCGAATCGAGCTACCAAACAATTCCAAACCAAATATTTTCCTCAAAATCCGGTTCTGCGAGCTGTTTGGGTTGCTAGGATAAAACGAGAAAATTGGGAACCAACAAAACATAGTTTTCTGTGTGAGGTAAGTGAAATATACCAACAGATCAAATATCAATTTACATAAGCATAGCTACTGATCGAGTTGCTCGGATCAGGCAAACATAAACACCCTTAATGGGGATTTTCTTTTATTTCAAATTGGAGTTTTCAGAGTCGCTTGCAATTTGAATTAACGGGGGATTAACACAAAAATAATTATGCAACAAACTCTTAAGGGAGAAAATATTACCTATCTGTTTCAAACATGTAGTTTTCTTTATATAAGGATACGGCATTACCTCATTCGTTGTATAGGGCATCGCATACACAAATAGTTTTACGCATTTTATATTAATAGTTTTGTATAAAGATGTTTGTTTTAAACTTATAATGAATTTGTAGTTTTTGATGTACGTATTGCCTAGTATATAGCTCAGAAATTACAGTTATATTTTAACATTTCTAACATTTTATAAGTTTTTACAACATTTAGATTAAAAACAAATGTTAGGGTACACAGGCGTGAGTAGGGTTCTACTACTGGATATGGTATTGCCAGGGCTGAATTTGGCTAAGGCACAGTACTGATGCTCATGTATTTTATGCTTACATGCTGGAATCTATAATTCATCAAAGCTCTGTGTTGACCTAGTCTGCAGAACACCCGATTTCGGTCTTAAAATTGCTTTAAAGTTTAAAATGTTTTGAAGTTTTCCCAAAAGTCAATCAAAATATGTTTTCTTGATGAGGGTGTTTGGACATTGGTCAAGGTCAACCACTTTTACCTTATCTTTATTGCCGATTGAGGAGTCTAGAGTCTACTCCTACTCAATTCCCAAGGCTTCGGAGCCAACTCCAAAGTTTACTACCCATTGTCATCACTAGTAGGCCTATTGGGTACGAAAATAATAATTTCAAAGATTGTGTTCATAAATATAATTTTATCTCAGTACTTATTGTGACTATAATCTCATGCTAGGAGTAGGCTCTCATAACTTGGCATAGGTAGGCCTACATATGTGTTAAGTTATGTTCTGCACCATTCCACAAATAATAGTGTGTGATTAACAATCTGGTACATAATATAGAAAATGTTTTAAATTTCAGGTACACTTTGACAGCGATCAGTGGGAAAAGCCCAGATTTTGGGGGAAACGAAAACTAAAACGTGGAGCAGTTCCGACATTGTTCAACAACACGGTGCCAACTGCTGAAAACAGTAATTTGATACTTCATGCTAATGCTCCCAAAAAGAGGACTATTGTGGAATCAGTAACAAACATTGATCAGATTCAAGCCGCTCCTTCGACGTCAAACACAGATCGACTGAACACCGATGAACTGAACAATGAAGAGCATGATCAGCGAGCGCAAACATTGCCAGAGAATTTAGTCACCAATAATAACACGGTAATTCTTAACCATTTAAGGGATGTGCAGAAAATATGAGATGTGTTTGTAAAAGATTTTGAATTAGTGACCTATTATATAGAAAATTAGCAAATAATTGACTGCCATATTTGCATCCATTACGAATAATTTTAACGGTCTTGGTTTCTCAGACTTAAGTCTAGCTGTCAATAGTGGCTTATGGCCTAGAAGGAGAAGGCTAGAATGGTAGTATTTCAGTACGTATTCGGTTTTGGATCATTGCTGATTTACATTATTGTTGAATCATGCTTTAAAATTAATGTATTCTACTGCATTTCACTACTGTATCCAGGGCAGAACTTCACTTCACCATATTAACGGGAAACGGTAGTCTTTCTTTAAAAACCGAGCAAAATGTTCATGTCTTAATTAGGTCTATATCTCAAAAATGCACCTCGAAATCGAAAGTCAATCAACAGCAGACTGTGGTTTGGTAAACCCTACAGATTAAATGCTAAATGTAACTTACATTATAATCTGTATGGTAATTAATTATCTGTGGTAGGCCAATTTGTTTGCTCCTATTTGTATTTAATTTGGATTAATAATTAGTAATTACTAATTAGTTATGGATTTTATTTAATAATCAAATAACTAGCCTACTGAATTCTGATTGTAATATTTGATATAGGTACCACGTACCGGTATTTATCATTTAGCCTGTAGGGCTTACCAAACCACAGTCCGCTACAATGACTCAGGTTTTCAATTTCAAGTAGCTCAATCTTAAGATATAATTTCATAAATGAAAATGTTGTGCGTTTCGTAATGTGAAGCTAGTCCACTACCCTTCGTTCTTAAGTGGGATTTTGTCTCTATTGTATGCTTTTATGTTGCAAATAGCACTAGAAGAGGTTATTGATGTAGGGTCCTACTGGTAGTGGATTGTGTCTTTATTGTATGCTTTTACATTGCAAGTAAAACTATGCACTCAAAGAGGTTATTGAGGTACTGGTAGTGGATTGTATAAGGGAAATTGTTTGGCTGCTGCAGGGGCAAGCTAATAACTTGATGAGGGATGTTAGGTTGAGCAACGAATGAGCAACAAACTCTTTGTGTTGTATTATTGACTTAGAGTGATGAAATCCTATTTTTACTTGGAGCATTTTTTTTTTATTAGACAAAGGTATATTTTTTGCTGCAATAAGTTTAGTTGCAGCTTGTGTGTTAAGTTACTGGTGACTGCATGATGGGTAGGAAACGTGGCATCACTGCAGCACTACAAACAGTGCATCAGGTATTAGAACATTTGAATCGAAAATATTAAAACCAAACAAATATATGGCAATGAGACCCAATGCATACCTAAGGCAAAGTGTCTGAAAGCGATATTCCCCATTCACGCAATGGAGCCACTACGATTACAGTCGTGTAGCCCCACAGTTGGGCTACGTACCTTCAAATTGTGATTTTTTTTTTTATTTATTTTTTTTTTTTTTCTGTGCAGAGATGGCTTCCTCAGCCATTCCTCTTCCTCGCTATCCAATATAAAATGGCTTCTTTTTCTGACCTGCCCATATCATATCATTTATACTAGTAGGCCTAGATAGTGAATTTTATTTTGATAAAGGCATTAAATAGGGTATAGAAAGGCTTATTCATTGGAGTTTTCCAATAAGTGCCAAAATGGTAACTGGCTCAATTTGGGTTTGTAAGAGCAGGAGAGATACCTCGAGGCTGGACCAACTTTCGAAGTGAAACACGGTAATAATCGAAAGAAGAAAAGATAAGTTCTAGATGTACATTAATTAATAATTATGATGCGGTATTAACTTTAAAATGTGATCTTCTAAGTATAGTGCATAGTTTCACCTATGATGTGATACTTAAGTGAGTCATAAGAAAACAATGTGGAATAGTTTAATAAAAATACTGTGATAAATTAGGGTCTATTCTCAGACATTAAGAAGTATTAGTATTTGATTACACATTAATGACATTACATAAACAAAAATGTCATGAAAGTTAACTTTATAATTTACTCGCATATGGCACAGTGATCTGGATGGTGGGACACGACCTCGAGCAGAATGTAAATGGCAGAAAACAATTGTGAGGAGCATGAGTGAAGTATCAAAGCTCAACAAGACAAAAGATAAGAAAAAAAAGCCGGAGGTGTTGAAAAGTTGTGCAAAGTGTGTTGTGAAATCAATGACCCAAGAAAAGAATATCAGTATCACAGACTAAAGTTTAAAAAGGGAACAATATGTATTAGACGAGGTGGTGGACATTAGTGATGACATCGGTTAGTAAAATTAGTAACCGGGTAACCGAATTCGAAACCGGTTTAAAACTGGTTTTCAAAAAAAAAAAACTCTCCAAAAATAAACACATTTACGTAAGGTTGTATCAGCGAGGGAGGTGAGCAAAAAGCCAGTCCGTTCTGCCTGCTTTGTCAGCATATGAAGACAAAGAATCGGGACCGTGAAAGGGGACGACCCTCCCCCCCCCCCCCCCTCCCACGCGGAACGAGATGCACGCTGGTCAAGGTCAAGTCACTCACTGGCGGCTGGGTTGCATTGTGTTGAGCGATGGAAGGGGGTGGGGGACGCTTCGCAGAACTGGGATGAATGACTAACGTGGTCGCGCTTGAACAATAACAACTTGGAATTAGGCTAACTGGCTGGCCGGAAAAACCGATTATGAGAACACAGAATACGTACTATTGGATCAAATTTCCCTGATGGACTGATTTTTGGAACGCATTAACGTAAGAAACGTAGAAAAGCGAAACGTACAAAGGCGGTTTTACTGTGTAATACAGCTGCTAATTAGTCCACACAAACAAGGAAATCCCAGGAAAGAAGACGAAATCTGAATAGTTGACAGGTGTTTCCTTGTTGCTATGGGACACACGTCCTTAGACAATCCACAACCGGCCCGACCGCCCGTCAGAGGCGTGGCTCTTAGCGAGGGTGAAGCACACGCCGCGCAAAAAAGTAGAACCGAATCTAAAAATCAAAACCGGTTCAAAATCGGTTTTCGGTTAATCGATGTTATCACTAGTAGACATAGAAATACGAGACAGAACGAGGGAAAGAGTTGTCAGTGGTGGAAGAAATAGACACTGGAGGACTCTGACAAGACAGAAGTAGACTAGCGGGCAAGAGAGACGTAATTGAATAAGGGAAGAGATAAACTTCCTGTGCACCAGAAACTGGGGGCTAACCACCCATCATGTAACGTTGGTTCAAACCATGCATTATTGGGAAATAGATGTACAAGTATACTAAATAAATTGCAAATTGACAGTGACGTTGACGATGTGTTGCCCATGTACAAGAGAAAGTAAAATTGAATAATAGTCCAAGGTTGAACATACATGCTTATGTAGGTGTGTGGATGTGGTGTCTGTGAAGGTCGTTGGAAAACCATCCAATCCAGGTATTCACTCATTTTTTAAAGTTACTGACAGTCGAGGGCCACCCATATAATTTCTTCTTTTTTATAAAAAGAAATAAATTAAACAAACACACAGGAATAGAATTTTCTTTGGTGTTCACTCAATAAAATGTGTACCTTACATACTCTACAAGTATAATTTTTTTAAATAAGAAATTTAATTTATTTTCCTGTGCTGAAATCACCTCTCTCTAGGCCTACTCTCTTGTGACTCAATTAATGACATGCGAGTGTGACGATATTGAAGCAATCAATACTTGTTAGTTGTTAGTTGTTGTTGTTTGTTTCTACTAACACTAACATGTTTCCCCTTTCTACCAGACCTTCATTTTAGAATTTTAGAAAGTAGTTTCCAGATGATTAATAGCTCAGTAAAGTAAACTATTCACATGCGTATGTAAAGGCAGTAGATTTTTGCATCAGTAAATATTGCAACAAATCTCTGATGTAAGTGTAACGCTTGTAGCTTTACATTTTAAATCACCCTCAACACATTATCTGTCTTGGGCAAGTTCCCCCAAAAAAGGAACTATGAAATGTTAAGTTACTTTTGCTTGAAAAGGAACTGATCCAAATTACAGTTCCTTTTCAAAAAAAGAAACTGAGTCGTTCCTCAAAAAGAACCTAGTTTCCTTTCACGTTCATTTTAAAATTACTTTTAATCTAATTCTTCTAATTACCACTTGCGGATTCTTGCAGTCTCCATCTGCTTCCACCATTCGGAATCTGACAAGGGGGTGGCACCATTTTCAAAAACACGGGAAGTCCCAAGATAGTCTTTATACTGAAATTTACGATATCAGGCACTGGAACTTGGTGGGATTTCGACGTTGAATGGAACTTATGAAGGAACTTTAAACTTGTTCCAAGTTCCCACAAAATGGTTACTTTTCACGTTACAAAATCCTGATGTAAGAAAAGGAACGCATTCCCATAAAAGTCCCTAAAAAAGGAACGAGTTCTCGAAAACGCGTTCCTCCCCAAGACTGCACATTGTAATTCAATCAATATTTAAACACATTCAAAAACCTGAATTCTAAGCAATACGATACTGAAACAATTCTATGCCATCAGCCCATCACTCATTTTAGCATTTAAACTTAACAACCTTTTAGAAAAATTTTGAAAATTGTATCAATAGAAGTTTAAAAATAATAACTTTGAAACTGGTTTTACAGACATTCTATAAATAATACAAATAAATTTCAGGAATGAATTATTAAGTGGATTCACATTTTTTTCACTTCCTGCATTATTTTGTGAATTGAGTGTCCTTTTACATTCAGCCATTAATTACCAGTACATGGTATTCATTTTTACAGTTTAGTGATACATTTTGTCAGTTAAATTCTGGCTCTAGGTTGAGAAACATCAAACAACAGATTTTCCAATCACTCAACTGCAACTCAAATCATGATGCGTTTAGCCATTGGTGGTATCGTTATATGTGTCATATGAGCCTTCTGTGTTTCCCTGGCTTAGAAAGTGAACAACTTTACTAATTACTAAATAGTCCCTTAGATAATCCACTTAATTTGTGTTGTTTCTCTAACCATCTGAACATGTAATACTGTATGTCTATGTGAGATACAAAATTACTAGTCCATTAAAAATAATGTGTAGGCTTATGTGTATGTAAATGTAAATCAATCCTTTCTTCGTTACCTATATAAGGTAGGAGCAGAATATGTACAACTGTGGTTCTTTTTCCATTGTCAAATTGAGTTCATGAGCAAGCGAGGCTCTAGAAAGTACCTATGCCATAAACTTTGCAAGAACCCTATTGTACATGTAAGTAAAGTATATAAATGTGTGTACGTAGTAGCAGGTATTTAATATGTATGCCTTTTTGTGACGGGTAAGCATATTGTTGTTTGTTTGTTTAATGTTCTGTCTTACCCAACAAGGTTCAAGGCTAACAATTGATTGCATTTCTCAAGTGTGCATGTGATAACACCATGCACACTGTAATGCTACTAACAATTGGATTTACTGTATGTTTTGAATCATGTAAATACTGTAGTTAAGTACTGATACAATGTAGAACAAATATTTTACCCACCAAACAATATGACAAAAGAAATACAAAGCTTACAAAAATTGTAGAAATACATTAATTTCCTTGTTTCCAACATATAAGCCTAAATCAATTATCCTCTTCAACCTTCATTCCTATCTCTAGCACAGCTCCTAGAAGTGCTAAATCCCCATATGTGTGTATTTCCTTTTCCGTTGTACTTCGCCCGCGGAGGTAGATATGCTTTTGGATGTATGTCTGGTTGTCTGCTCTCATTGGTACACATGTTCAGCGTTCTTATTCTGGCCTAAACGTATTGTGAAATCCAGAAATTAAAAAACCAACCCAGACTGGGAATCGAATCCAGACCTCCCTCTTGCCGGGCGGGCGCCTTGATCCCTAGACCACCGAGGCTGGCAATTTAATGCGAAATATCCAGACATGAAATTTGCCAGTCTAGGGGTCAAGGCGCCCACCCAGCAATTAAGAGAGAGATCTGGATTCAATTCCCAGTCTGGGTTGGTATTTTAATTTCTGAATTTCACAACTAAAAGCATTTATTAGCATCGCGTACAGCATCTCCATCTTCCAAGGTATCATTAAAGAGACTCGACTGAAATTTTCCTTTGTTCAATATATGTAAAGTTTTGGGCGATATTGAAAGGAAAAACAACGGGGATGGGGGAGCAGTGGGGGTGAGCTCAATTGACGTAATTTTGAGATTTGTGTTCAGAATAGTTGTGTTTTATCTTACATTTGAGCATAGAATACTAGTACTAGTAAGATCAGGTCAAACATATGTCTGTTTAAAGACCCTGTTTATGCAACTTTTCCAAAGAGAACACATGTCAGATTGAATGGTAACTTATTCAACAAGAATTGAAGCACAATAAAACTCTCCCAATGTAATATTATTCTTAGTAGATGTATCCCTTTGGAAAAAAGATACGAGTTTGTGGAAATCTGAACAAAATAGAAAAGTATACATACATCAGTCATAGTGTTTATGACATGCAAGATGTGCAAACCCCTAGTTTAATTTGTTCTTTATGTCATGTGCAGTGCCCCATGTGGTTGAGGCCCTGATCAAGGGGAGTATAGAGAACTGTGTATAGAGAACTGTGTTTGTAGATTTTCTAACTGTCCCTTGTTCTCATCTATTTGATCACTGGTGTTAATCGGGTCAAATTATCAGTATGTAACCACCTCGTTCTTGTCCATCTCCATCATGTGGCTGAATCCTGCCTCATCCTCCCAGCCATAACCATCAACTTGCTATGCGTGAGCACTTCTGACTAGTCTAGTTAGCCAATTTAGGCTAGTTCTTTCATGGATGATGGGGCTTACCCGGTAACTCACTGTTACCTGGTTTTAATTCACAACATCAATATACCTATCAGCATATTTGCCACCTAAAACAAATAATATGTCGTGTTTCTGTATTATTTATATTCTATCACAAAAATAATTTCTCTTCCTTAATACTTCATGTGTATTTATTTTATTTGATATCTTACTACTGATGTCCTGAATCATGCATGAGTCTCTAATCCAAGTGACAATATTTCACACTGTTCAATACAATGCGTACTGACTGCCGGTACCGAGCATTTATTAAAAGCGGGTAGTACGAACTGCTTGAACCTAATTCGAATGTATTCCCTTTTCCTTATGCGTTTTCCAGTGGCTGCACTGGACTACACTGAGTGTGCCTTTATCAATTAGAGCAACAATACACAACAATACAATAGGCACACCGAATGCAGCCCATTGGAAAACGCAATTAATGTGAATCTGAAGAATTGTAATACAATTAATAAATTTCATTGAGCCAAGACCACTCTTCGTAGAGGTGGAGATACACTGTATACTCGTAACTCATAAAGTAACTTGTTAATTTCTGTCAAAATCTCTCTGAAGAAATATCCCACTCCCAAAAGACTGATTTTGTATATAAGACAACACTTGCCAGATCTGAATCATGGGGCATTGAATTTAAGGGCTTAACTAAGCCCTAACCAGAAACAGACGAGCCACAATTCCTAAAGAATATCGTATGAACCTTTGACAATTAAAAAGTATGTGCTGTCCAAATTTGTGTGTATGCTTATGTGAGGGTATGATATCCATTATACTGTGCATGTAAAAAGTACTGTTTTTCTGTTTAATGTTACGTCGCACACAATAAGCTACTTAACGTCTTTAAGAAAATGAAGACGTGTAGTTAAGAGGGTTGTCATATGTTATGTTATATTTTTTTAAATACTTGTGAGAATATCCATAGCATTGTATAGTCCTCCATTCAAATAGTATGCAGTTTATTACAATATATAAATGTACCTAGTTATTCAAATGGAACAAAATAGGTATTTTTTAAAACCTCAATAATATTTAAAAAATAATGAAATAACAAATTGTGTCAAGCCTGTTTAGTGTTTATATTGGCACATGTTGCCAAAGCAGCCATATCAGATACTCGTATAATCTCATATATGTTACTTGAGCACTGCACCCTTGATATGATATTATAATATGATAATATGATATAAATAAAGAAGGGTTGATACAAAAATGTGCAAATCTATTTTTTAATTAACCAACGTATATTTATTATTTTCTACTAATTATGCTCTTGAAATACATTGACCAAGTGCTGTTTTATGCCACCAAACAGTAGCTTAAAACTAGTAATGGCATTTGACTTATGATAATGTGCTTATAAACAGTAAAATCTATAGGGTAGGTGGGGAATTGTTATTTACAAAACTTTAAGTGTTTTATGTGTATATTTTAGTATGCATCTTCTAATCGATAAAATGTTCTTATCTGACTCTGTCAATACCTTTGGCAGTAGTCAATTCTCAGTATATTATTATTGGTTTGGTTAGTCTGTAATTTAGACCTGTTTATACCTTATCGAACAGAATAATGTCCAGTTTTCTTTGTTTCAGTATGAACGAGAAGCAGCTACCACGCTTCTACAGGACCCTGAGTCTGGGGTCATTCGGAAGGCGGCTAAGGCAACCACAAGTGTCTTTGGCTCAATCTCTAGAATATTCATTCAGTCATTCACCCTAACGTTTCTGGCAGAGTGGGGTGACCGGTCACAGCTTACGACTATTATTCTTGCTGCCAGAGAGGTATGTCCAGCTGATCACATCGCTAGTAGTCATATCGCCATAGACACTCATAATATGTAGCTAGATTATTTAAGGGGAATCAGCAATCTACCGATTGCAATGGGAATGGTTTTGAGAACATAATACATACTGTAATAATATGGATCCCAAACATTGTTTAACATGTAAAAGAAAAATAAGTTACTAATTGCTCTGGTAATACATTAGTATTAGTAGTAATGTGTACTGAAAAATTAATTTTGTGAAAGTAGAATGTAACCAGTACACAAATGCCAACATCTAAGGTCATGAATATCATATCTGCTAAGAGATCTACTTGTAAGACATGGATCTATGTTTTATTCTTATGTAGCAATTAGTTCAAATACTACTATGTATTAATTTTTTGGTTCACAGACACACAACACACTATACAACACAAACTATTTTTAAATATTTCATATTTAACCTTTCATAAGTAATAGTAATATAAAGAATAAAGGACACCCCAAGAAATATTGTTAGCTTATCTAAATGAGTTTTTGGGATGTTCATCGAGGGCATTCCTATATTCTAATACTGGTGGTCATTGGTATACGTTTTGCTGTACTCAGTCTTTGCCTTTCTGTTATCATTTATCACTGTTCGGCAAATGTAGTTAGACCTCTACTTCACGTACTGTATTTCTTGTACATACTGCACCAAGTCATTTATGAAAACAATGCATGGCCTTTCCATTACGTATCTGTGCTATAATGGTTTATGACTTTATGTAGTTACAGACTGTTGTATTTCTCGTCTAAAGCTAGTAAGGACAAATTATTTATTTTTAATGTATGTTGTTTTTTTGTTTGTTTTTTAGGATGTTGTGGGAGTGACAGTAGGTGGTGTCCTAGGCCACGCACTCTGTACAGGATTGGCTGTGATGGGTGGCCGAATGATCGCTCAAAGAATATCTGTTCGAACAGGTAAATAGCTTCAAGTTACTCCTTTAAATATATTCCTTTGTTTGTTGTTGTACTGAAGTAGTTGGAGACAAAATACTGGAGTAAAGATATGGGTTTTGACTTTTGTTTTTAGAAATAGCTATTTGTGCCAAACATTTCATACATACATACATACATACATACATACATACTAGGGATGGACGAACGTTCGAAATTCCGAACTCGAACCGAACTTTTTTTGAAGTTCGGTTCGGTTCGAGTTCGAATGTTAAGGTTCGAGTTCGTGAATTATAAAAATTTCGAACTTGAACCGAACTTTTCTGAGTCAGTTTTAACTATTTTTTAGCGTATTCATCGTAAAAACCGCCAACACAACAGTAAACAACGCTTGCCGAAAGAAAATGTTTTGAAAATTCATTACGCACAGGCCTAGGCTCTATGCCTTCCACGGCATGACGAGGCCTACATTATGTTTCCTCCAACCTTCCTCGTCAACAACTGGGCTAATATGGCACATTATGCAAGAAAATGTATTACATTAAACACGTAATTAAATGGTTTTATGTGCACAATCATCATGTTATGATTGCTTTTTTGTCTTCGTCGACCTACAAGCGATGCCGATGCAGGCGAATGTTATTGTTATGGTTCGCAATAACGCTGGTAGGTAGCATGGCTGTCGCTACAGGATCAACGAGTAGCTGACTAGGGCGCTGTATACATAATACAGTAACGACAATTTATTAAGTTTTTCATTACATATTTTAATAATTTTTATTTCAGTCGAGACAAAAAGAAAATTGAATACTATGGTATTTGGTATAATATACCGATTGTATCACAATTTAACCTCAAATAAAACAAAATTCTATTACAAAATCGTGATAAAATACGTTCTTTATGGAGTTGGGGTTACTTTACAAATATATTCACGATTGCAGCGCTTCGTACGGAGAAGGATTTGTTTTGATCTTTCGTGCTCGCGCATGTCGACTATCGACTTTCAACCAAACATCGAACGACCACGAACGACGTAGGCCGCGAATTCTCTATGACCGCGAATTTAGATAGTCTCACATCTTGTTTCGAAGACTTGTAACAAATTTTAAATTGATCATGGACAGTGAAGAAAATGAGGACGATCCGGAGCCAATGCCGACTAGGCCTACATCCACAGATACAAAAAAGAACATTATTTGGGATTACTTTCCTTTCTTCCTGAATTTGTGCAATATTTCAGTTTTCAAGCCGCTTCGTAAAAGTTCGGTTCGAGTTCGAAGTTCAGAACTTTTTTTGTTCAGAAGTTCGAGTTCGGTTCGAAATTAAAAAACCAAGGTTCGTCCATCCCTAATACATACATACATACATACATACATACATAATATGTAGTCAAACAGTGGTAGCCTACCTACATGGTACCATGTGTGCCATGTGGTAAATGATACATGTTTGGAGGCATTGTTTTATGTTTATTATGCAGTGTATAGGTATAATTTTAGTTGATCTGTTGTTAACTTCTAATATTGTTAATTTAATTAGCAGATGGTAATTTAATTTGTTTTTACCATTCGATGGTGGGGTAATCTACTGTAGTTTTTGAATGCACTATGACTATCTGTATTGATTGGATCACACACTATCTGGATATGTATTCCAATGTGAGTGTATTTTTTATTTTTGTGTGTCTTTCGTTTGAGGACTGGACAGATTTCATAACTTAAGATACAAATAGGAAATAGTATTTCAATATTGAATGCATGATGACCAAGTTTTCTTTGGATAATATTGTGAAGTATTCAATTCTCTACTACCCAGAGAAGTTTAATCAATTTAAGAGTTAAATGGGAGCCTCCTCAATGGAAATTTAAATTAATATTGCTGTTTGTGTTGGAGTTATTGTTTGGAATGAAAACAATACGTGATTGCAAGGAGAAAGGGAGTAACAAGTGAATGAGTTACAAGGGTTCTACTATATTATTTTATTCTGATTAAAGGCCCAGTAAGGGTTTGATAAAACTTTTCTACGTGTCACCAAAGGAACGTTAGCACAACAACAGAAAAAGAATCATGGAAATCGGTCCACAGGCTCACGAGTTCTCTGCGCTCTACCTGCCCCATGCTATAGAAGCGCGTGACGTCACCCAAGGTCTGCGGTCAGCCGGGCGAAGGGGTGGTAGCCTAGCTAGCTCGCGCTCGGCGTACATTCATTCATAGCTATGCTGCTCTGAATCAGTTGTAATAAACAATGTAAGGCAAGATTCAGATTGTATAATATACCACGAGGCATTTGATTCGGTTGTGCTTAATATACATACTTTGAGAACTGCCCGTCATAATTTACTGTTTCAAACGAAATGTAATGATAAGAAGAAAGAACTTGAAAATGAAAGCAACACACTCTGGAGGCATATCGCATACAGGCAATTTGTTTTTTGGATGAATTCATGGCAAAAAATCGGACAATTTAGGCGATTCGTCTTACCTTCTTGTGTTGTTAGTATAATTCGTGGGGAGTATCCAGATGCTGATGGCGTGTATGCTGGCTTCAAAACAGTAGCCGGCGTGGTAGAAGAATACTTCCAGTGAATAAATACAAACTGCACTATGCAAATCAAATTCAAATCGTGTGAATCAGTTTGATTGGCACTGTTTTAAAGATTTATTGATTCTTATAAATTAATGTTTATTTAAAGTAATGTTTACTTTATGGATGGAACTGCATTTAGTTTTAGTATTTTAATAATCTTAGAACCCATTAATTCAGCTTTTAGACGCGAAGATATTTCAAAATCGTCATCATCGAAATGAATGGAACACACGCGTGAATGTTTAGAGGGAACAAAGTTCTTCCGTTTTAGTTTATTTAACCACTGTTTATGGAGAACAGGAAATCGTGTCTTATGAGGGAAACTGTGCATAGATATGTTCGGATTGCTCTTGCGGGAATTGTTACACCGAAAAACGCAACATTTGTTGACCATAATGGAAACAAAAACACACGCACACACAATTAAACTTACGAGCAATCAAACAAACGAACGAACTGACAAACTTTTTAATTAACGTACAAACACAGATAAGTCCACGAGTCACGAGTGGAATGACAAGTTGACACAATACGACTGACAGTAGCAGTGGCTTGTTTCTCTACCTGGCGTAGCGGTATGCGGGCGGAGTAGACCCTTCGTGACGCGCCAATAGGCCACGTGCTGCTACAGTCGCGCGCAAATATCTGGAGAACGAGCGGGTCGTTTTCACTACAGTTTTCTGCGTTACTAATTTTAAGAAGCAATCTTTATTTTAAAATAATGTTGTTTGAAACCCTTACTGGGCCTTTAAGAACCCTGTCCCGGTGTTATTTTGTTTCAGTTACGCTTATTGGGGGTGTCGTATTCATCCTGTTTGCGGTCACCGCCCTGTTCTTCGATCCCAACGCAGAGTAAACATGAACCTCAGTAGTGAGCTACTTCATATGGACTGTCCTATTTGGTGATCTCGTGGGAAAACAAGCTGAAACGCCCATTAGTCCTATCGGTCTACCATATTATGTAACTTCATTGTCCTGTTACGAGAAGTGTGCACAGTGTACATGTCTTTCTAGGTGTTCTCTACCGAGTGTTGTAGAATTCTAGGTGAACTTTGTGTAGTACGTCAAGATGACTGTGTGCACAAGCTTTAGCTGTTCTTGATTGGCAGTTTTGGGCAAGTTACTTTTTAAGTGTGTACCTAAATATCAATCGAAATGCTCATGATAACATCTCACTTGTTATGACACTATAAGAAATAACACGTATCGAATGACTTCAAAGCTATATATTCTTATGTACAGTAAATTATGCGGTGGCAACGATAATGCGTGACAGAGGGAACTAAAGGGACTATAGAACTAAAGTAAAGCTGGTGAGATGCATAAAACATGTACTGTTGTAGTGCACTGTCTTCATTTTAGCCTTACAAAAGCATTTGACAGAACCAAGTTTGCTATCCACTTTTACCTGTCTCTTACGTCTTCACTTCAGGAGAGTTCTCAGTCACTCTCACAGGTGTCCTACATAAATGAAAACAATAATTTTTGTTAATAGGGAGTCCTTAGTTCATAAACAGATAACATGTGCTATATTTTGTTACTCAAGATCAAATTGGCCAACATAAGCTAGAACTTAGCTGTTTAATACCTTGGAGATGTGCGGACTAATATGAACAAGCAACCAAACGTAATATAATATTATGCTTATTCAACTCACTATGAAAATGTATTATATTATATATATATATATATATCATATGCCAGAGCATTTGCTTTGTCGTACCATTCCTTTCTTGTTATTGCTAAAGCCTCATCAGTCTCGATATTTGAGTTGTACATTTGCATCAGCATAAATCATTTGAAGAGAGTACCAGTTTTGTTTAGATGGTATATGGATGTTTGCGAACTTTGTACTCTATTTTTTTGTCTTTATTTCTAAATATAATGTTGTACATATTACACGAACATTTTAAAACTACAGTAGTTATTGTTAATTGCAGATTTAGTTTTGAATTTTTATAATTAACTTGTTGAAAAAAATTCAACCATAGCATATAGGTATAGGCAATTAAAACCCTATTTAACGCAAGCTTATATACTTTTGCAATGTAATGAATAGTTTATATTGTACATTAGATGTTTTGTTTATAATTTGTAGTTTAGTTAAATGGTTATTTTTCTCAAATGGCGATGAGCTGGACTTCGTCGTAATGTACTGTATAATGTATGTTTAGTAATACATACTGGTGTACTTGAGAAACTATCTCAAATATAGGTTGGTGGTCTAGACCACAAGTATTACCAAGTGAGGTAATTGTGAATATGTGTAAGTTAGCCTAACGGCTGGTTTGAGGTTGGGGAGAAGGATAGGAAGGAACTAACAGCTTACCTTGTAGTAGTTGCGGCCTTCGGAGTAGATAGAAACACAAAAAGATATATACAAAACGTCGAGACGGTTTCGGCCTGACGTGGCCTTGATCACCCGACGATGCTTCGTCGGGTGATCTTTTTGTGTTTCTATCTACTCCGAAGGCCGCAACTACTACCAGGTAAGCTGTTGGTTCCTTCCTATCCTTCCCCCCAAGCTCAAGTGAGGTAATTGGTGAGCTTCAAGAAGGGCTCAATATCCCCCCCCCCCCCTCCCCCCTCAAATACTTTCAAGTTATTTTTGTACGGTACTAAAAAAATGTTCTTTGAAATATAATTGGTTGCAAACATTCCTTGCTTAGATCACTTATTTGAGTGTTAAGATTAAAATTCAAGAAATACCTGAAAATATTTCACCATTGGCAGATGGTAGGTGTATGATGTTGCATTGCCCTATTCAGAAAACACTAGTAAAGAATAAAGATGCTCCTTGTTGAAAATAACGGGTAGTATGAAGATTGTCTTGCTGCACTAGGTCTGATTTCAATACAAAGTTGTTTTACATAATAATATTGTGACTTGTGAGTGACCTATTGTAGGCTATATATTAGTGGCTCTGTTGAAAACCAAGGTTTGGAGTATTTTGAGTGTGAGTTTCCAAAATGTGTAGGCCTACTATATATTTTTCAATCATGTAAGCTCATACTTTAAATCAGAGTTAAACCACTTCATCCCAGCTGTTAGTGGACAGAAATGGAATACATGGCAAATAGTAATGAAGAATTATGTAGGCCTAGTACATATTTTTCCAATTGTAAGACCTCATATAAAATTAAACTGGGCCAATGCTACCTACAATTTAGATCACAATATGTAGCTGTAACCAGTAACTCTGCACCATTATCGGAAAATACTTTGATCAGCTCGTAAATAGAAATTAATTGATGGTTTATCGATTCTGGTTTGAGGCTATGACTATGCAGTTGATATTCAGGCCACATTGTAGCTAATACCAATAACGACAATTCTTGGATTTGAAACATTATTAAATAACAACTAATGGCACTATTTTAGTGCAGTACCTGCTGTTGAGACCTTCATATGGCAGCCTCAGCAATTTGTAATACCACCATTGAGTACAATGTAAAACTGTCCCTAATCTAGTGGCCTATGTCTCAACTCTATACAAAGAGCTATGTCCGTTAGGAATTACGACTCAAACCATCAAAACTTGATAGAGGTAAGTACAACCCTAGGGAATCACAGCACATGATGTTTACACTGGTTTCCTGTATTTATAATTTATTTTAGGTACTGTATATAGTCCAGAAAACATGATGAATGGTGACAATAATAATGGTAAATTGTAACCAATTTGTAAAAACTGAAAATCTGTAAATGCCGAGTGTAACCAAACCAAGTAGGTAGCTGAAAGGGGAGTAAACTTGCTGTAATTTGTGGGTGATATTACTGTGGTGTATTGTGATCACAGGGAATGGTTTAAATGAATTGAGCTCGACTCGATAGTGAAATTGTATCTATTTTTAAAACTGTTTAAAGTTTTATAGTTGTTAAAGTGGGGTGTGTGATGCCTATGTGAGTGAAGTTGGTGCAGATATTTGTATATTTTAAGTACATGTGAATAAAGTGGGAATCTTTTACATAGTTATATTTCAGTAGAGCCTTGGCTGTTTTAAAAATAGAACAATCATGATTTGTGTTGTTATTCTACAGTACGTACTGCTTTCTCTAAATAACCATTGTTCATACTCCAAGTTTAATGCGTTTTCAAATCAAATCAATTTAATTGCACTTGTTTTGTTTTTGGTTGCCTTTGTATTAAGCTTGAGCCTAATTGTGAAAGTACAGTATAGTTCTAGAGACGGATAACATACATGGAAGGAACATGGTAAAAATATAGAATCGAATCACATCTTGTGGCTTGAGCAGTCTTGTTGTGCCTACAGAATTATTGGAGGCAGGTAGTCACTTCTGAGCGAGGGATGATCTTCCTTGACATGGAGAGGGTAGAAGCAACATTGCGTAGAACCATATTAACTTAAATGTTAGTGGTAACACAACTACAACTAAATAAACACCATCTAGCATCTCTACATAAGCCCAGTTTACGATTGGCGTCAACAGGAACTTAAAAAACTTTAATGCCTAGATCAAAGTGCATATTGATATGAATGCATTCACGATTGCGGAAATGCGTTGGATCGGTAACGGGAGTTGTCAACATGAAAGCTCAACCAAGAAATAACATGGTTGACATTAATGCTCACGCATGCTTATTAGAATTGCACCAAAGAGTTCAAAGGAAAAATATATTTCCTAAAGAAATATGTTTTAATCTTTTTAACTTATTTTGTGTGCACTTAATTGATTTTCCTTCATCCAAAATTTACCATGTGCATTGTCACTTTTATTTCTATATTTATTTGTTTTAATCATTGACATTGTCTGGTTCTATTCTGATGACAGTTTTGGATAAATGACTACTCATTACTCCAATATGAAAGTAATCAAATTACATCTTACTTTTTCTTAAAGTAATAAGTAATGACAATACTTGAGCAGTGAAAAAGTACCTATTAAATTACTTTTATAATCACTTTTGTGTAATTTTTAATTTTGTGCGTGAGATAAATGAAGACCTGTTAGTTTAAACACAAATTATCATTTGTTATTTTATTTTTAATATCATACCACATAATGTGGCAGTTTGTCCACTTACAGATTGAAATTATTTTGGAGTTTGTAAATTTTGTATAGTATATTTGTTGAAAACAACAAGTTATCATTTATTTAATCGAAACGAAAATTAACACCTAGTAACGAAAAACGCGTCAAATCGTAACTAAATCGAAATTACAAGAAACTTTACATTTTTTAACACAGCTACCGTCAACATTCTGAGAAAGTAATTTAATTACAATAATGCGTTGCTACCGTTACGTTATTACCCGAGACTGCTGACGAGTATGCCAGTAGTATGCAGCCGCAAAAATAACTACATTCACCATAGTGATCTATTATGATGTAAAGGAAAAATGCCAAAAGGAACCACGTACCAGCTATTGTTTATACATATTTACATTACAAAAGACCACAGTCTGCTAGGCATCGCATGTGTGAATACACTCCAACATGGCAATAAAAAAAAGAATGAAACCCGCCAAATATCCCGAACATTGCAGACATGTATTTCAGTTAATAACAATTGTGAATCGAAATCGTTAGCGTGAATCAATTCTCGGCTAATGCCAATCCTAAACAAGTGTCTATTTAGCACATTTTTGTATGTATCTATGTACAATTTTTTACATATTGTGGCAACACAATGGTGAATATTTGTTAGTGTCAATCTTAACTGAAGTATCTTTCCATCTTATGCCCTGTCTATATCACATACTTTGTACTTACAGTAATTATTAATTAATCATCCCTATTTTTTCACGGAGATTCTTAATCCAATATTAAATAACCCTACACCAATTTAGGTCCCCACATTTCAAAAAGAACTTGAGCAATTCAATCATTTATGCCTAACAATATGTTAGATTAATTATGTAAAGTTAATTCCCTCAAAACAACATAAACAAAAGCCGTGACCATTCTTGGGGTCAGTTTTTCCATTGAACTAAATAGTTTTCAATCACTTGAGCTAGCAATGATAATTTGTATCTACTTTACTTTCACCTGTCATGGCATAACCATTAACTCATAATAAAAGACTAATTCACCAGTTAGATGTTATCGACAAGTGTATTGTGTAGTTTCACTTTTTGTTTCTCGTTTTTTCAAGATTTTTTATGATATCCTAGTTAGTGTATGGCGTTACTTTTTATTGTAGCTTGAACTACCTCCACCTTAGTTAGATATTCTACATGATTAATTGATGTATAGTATTAATGTTCGGTTATTTTAGCCTCATATTGCAATTATAAGCACCAAGGGCAAGATATGAGAACTTGTGCATGGTTTCAAAATGTACACACACTTTCAATTTTAATATTTATGTTAAGTCAAAAACAAATTGTAAAGAATTCTTTATCTTAAAATTCTTATGGTACATTCTTCCCATTGCCTGCATTAGCAATGCAGACAAACGAAATTGATACTATATTCATAAGGAACTAGCACAACACAAAACACATTAGTCATTTGATCTAATAAACACAAATTATTAATTTGAACTACATTTTCTGGTTGAAATTGAAGTATGAAAAAATACGTAGTGGAAATGAGAATAAATGAAAGTTGATTTTCAAGAAGCATCTATACTCTACATATGATCCATGTACTAGTCTTAATTTTTAAGTGTTAAACGGGGTACACGGTACAGTATCTTGTTATGTTTGCAATCAAACCTGGAATCAACTGTGCTCGTATCACTAAAAAGAGGTAGGCCTACTCTTGCACTACAGTATTTCACATCTACGAATATAAGTTTATAACAGAAGAGTATAATATTTTGTACGTACTACTTACAATATAAATACGTATTTAAAATCAAAGTGGTCTTGTTTTCTTTCTAAAATCAAGTGATTCTGTTTATAACATTTCATTAGTACTATTATTTACAATATTGTGTATTTATTGTCAAATATTGAATGGTTAACATATTAAATAGGATTGTAAACCTTGGATTGCATGATGTGCATTGGAGTTGCACACCATAGTCATAAGGTATGTAGACTTGCTGTATCTCGTTCTACATACTCCTTACGCCAATTGTATTTGATTTTTTTTTTCATTTAGAATAACACAAAATTCTCTAACTCAAATTCATTTACAACTGACTCAAAAACAATGAAAACTCTGATATTTATTTTTGAACTTAAATTAATGCTTAAGCTATGTGAATGCACATTATGCCTATCTTAGTGCTTTTATAGATGTAAATGATCACCTTTTTGTAATTCCAGCAGTAATTTTTGTTTTAATTTCCTTTGTTTCAAAATAAGTGAAGGACTGTTAGTGTGAGTCTATAGTAAATCAAAGTGGTAAAATTAAACTTAGCCTATTCTTTAAAGAGCTTATAAATTGAAAACATGTAAATTGATCATGCAGTCACCACTAATAACGATGTTGTTCTAAGCGTACTGCAGTTGTAGATGTTAGTAATTTAATAGACAATTGTGTTTACTGTATTTCAGAAATGTGATATTCATATTGGAATGTTACAGCTGGAAATGATTAGTATCAAAATTAAAGTCCTCGTAAAACAACTTCGGTAATGCTTTCGCCATCAATCAATGACGTGTTTACGGTCTCGGCCAACCCGAGCAGGTATCTGAATTAGCCGTGGTCGCCGATTGGCTGCCGCTCACCCACCGGTGACGGAAGCATTACCGAAGTTGTTGCACGACGATTATAACAGGCTTTTATATACACCTCTACACATGTTGGTAATCTAATAGAATGCTAGTGAAATGTGAAAACTTAGTCATCCATGCCATGGATAGTACAACTTATCCGTGTTAGCAGTAGTATGAGTGTATACCCAAGCATTATACACTACCTGTTATCTAAATGTATCCAATTTATGGACAAAATGTTTAGTTTTGTTTTATATAATCTGATGCAGATAAGTTATCAGTTATTACGAGTTCTTCTGGTGCGGGTTCTTTACATTTTCCTGTCTGCTTCAGCCCTCTCAATAATTTGATGGATCAACGTATGTGTGAGGTCATTCCTGCGGAAAGTGTAATTATTTTTTGTGATAGTGATGATGATAACTTAAGGAAAACCTTAGAGATAAGTGAATACTGTATGTATGTCCAAATGTAACCATAAAATTAAAGAAAAATTGCTCTTCAGCATTATTTTCATACAAGAACATTGAATGAGTATTACATTATAAACAATAACATTAGATGTGATTTTATTTAGTTAAGTGTTCCTATGCTAACTTTGTAAACAGTGTGATAGTACTTGTAGTATCAAGTTTTGAGACCAAGTGGTGCAAAGTACTGTTGTTCTTTTGCCCTTGGCTTGAATCATCCCTCAAATGCTATGTAAAGTAATTCAAATTAATAGTAATTCAAAGTTATTCAAATATTATTTATTTTTCAAATTTAAATTTAATTTCAATTTATTTGTTCAGATATTATTCCTCCACCTATAAAGCTTGTTCTAACGCCCACAAAGATAAATTAAGTAAATTAGTACCATTACTGTATGCATACACCATTGTATCATTATTAGGTTTTTTGTTGTATAGTTTTATTTATACCTAATGTTGAAGTGATGTTCCAAATTACATACAGTTACAGAAATTAATTCACCATACAAATGACTTAGTGCGACTACTTTATTGCCAATAGGCATTTGGCACTGAATTTCAGATTATGACGATTGAGCTATCGACAGTAAAATCGCGATTTTGTGGAAAATTAAATCGTACATCGGCATTTTCGTATGAAATCGATTTAAATTGATTAACGATAATTGGCCACTTTCCTAATAATGTGCAGTTACTTGATTCTATAAATATAGCAGTTGGTATCATAATATTTAATACAAATTGTTTCTTGGTTTTCAGTACCGGTAGTTATTTATTAAAAGCTTTTTTGCCAAAGCTTGCATGATTACTAGAAGTAACATTGTGATCAGTATTACATTTGCAAAAATGTTGGTCTCAGAACTTGGTCCCTAGTTCCAAAATAAACACGATAATTGTTAGTCTACTTAGGTTCGGTATTGCAAAGTCCATTAACTTTTTAAACAACAAAATAACATCACCATAGCACCCACACACTGAACAATCAAATGCTTTGAAATTTTCACCATTATATCAAATTTGATACTTTGTAATACCAGCACCTATCCTTATCTTATTTTAAAGGTTTATTTTATTGTATTAGATATTATATTTTGTAAATTATTTAATTTATGATCGATTAAATAAATTGTACAATGATGCCATATTTTAAATTTTAATATTAATGAAACAATAGGAGCTATAATGTGTATAGTATTATTTTGTACTTGTATATTTTTTTTGGTTTGTTTAACACATGAAGAATAAAAAATGTTCTGTTAATATTCTACAATGCCCATTTAATTGGAATTAGTAATGGTTATGTGCATTAATTGGTCTGATTACTAATTAATTGCCATGGATAATAGTTGTTGGTGAAATAAATACTGTGTAATAATTGTGGTTCGTTTTGTTAAAAAAATAAACTACTTTTACAACGAAATTTTCTTCTTATTCTCGAGTTCTTTATTCTTATTCTGTCCAGTTTATGGTTTATTTTTATTTTTGGTTGATTGTTGCCTGATTGCTGTAAGTGGAAAACCTGTATCGGTTCTGTAATAGTCTTGCCCACTTTTCACTTTGTAAGTGTTAAAGACTTCTCGCCGAGAAAAACTATCCTAATCAAATTGCAACACATTTGGTTTCAGACGACACTCCCCTAAAAATAAATTATTCCCACATTTCAGTCAACGAAGCTTAGTTTTTTAGCACATTATGGCCAATCCAGACACATCTGGTTAGAAATAAGATTACTATTATTATTGGTCAGTTGTATGGATGGGTTTTCAACGTACAAAAAACGGAAAAAATCCACGTTTACGGGCGTATCGCACTCAACACGAGTAGGCCCACCATTAGAGTGAACCATAGCCCTCGCAGAAGATAAAAGCTATTTGGTGGAGGTGCCGAGTAGAGCCTTCGTTCTACGACACCGAGCTGTGCGCGCGCATGGTCGCCGCACTCAACACGAGCAGGCCCACTATTAGAGTGAACCAGAGCCCTCGCAGAAGATGAAAGCTATTTGGTGGAGGTGCCGAGTAGCGCCTCAGTTCCACGACACCGAGCTGTGCGCGCGCTTGGTCGCCGCACTCAACACGAGTAGGCCCACTATTAGAGTGAACCATGGCCCTCGCAGAAGATGAAAGCTATTTGGTGGAGGTGCCGAGTAGAGCCTCAGTACCACGACACCAAGCTGTGCGCGCGCTTGGTCGCCGCACTCAACACGAGCAGGCCTACTATTAGAGTGAACCATGGCCCTCGCAGAAGATGAAAGCTATTTGGTGGAGGTGCCGAGTGGAGCCTCAGTACCACGACACCAAG
This sequence comes from Isoperla grammatica, assembly GCA_945910005.1. Taxonomy (NCBI): domain Eukaryota; kingdom Metazoa; phylum Arthropoda; class Insecta; order Plecoptera; family Perlodidae; genus Isoperla; species Isoperla grammatica. The sequence continues at coordinate 42,506,357 of OX246739.1, forward strand.
CTGTGCGCGCGCTTGGTCGCCGCACTCAACACGAGCAGGCCCACTATTAGAGTGAACCATGGCCCTCGCAGAAGATGAAAGCTATTTGGTGGAGGTGCCGAGTAGAGCCTCAGTTCCACGACACCAAGCTGTGCGCGCGCTTGGTCGCCGCACTCAACACGAGCAGGCCTACTATTAGAGTGAACCATGGCCCTCGCAGAAGATGAAAGCTATTTGGTGGAGGTGCCGAGTAGAGCCTCAGTTCCACGACACCAAGCTGTGCGCGCGCTTGGTCGCCGCACTCAACACGAGTAGGCCCACTATTAGAGTGAACCACAGCCCTCGCAGAAGATGAAAGCTATTTGGTGGAGGTGCCGAGTAGAGCCTCAGTTCCACGACACCGAGCTGTGCGCGCGCATGGTCGCCGCACTCAACACGAGCAGGCCCACTATTAGAGTGAACCATTGCCCTCGCAGAAGATGAAAGCTATTTGGTGGAGGTGCCGAGTAGCGCCTCAGTTCCACGACACTGAGCTGTGCGCGCGCATGGTCGCCGCTCTCAACACGAGCAGGCCCACTATTAGAGTGAACCATAGCCCTCGCAGAAGATGAAAGCTATTTGGTGGAGGTGCCGAGTAGAGCCTCAGTTCCACGACACCGAGCTGTGCGCGCGCATGGTCGCCGCACTCAACACCAGTAGGCCCACTACTAGAGTGAACCATAGCCCTCGCAGAAGATGAAAGCTATTTGGTGGAGGTGCCGAGTAGCGCCTCAGTTCCACGACACCGAGCTGTGCGCGCGCATGGTCGCCGCTCTCAACACGAGCAGGCCCACTATTAGAGTGAACCATAGCCCTCGCAGAAGATGAAAGCTATTTGGTGGAGGTGCCGAGTAGCGCCTCAGTTCCACGACACCGAGCTGTGCGCGCGCATGGTCGCCGCACTCAACACCAGTAGGCCCACTACTAGAGTGAACCATAGCCCTCGCAGAAGATGAAAGCTATTTGGTGGAGGTGCCGAGTAGACCCTCAGATGGATCGACGCGAAATTGCAATAATAGCTCAGAAGTTACCGTATTCGTGAGTGTAAGGAAACTTACGGCTAGTTCGTTTTTTATGTGGTGGCTATTTTTCTATTGGATGGGAGGGAAGAGAAGAAGAAGAAGAAGATATTTATTCTTCAAGACATAGGTACATACATGGTAATACAAAGTATAAATCTCTGACGAGATGTGCGAAGAGTGTGGTCTGCGTGTGCATACAGCACAGACATGATGTAAAAGTTTCGTGAAACTTTAAACCGCAAAATGAATCATGTCCTTATTGAGCTTCACTGAGTGCGAGGTGCTCTGCGTAGTTCCACGAGAGGTGCGGGACGGCGAGGTCATATTGCCTACGCTCGCCAGTCAGTGATGCTACAATACTTATCGGATCGCGTTTTAATTATTATACTCGTGACTGGGCTATCATAAATTCTGCCGACATTTTTTTATTTTATTTTTATATATTTTAAGTAGGCCTATAACTCTGGTGGGACTACTTAGTAACTTCTTGGACGATGTTGGCACTAAACTAGTGGTTGCGAAACTTTGCTCGGCCGTGAACCTATGTGTGAAGCCAAACTAGCAGTGACAGCGTAAGTGAAATAATGATTGCGTAGGTGTATTTAACTGGAATATTTGTGTTCGAATTAGAGTAAATTTTCGCTTTTAATAATAATAATAGTCTTTATTTTTTTTATTTTACATACAAAATACAATCGCACTGGTACATGAAAAATACATTTGGAAAATGAATTATGCAAAGAAAAAAAAATGGGCGAATTTAAGTACATATGTACTTTTCTTACAATTAACCCTTGGGTCGAGGGATTGTGTTGAATGATTGTGTTGAGGGATTGTGAGGGTAAGGTGTCGAGGGATTTTAGAATCGATCAATCTGTGTTAGATCTTCGCGTATTAGCAAACGAACATGGCAGGCAAAAATTCTAAAATAAATGTTCTTATAATTTTTCATTACAATGATAAAACATTTTCGAACCACTATATCAAACATTAAACGTAAATATTAACATAACATTAAGTATGCACCCACAATCAACATCCCTCCAGTCACTTGACCTATGCACAAATGAATACAATATGAACATTACATATATTCAAGAACTTTGACATAACCAAACGCCATACTTCATTATTCATGGAAACGCATTCATTACAAATGCAGGACCAAATGCATATTTCACGATGCAACCCTCCAGTGGAGGTGAACAAAATCCAACCTCGCTGTATAAACGCAACTCGCCAGCCATTCAGTTCGGTACGAACGAGAGGCCTCTTCCATACATTATCTTTCCGATCACGTTCATAATTTTTGATCGGTGAATTAACCTTACCCCATTAAATTGAACAAGAGAACCTTGATTGCGATAGAGCCATGCATCATTAGCCATGCATCATGAGCCATGCATCATGTGCCATGTAAGTACACTCTTGCACATAAGTAAATCAGGGTAAGGGCAGAAAATACCTTTGGCTAACCACTCTCTTGTACTCACCTTATTATTGTTTTGCTAAATAAAATTTACGAATTATCAGGTGACATACGTTAATGAAAAAGAATATGATCAGTAACCATGATCAGATGTAAAGAAGAGTTGTTGAGTAAATAGTGTTCTCTCCTAACACTTATTTATTTATGTAGCATAGCATACCGTCCGTTGCGCCGCAAGCTATCAGCAGCTTTGACAGCACAGTCAATGTAAACAATGGTTACATTGTTCTCATGGTACGACAAACAAAACTGTAATCTCAGGTTTGTTAGTCTGTCCCGCTATACACTGGATTTTGTAACATCCGTGTTTCTAAAACGTTACAGAACTTTCTTTTATATCATGCATCACACTAAATCCGGTAACAGAATAGTTATGTAGGGAGGTAGTGTACTTTATTATTTTAACACAAATTTTAAAACGGGAAATATTGAAAACTATATGTCCTAAAAAATGTAACAATCTTAATTCCATTTACTTATTACTACGCAAAATACCACCTGCTTAAAATAGCGACTATATTGATTTTGTTTAAAATACGTATGGTATTGAATTACTCAAGTCATTCGTGTGAGATTTTTTAAAGTCCGCACTTGACAGCAGCAATAACCAGTCAGGAGCGAATACGTGTCAAATGCATGCACTGACATTGTGGCGTCACTTCTCCTTGGTTTCCATACTTAGAAGAATCCTCGGACGTGTTCCGCAAGTCAGAGTGCCTGCTATTCTATTAAACTTATTCTGTAATTATCAATGGCGAGTCAGCCTGCACTTGCGTTACCCGCGCACACCATGTACGGGTGCTCACGTCACTGCTAAGTACCTACTTCCGCTTCGGCCCGCCATTAGCGCTGAGCGCCACGTGTCTGCAACTCCCAGTGGCGGAGCGGAGATGCACTTTAAATTAGAAATGCTCTTTAGTGATTTCAACAATGGGACTCTGATATTCAGTGATTTTGATTATATATAGTACTACTACTTAGTAGTACTTGTGTGTCCCGAGTAGTAATTCGTGTGTCACGAATACTAATTCTATAATCATAACGTGAAATAGTTGTCAAATTATTATTCTGTACGACGAAAATCAATTTTGGAAGGGCAAAATACTATTATTTGTATTGTAATATAATTTTTGTAGTCTTTACCTCTATTCTGTCTATACCTCTGTAAAACGGTTCCAATTGTAGTTTTCGTACTACTAGCTCGCATGTAATATATTATGTAACTGCTGCTGTGAATTTCATATTACAATACATTATTAATTTTTAACAGATACATACCCATTCTTGTTAAGGCTGGTCCACACAGATTTTTTAAGCATAGGTTTTAAGACGTTGTTTTAAAAACAACAATGAAAACAATGTCTTAAAACTAAAGCTTTGTGTGAACGCCAGTACGTGTTTCCTATGATCCAACTTTACGACTACGCGTTAAACCTTAAATCTTATGCTTAAAAAATCTGTGTGGACCAGCCTTTACGCACAGTTCCAAGTTATACATTATGTTGTTTATTAGATTTATAAATTTCATTATACATTGTGTTGTTTGTGGATTGTTATCATAAATTTGTGTTTTCTACGTAAAGATGTGCATATTATTACCGCAATTTGTGTTATTACCCCAATGATATAGTACATAATTATTTTTTCTACATTCTCATATCCTAAATAATCGCATTGTTTGAGTCTTCCTTCCAAAATAAAAATATGTGTTTTGTTGTTTGGTGTAACTATAAAGCGCCAAACCTTCAAACCGCGGCACCCATTGTCACCCCCATGCACCCACTTCAATAATCTACACGTATATATGCTTTAACAAGCAGTACATTGCAAACCATCACCGGCTAATTGGACTGAATGTACCTTCAGCTACCTGAGTGAGGCTTACGCAACACTCCAACAATAAAGCCAATACGCGGTGTCGAATGTCGATGAAATCCTCCACACAGAAATCACCCGTGTTAATTATTTAGAGTAGCTGACCTCACGCCCTCGGTTTAAAGGTCGGGGGTTAAAGGGCGGGGGTTAAGGGCGGGGGTTAAAGTGCGGGTTTAAGCGCGGTTGAGTAAACACGGTTGGGGCTATGTTGGTCAGTACAGTAATTGTAACGGTTTTGAGGTACGCACTTCTGCGTCCCTTGAGATTACTCGGTCGCAAGTCCAGTAATATAAGCAAACAATCAGTAGGCCTAGATCTACTCTCACGTAGCTTCACTGTCAACACTTTTTCGGACTAGCTCGTCCCATTTAGCCTTTTAGCGTTGAGAGTGGATACAATCCACACACAACTACCGCAACCGATTCCGATTCATTAACGACGGAAAGCGTCTAGCCTATTTTTTATTTTTGTAAATACAGTACATATATGTAGGTGGTGTAAAACAACTATACATTGTACATTGTTAAATACAAACTGTAAAAATAATACACTACAAATATGAAACTACAAACGGAAGAAATTTAAAACACAATGTAAAAGAAATCAGTCCACTCATAGACAGTGCTGGGTTAAAACCATTTTTACACATGAACGTAGTAATGTAGGTGTTGCGATATTCAGGAAGATGGTTATGTGACCCACATAGTGAACACCTTTCTCAAAAAACAAAGGTTTATGGGAGGGAATCTCAAACTTTTCACATACCCTGGTGTTGTACTTATGCTGATGATTATCTCTATTTGTTTTAAGTGTTCTCTTTTATTAAAAACATACAGTATAGTAGATTCTAAAACAAACAAGGTGGGTATAGCAAAAATGTGCTGTTCGTTAAAAATATTTCGACAACTTTCCCTAGAATTAACGCCCACAATGTTATGGTCCAGGCCTGCGTATTTCAACTTTAATAATCATAAATACCACACTCGATTGGATAGTGTTTAGCACACGTACGTGTTTTACGGATACGAAAATTTGTTCATTGTTGTGGTTTGTTAAGCGTCGTGCTGAGAATAGTGTCTCGCTCTTATACCTTATAACTCTTATATCTTATATCTTATACTTATAATTTTTTACTTATCTAGTTCCTACCATTTGATTAAAACAGGTCCATAGCGATAATTTACAATCCTCCATTGCTGCAACGGCGGACGTGGCCAAACAGGCGTGTATATGCACTCTACTCATCGAAATACTGTATTTACGGATGTGTGAAAGAACGCCAGGAATCTGTTGGTTTTCGTTGAATTAGCGCCCATGAAAGGGCAGGAGATAAGGATCTTACATCGGTATGCGAATATTGTCGTTATGGCTAGTATGGAAGTACTGTCACTTCCACTTTCAAGCTGATTATTGATTAATTATGTTGGAGATCACTTCGACACAGTTCGGATGGTAATTTCGAGACAAGTGGAAAATGTAAGCGCAAAAACATTTACTGCTATGAAGTATAGATCCAGCTTGATGGGACTGTTTTAGTGAAGGTCCTGGGGCGAAGGATCTAGGCCTGAGAGCGCGGAATCAATCTGGAGTAGAGCTCCAGTCGCCCTCCAGAGCATTTCCAGCAATTATGTGATTGTTTTGTGATTTTCAAATGTGTTTTAGTTTTTCCTTTTGCTTGTATTGTATCTTTACGTTGAGTACCTGTCTGAGACTACAATAAAGCTTCGAGTTTTTTTTTTTCAAAACCTGTCTCCCTTTCATGAATACACCCCACTTTACAAGTGTAAGACTAGGGCCTAGGGACTATGCCAGTGCACATCGATAGTATTTAGCTTTGATGTTATCTTGTTGTCTTGAGCCTCCGACACCCATGCAGGTTTTTATTGGATACTCCGTTATGGCGTTAATTGCTGAATTCAACGAAAACAATGCACACTAATCTATTCTTAGATAAACATATTCCGCAGTACCGCTTGAATACTAATGCGATAACCGATAGAGGTATCTCAGCGGTTAGACGCGAGACTCTAATTCGGGAGGTCTCCGGTTCGATTCCGGCCACCAACATAGTCCTGACTGGAGGGTTTTTCGAGGTTTTTCTCAGTCGTAAAGGCAAATGCTGGAATTGAGTCCTACTAACAGCCCTCGGTCACTCCTTCCCTACTATCCAACACCCTAATAACCTATAGTTGAAGAGGGACGTATCATGTAAAGCTGGTGTGCACGGTGCACCCTATAACGGGTATCTCTACGAAAACGTATTATTATTATAATGCGGTATATAACTTTGCTTCTTGGAGTCTCCTATTAGGAGACTCAAACTAACAATAGATATCGCTGCTAAGCTACCCCCTTATCTGCGCCATTGATGGTTTCAACAAATCAACTATGAGTAATCTCCTCCTTACAGAATTTTATTTGCTTGCCACCAGATTGCATCTAGTCTATTTTGATTGGCATATACCTACGTAGCATACGCAGCGGCTACATGTTAGAATAACAAGTTAATCCATATGGGATGGGATGCCTGAATGTTATTGTTTACTACTTTCTCTGACTCAAATAATATATAACTTGACCTCATTGCATTAAGCCGCAACAAATGTTTTTCTGAATCGGTGAAGTATAACATATGCGTTGATGGGACGACGAACGATGGGTCTTAGGACCTGGTTTGCCAGGACCTGGACTTAGGACCTGGTTCGTGTGTGCACGAGCCACTGAGGATGGCGATAGTGTCTGTGTTTTCGTGTTTTGTTTCTTCTGTGTCTGTAGAATCCGAGGTAGCGTCTTGAATCTGCAATGACGTGAGTACAGTAAACCTCTCCATTCCGAACAAACATATCACCGAGCCATTAACCTTGTTTACATGGCGGACTGAGTCCTGTACTGAGTACGGTTTTCACAGTCGGTACGCCATGTAAAATAGGACCGAACCGACTGGGTCTGGTCCGCCCAAAAAGCAAGACCGTACCGAAATACCGACTCAGTCCTATCATTAAAACGGAGAACGAACTCAAAAGTTGTATACACGGGTGATGTGTAGGCCTACGCCGTTTGTAGGTGAATAAGGTGGAACATGATTGTAGTTGGCATCAACAAAAATCAAGTAAAATTATTACAACAGCTTGTAAGTGTAACCTTTTGTTCGTCGGGATGCATAAATTAATTTTATATGGCAGAAGGAAAAAGTAGGGTTATGAACGACCAAAACAAACAAAATGTGAACACCCCCCATGTGAGACCGAAATCAAGTTTGGGTACACTTAATCTAAACGTCGGCGTACATGATAGTTTTCAGTCTGGTTCTGAGATTGTTGTACTCGCGCACATGTATTGCGCACGGTTGCTCTCTCGCTCACTGGTTCGCAGTGTCCACAGTTGACTCGTTCCAAAGTAAGACTTATAAGCCATGTCATCTTCGTCAGCTTCGCCTTTCAGAAAAACCTTTTAGCTGTACAAGCGGTAATCTGGAATAAGTTATATGGATGTATGGATCGTACAAGAGACGATCTGGGAGTAATATCCGAAATGGGAACTCCAGGCTTATATTCCCAGCTGAGAGACTTGAATAATGTGTAGCTCACGGATTGCCGTTTCATGTCACTCATCATGCCATGTGTTCGGCTGTTACTCCGATCATGTTATTTTACTTCGATGCTGTTTACCTAATAGTGGTTCTAACTATTTGAAATTGATAAAAAAAATCTTTTTTCTTGCGATACTAGTACGGTTTTCAATTTTCTAAGAAACAAATATTTTTTTGAAATGAATACTAACATGTTGAGTGATAAAATCTGATATTTGTTTGTAGGTCGAGCGAAGCCCTATACAAGTCAAAAACATCGACTGGGCGATTGTCATTTGTCAATTCTTAAAACCTGCGAATTATTAATAATAGTTAATATATAACTACAATAGTTGATCCACTATCTTGGGCGAAAATTGAACTGGCCCTTATATTTTCTCGTACAACCTCAATGACGGATTTTACTTACACGACAGTTCATCTTTACGAGTTTCCTAGCAAATAACGAGCAAACAATTGTGGTTACGTATATATAGAGTCACTGACAAAGTGTACTTCATCAATCACGGCAGCTTTAATTGTATCAGCTGGAAATATAATGCTTTTATCACTTAACTTCATTTTGATATTTTTGTAACCAGGATTGTACGGAAATAAGTTGTGTCCCCATTATATAATGAATTACTTCCGGCATTTCGAAATATGTGTCGCTAAGTGTGTCAACTCATCGATAAAGAAAATCAAAAATCCTCCTGCTGAATAGCCCAACATTGCAGTACACAAAATCAACGTAAAATCCAGTAATACCTGTTCATTTCAAGATATGGCTATTCTTGTTATATAACGACCTACTTATAACAACGACCCATGTAACGTTGGATCTTTAATCGCGTTGTACGACGGGCAGAGCTAACCTGGACGCATTTAGAACCCGATCCGAGACGGGTGTTAGTATTAATTTCTTCAATCGCCACAAAGGCCCAACCACAATTGACGGCATCTTAATTGTAATCGGGATTGCAATTGTGGAAATATGATTTCACATTACAATCCATTACGACGTTTCGATTTTGTTGTGAACAGCATCATAAGAACCAAGTAAGTTTAATCTTTCACGATTTCCAGATTATGATTCACGATGCCGTCAGTTGTGGTTGAGCCGTGCTATACCGTGATTGAACTTAGCGCGTTCCGAAAACTTCCCCTCCTTCCGTCCCCATTATACCACAACACAATCAATCACCATATTGGCATTGAACTGGATCCACTACTCAGTTTTTTTCTATGTAGATAGATAGGGCAACGATGTGAGTTTATTTTCTTGAAAAATTCAAGTTATATGTAGCAATGTGATACAATAAAAACGCAGACCATATTACTTGGTTTTGTATTCGGATATATATAATTTGATTTTGAACAAAAAGACACCATAGCATCCCGCAATGAAACGCCCAAGTTACACAGCACCGTAACCTCAGTACCGCGACCGCTAACACTAGACACGACATATTGCACATGTCTGCATGAGCTCGCTTTGAAACACACTTAACCATGCGTTGATAGATTATGTCAACGCCAGACACAGCGTGCGCGTGAATAACGCTGGGGCGTTAGTAATTGAATATGCACGGGATGGAAATAAACAGTTCAAAGCCAGTAGCATTATGCTGTGGTTCTGGTGCGGTCAAAGCGAATTTTTCATTGGCTATAGTGGTGGGCTTTGCGGGGGACACGACGCTAAAATGCACTAATATCAATATTGACATGGAGAGAGAGAGAGAGAGAGAGAGAGAGAGAGAGAGAGAGAGAGAGAGAGAGAGAGATTTGAACACGGCGATTATAAAATAGTTTCATTAGCTCTTCTTGCTCATGTCCGAAGTCCAAACCTAACAGCAGTCTCTTCATACACTGCATTATCGACATTTTCCCCCTACAGATCGTTTAAAAATATCCCCGTTTCACCTATCCCTTACCCTTTCATTTGTTACCTCACGTGAGATAACTGAAGCAGCCAGACCATCAAATTCCTTTATAAGAGTAAACGTTTCTCTGCTAATATTTACCTTTTCGTTATAGAAAGACAAAACCGTTATTTGTATAATTTCAGCCACGTTTACAGAATATTTAAAATGTATGTATAATTTGCGAAAAAGTATTGTTTACTGAAGATTTGTTTTGACAGGTCATCACAATTAATAGGTGCGCTAATGTGCACCGCTCACCGGTCGAAGCTGCTTGCGGGCAGATCCACCCGTAAGCCTGCCCTCTACCCTCTACAGCGGCTGTACAAAGTTCTCTACCTCAACGAAATACACAAACTGTAGTTTGCACAAGTATGGTACACGTGGAAAACAAGTCCGTCAATCAGAAACCATGAAACGTGCACACGACACGAAGACCATGGATTGCTATCAAGGTCATGCACACGACACGTGACCATGGATTGTCATCGAGGCCACGCACACGACACGAAGACCATGGATTACCATCGAGGCCACGCACACGACACGAAGACCATGGATTACCATCGAGGCCACGCACACGACACGTAGACCATGGATTGCCATCGAGGCCATGCACAAGACACGAAGACCATGGATTGCCATCGAGGCCACGCACACGACACGAAGACCATGGATTACCATCGAGGCCACGCACACGACACGAAGACCATGGATTACCATCGAGGCCACGCACACGACACGTAGACCATGGATTGCCATCGAGGCCATGCACACGACACGAAGACCATGGATTACCATCGAGGCCACGCACACGACACGTAGACCATGGATTGCCATCGAGGCCATGCACACGACAAGAAGACCATGGATTGCCATCGAGGCCACGCACACGACACGAAGACCATGGATTACCATCGAGGCCACGCACACGACACGTAGACCATGGATTGCCATCGAGGCCATGCACACGACACGAAGACCATGGATTACCATCGAGGCCACGCACACGACACGAAGACCATGGATTACCATCGAGGCCACGCACACGACACGTAGACCATGGATTGCCATCGAGGCCATGCACACGACACGAAGACCATGGATTGCCATCGAGGCCACGCACACGACACGAAGACCATGGATTGCCATCGAGGCCACGCACACGACACGAAGACCATGGATTGCCATCGAGGCCATGCACACGACACGAAGACCATGGATTGCCATCGAGGCCATGCACACGACACGAAGACCATGGATTGCCATGTAGGCCATGCACACGACACGAAGACCATGGATTGCCATCGAGGCCACGCACACGACACGAAGACCATGGATTGCCATGTAGGCCATGCCCACGACACGAAGACCATGGATTGCCATCGAGGCCACGCACACGACACGAAGACCATGGATTGCCATCGAGGCCATGCACACGACACGAAGACCATGGATTGCCATCGAGGCCATGCACAAGACAGAAGACCATGGATTGCCATCGAGGCCACGCACACGACACGAAGACCATGGATTGCCATCGAGGCCATGCACAAGACAGAAGACCATGGATTGCTATCAAGGTCATGCACACGACACGAAGACCATGGATTGCCATCGAGGCCATGCACACGACGCGAAGACCATGGATTGCCATCGAGGCCACGCACACGACACGAAGACCATGGATTGCCATCGAGGCCACGCACACGACACGAAGACCATGGATTGCCATCGAGGCCATGCACAAGACACGAAGACCATGGATTGCCATCGAGGCCACGCACACGACACGAAGACCATGGATTGTCATCGAGGCCACGCACACGACACGAAGACCATGGATTGCCATCGAGGCCACGCACACGACACGAAGACCATGTATTGCCATCGAGGCCATGCACACGACACGTAGACCATGGATTGCCATCGAGGCCATGCACACGACACGAAGACCATGGATTGCCATCGAGGCCACGCACACGACACGTAGACCATGGATTGTCATCGAGGCCATGCACAAGACACGAAGACCATGGATTGCCATCGAGGCCATGCACAAGACACGAAGACCATGGATTGCCATCGAGGCCACGCACACGACACGAAGACCATGGATTGCCATCGAGGCCATGCACACGACACGAAGACCATGGATTGCCATCGAGGCCACGCACACGACACGTAGACCATGGATTGTCATCGAGGCCATGCACAAGACACGAAGACCATGGATTGCCATCGAGGCCATGCACAAGACACGAAGACCATGGATTGGCATCGAGGCCATGCACAAGACACGAAGACCATGGATTGCCATCGAGGCCATGCACAAGACACGAAGACCATGGATTGGCATCGAGGCCATGCACAAGACACGAAGACCATGGATTGCCATCGAGGCCATGCACAAGACACGTAGACCATGGATTGGCATCGAGGCCATGCACAAGACACGAAGACCATGGATTGGCATCGAGGTCATGCACACGACACGAAGACCATGGATTGCCATCGAGGCCATGCACAAGACACGAAGACCATGGATTGCCATCGAGGCCATGCACAAGACACGAAGACCATGGATTGGCATCGAGGCCATGCACAAGACACGAAGACCATGGATTGCCATCGAGGCCATGCACAAGACACGAAGACCATGGATTGGCATCGAGGTCATGCACACGACACGAAGACCATGGATTGCCATCGAGGCCACGCACAAGACAGAAGACCATGGATTGCCATCGAGGCCATGCACACGACAGAAGACCATGGATTGGCATCGAGGCCGTGCACACGACAGAAGACCATGGATTGCCATCGAGGCCATGCACAAGACAGAAGACCATGGATTGCCATCGAAGCCACGCACACGACAGAAGACCATGGATTGCCATCGAGGCCATGCACAAGACAGAAGACCATGGATTGCCATCGAGGCCACGCACACGACAGAAGACCATGGATTGCCATGTAGGCCACGCACACGACACGTAGACCATGGATTGCCATCGAGGCCACGCACACGACAGAAGACCATGGATTGCCATGTAGGCCACGCACACGACACGAAGACCATGGATTGCTATCAAGGTCATGCACACGACACGTGACCATGGATTGCCATCGAGGCCACGCACACGACAGAAGACCATGGATTGCCATCGAGGCCACGCACACGACACGTAGACCATGGATTGCCATCGAGGCCACGCACACGACACGAAGACCATGGATTGCCATCGAGGCCACGTACACGACACGTAGACCATGGATTGCCATCGAGGCCACGCACACGACACGAAGACCATGGATTGCCATCGAGGCCACGCACACGACACGAAGACCATGGATTGCTATCAAGGTCATGCACACGACACGTGACCATGGATTGCCATCGAGGCCACGCACACGACAGAAGACCATGGATTGCCATCGAGGCCACGCACACGACACGTAGACCATGGATTGCCATCGAGGCCACGCACACGACACGAAGACCATGGATTGCCATCGAGGCCATGCACAAGACAGAAGACCATGGATTGCCATCGAGGCCACGCACACGACACGAAGACCATGGATTGCCATCGAGGCCACTGACATGACACGAAGACCATGGATTGCCATCGAGGCCACGCACACACCCTAGCGCGCGATACAACGTTCACAAAATCAACATGAATATATCTGTGCGCGAACTGATCGACTTGAACGAAGAACGGTGACAGTCAAAATTGAAGCGTGTAATTCGTTCGGATTTCTCAAATTCAGAAACATCCAGGAGATACGGGGAAATTCGATGAATAAATGCATACATAAAATATACATTTGCGAATTTTAAAAGCGCAGATTTTGTATTGCAGCTACTTCTGTGTCGCGTCACTTTTGACTGAACAGCGAGAATCTCGCGATTTTTCTCTCTTGTCTCTAAGGAATACGTTCTACTTTAGTAATTTGGATTGATCGTTTAGCATTAGATTGTCACAACTGCTCTAAATATCTAATAATTTCCTCCTGAGAATAGGTTGAAGTGGTTTCAAATATTTAAACATTTCGATAACAGTTTTTCACAATAACCTGCCCAGGGGCCACTTACCACCTTCACGTCACGGCTATTAATAGACACGTCTAGGCAGCTGGCATTCGGGTAGTTTTCGATGGAATGCCCGACAGCTGGGGGGATATTCCTGAAAGTCACTTAAAGTGATTACGTGGCTATCATTTGCTATTGGCTGATTTAGTGTTTTCCACGCGGTCCGCCACAGAAATCAGCCAATAGCAAGTGATAATTCCACGTAGACATCATTGTCACCGTGAGACAACTTTAAGGAATAGCCCCCCTACAAGTTATTGTAGTAAATAGTAATAGTAAGACACAGTCCTCAATGCATGAGAAAAACCCCGCGCGAGACAAGCCTTCGGTCATAATAGCCACTGACGGAAATCAGCCCCCCCCCTTCCCCACCCCTTTTAGCTTGGGCTCATTTCTATCTGCTTCTAACGTTGGCGCAAATTAACGGAAACAATCTCTGTGGCTACGCCAGAGTGTCTTCGTCATGATTCTTTGTGCACATAGTTATTTGTTTTGCTTTACTGGTCTCTGACTTAGGTGAGTGTCCAACACATGTGAACATTCAAAAATACCGCATTCAAAAATACCAGCACTTACTTTGGGTGGGTGGGTAGTTGAGCAAACCATCCCGACACTTACAGAAGGTTCTGCACCCCATCTGACGGGATGTGTGTGTGTTACATGTCTGAGAATCCTCTTCTCATAATGTTTCGTACGTCACAAGCAGAGGGAAATAATGAAATATACATGTTGACTCCTAGAGATGTTCAACTAGGGACACAATGACATGAGTTTCTTTATTATAGATGTCTTGGGCGTTGTTGACGAAAACGTGGGTGATATTATATCTTTTTAAGGTGTGATAAAACTGTAAACGGTCTCGCATTTCATTTTATTTTTGTGATAAAAACCGTTCTTCCCCCCGCACATGCGTAACTTTATCAAACCACACTTTCACTGAATACGACAGGGTTGAAACGGGGCACGATAATTTGTCACAATATATATTGTGTCCCACAAGCACAATGAATTTATAACTGCAATTGAAATGAACAATACCTGTTTAGGCACATGGGAAACATCAACAAGCGCATCCGTTGCATATACAGTACACACTTACACATACACAAACGTGTACACTTTGTGTTTATGTTGCCGGTAATTGCACGAGGTACAAAGGTACGATAACGATACTAATGAAAATGATGAGTATATAGTTTATAAAAATTTATTTGGGACAACTATTTTTAACAGCACATAAGCCGTGTGAAAACATGAAATTTATATTATTCATCGTTGTATTTTATTGTTTTATAGAAACTATAGGGTTTTAAATAATATAAGTATATAGTCTTGTATACGCCTTTTAACTTTGAATTATGTTCTTCTGATTACTTTATTTCACAATTTGATTGCATTAATTCCCTTAAACTCGCATAGCACTTCCTTACACGAAAACATTCGTATCAAAGAATTTGCGGTGTATCACGTGTAGGCCTAATCTATTTTGTCGTAAAAGATGCTGCTTCGGGGTTAACTGGTGCTTCATATACAAAATAACAAACAAAGCAATGCCCGTCCCTAAGGTCCCGCTTTATATTCGCTCACATCAAACGTGAAGGAAGTTTAAAGGCTGTAATTCGATGTCACCCGTTTTAAAAATCAATCTACCCGGGAATAAAGTCAAAAGTCGAAGGTTATAAAGCTGGCGGGGATGCTGTGAATTAAAAGTTGTGTTTGATGTTTGTGTGTATGGGAGTTTTCGGCCTAGAGCTACTCAAGGGATAAAGGGGAAGTAATTGGCACTCCTGTTAAACACACTGACCAAAGGGCAATATTAAACAAGTTGCAAGGTAGAAAATGTTGTCTCCATGTTTCAACTCGATACGTTGACTATCGTATTGAGTGGCAGATGAGGGTCAATGAATTCTATTACGTTATACCACTATGAGCAGCCCTACAGAAAGTCTCTACCAAGGTCATTTAAACAATCACTTGATAATCCTTAGCAATTATAATGTCAACTCTATGGTTTAGCTCATCTTATACTAACGAGGTTTTCTGGGTATAACCGTGTCAAGAGTTGGAAACAATCCAACGTTTCGCCCATATTGCCACGGGCTTCTTCAGGGACCTTTGGTTGATGAGAGTGTTGACTCTGGGACAGTGTTGCGATCAGATACTGTAAAAGCTCTTGATATTCCAGAGTATTTTGCAGGATACCATCGTGTTTACAACCGGCTAGTGATGATTGGAGAGCGTTGACTCTGGACAGTGTTTCTATCATATAGCAATCTGTAAAAGAAAAAGCTGTTGGTATTCCAGAGTATTTCGCAGGATACCATCTTATTTACTCCCGGTAACGCTTCAGTGGAAATGCTGGATAGATTATTCAGTCATAAGGACAATTACAGTGAATTGAAGTCTGTTACATCGTACCTGCTTTACCAACCATTCAAATTCCGTACACTTAGCGGCTCGCTTTTAAGCGGGCCATAGAGGATATAAACATGTAAGCATGTAAGATATCCTTACAGTTTAAACTAGATTTGTTTGTATTGGCTATGGTCATTCTTTCTATCCATCTATATTCCAACATACCAACATATACGCTATGGTTATTTTACTAAGCTATGACTGAGTTATAGCATTCTTCAATAATAACTTATTTATTGTACAAATACCAATGACATGTTATTTTTATGGTGGTTTATGTTGGTGTATGATATTTATGTATAAGGAGATATAGTTTAAAGCTTATTTATTAGTACCAAATATTTAAAATTACTTGATTAATTAGTTCTTTCCATACAGTATTTATTTAGGAACCGGAGATTTTATTCACACAAAAAAATGTAGCGAACATTCTCCAAGTAATGTAATCTCATTTCACGAGTTTCGAACTCTGATTAAATCTTTCAAGTTTACTTTGTAAACGCATGATTACTGCCAGAGATTTCAAATTGTAAATGTCTAAATGAGTAAAGGGAATCTAATTTCCTCTTGAGATTTCAATTTCCTATACAAGGGGAAGTAAATAACGTAAATCGTATAGCTAAACAGGATCTGCTTTCAAATCTGATGCAGATTCGGATCAAAGCAAGTCTGTAATGCCACGTGTACACATATTAGAATGTTTAGATTAGAAATACCTTAAATCGGTCATGATCAACGAAACCCGATTTTCAAAGATATATTATAACGTGTATGGATAATATATTTGATAAGAGGGATGCTTAGCTGTGGATTTAAATTGAAATGAGTAATTATTATTGTCGGTTCACACCCTCCCCTTATGTTGTTGCGACCGCAAGCAACGGCATGAGACCGCTCACGCCGCATGTGAACGGTTGAAAATGTCGAAATAAGTTCTTTTATAAACCGTTTAGTCAATTTAGCAACTGTGTTAATTCAAACACTTGGTGTAGAGAATACTTACGCTGAGAAGAGCATCAGACATGACACCAGAGCTCCAATTACAGCCACTCAAACCAGGCTGCGAAGACTTGACAAAAAGACAAGCGAGCGAGAGAGTGCGGAGGAGGGAGAGAAATGGATCGCGAAAAGGAGCTGGGAATGGCATGTGAAATGATGTATGCAAAGTAGAATACGACGCTTGAAAAAGAAGGAAATAGGGAAAATAATGAGGATTGATGTCGTAACATAGACGCCGTACAGCGTTGCCAGACACTGCAAATTTACGTCATTGGCTTCTCTCGTATTGGGTCATTTGAATATGTCGCTTACCTATACATACGCATATTTTTAGCCGGGCTTTTGACAACACCCGTTAATTGATTACGTGATGGATATAAACTAATTACTGACAATATAATTAAAACAAGAGGAACGAGAAAATCACAATTCATTCAAATAAGTATATTTTTTTTCTAATGCATACTTCTTATATAATACAAAACTACAAAACAAACACAACATTCACCTATATATCTGCCAGTTTATAATAAAAATATTAACCATTCCTTTCCATAATTTACCATATAGCTTGACCAAAAAAAAATTTAATTATATCGCAGGATTTTGGTTGTTTGGACACATACATAATAGTATATTTATTTTAATGTTACTACAGTTTTCTTTTTTTTCTTTTTAGGGGTTTATTTTAAATGAAAAATAACAAATAATAAATAAAAATTTAATATTTATTTTTTAAATACGTGTAAACGAGAATAATTTTGATGACGTCAATAACATTAACCATTATAATGACAATGCAAACATGAATAATGAGAATGCAAGTGACAGTATTTCAATTTTACAATATTTGAAACAAACTTCAATGTTATAAAATACATGTCAGTTTCAGCTTCTTATATAGCTCATGTTTTTATGCACTAGTTTTTTATAACATATATTGAATAAAACAGCATTGCAGAATGATGACAAGCAAACCGCGGGTCGCATACGAATGCTTCTTTCTATGCAATTTATCAACAAACTGGATGTTTTAAACTGTTACAAACATTATTTCATAATGCTTTTTGGCCGTAATCATTAACTGGTTATTGCATTAAGTGCATCAAGTGAATGTAATAAGCAAGCCACCAATGTTATACAAATATTCATTCATTCCTGGCGTCTTTGGTGTTCATCCCAGCCTTCTGATTGATCCAAAACTATTTGCGTGCATAGAACCAGACTGACTGTATTTTCAAATATTGTAAACTGTAGTGCTAACATTTTCATAACCTCACAGCCGCTAATAATGGGGTTTAGATAAGACAACTACCAAAACCAACTGCCTCCTTTCTTTTACAAAACTAGTCTTCTCTTTAGAAAGTTTCGTCTTAGAACTATCTTTAAACGACAGAAAATGTTTTCATTGTTTCGTTCCCCAAAGGAATATACTCGCCTTGCAGTAAGCTGGGTTTATAGGATTACTCCGGTGTGGCCAGTTGTATCTAGGTCATGCATGTTGGGGAGTTGGGACGAGGGTTTATTAGCAGGAAAGCAACACTCACGAAGCGCGTATACGGTTCAAGTCCTGGTTCGGGCTTACTTGTAATAATTAATATCACGTCCATGCGCATTAAGCTCGATCAATAAATTACAACACAAATTGTGTAATGAACGACGAATCGGTTACCAAAATATGTATGTATGTATGTATGTATGTATGTATGTATGTATGTATGTATGTATGTATGCCTTTATTCCTTCAATTTATACAAGGTACAAATATGGAAATGAGTGTACCTACATAGGCAGAAGTAAATAAGAAAAAAAAGCAGGCTACAAATTATCTAAACTAACAAAACTAAACCAAAGTATCTTCACTACAGCATCTATGGCACATTAAGTTGGGGCTGATAGGAATGAGCCGTGTAACAATGAACTCGGTCTACCGTGTATGAACGAAGAAGTCAACTGACTGATAGTAAGTACTTAGTAAGCTTACTTATGACAACGGCTCACGTCACACATCCCAAAGAGGTATGATCACCTTTGTAAACAATACGATGGGATTCGATTATTTCAAGTATAGACATATCACATTAGGATTGCAACTGTCAATTGCAATCGTAGATTCGAGTTTACGCTTGGCGGCGCATACGCAGTAGCTCAATTGGGCGGCCAGTCTACGATTGCAATCTCCATTGTAGATCCGAGTCACGTGAAACAATCAGGAACGAGAACGGTTAAATATGTACAGATCACTGTCACAACATAACCTCAAGTAACAACACTTCAATGCAAACATGGAGCCAATTAATTATGTATGTTGTTTGTGATTTGGCTTGTCTAATTAATTATTATTATTGTATTTATTTTCTAGTGGCAATTTAGGATGGTCAGTTGATTGAGTGTGAGATTTTGGCAATTGGCAATTCCAGCCTACAATTCCAATCGTAGTGTGATACGGACATATTTTCTGCCAAATACGCGTCATAAAAAGGTAGACCGGGGGAAATATTGGAGGATGGAATGGCCGAGGATATTTTTTTAAGACTAATTATTCCACATTCACTGAATAACTGAAGAAAACCTCAGGAAAATATTGATTGCAAAATGTCAGTGCCGGATATCCAACCCTTGACCTATCGTGGAATCGCCTACTCGAGTGCACCGCATCTGTCATGAGGACCAAGTTACGACTGGAAACAACAAACTTCTAGACGATGCGTCAAGCTGTTGAGTGCGATCAAGCTGTGGCGCCGGATGTGGTGAACCTTTAGACCAGGTTATATCTTACACGTGAAGCAAATTACCCCCCTCGCTTCTTGCGAGAAACAGTCACGTGATTGAAAACCAACACGATAACGAAGTAAACGGCGGAGATTGATGGAAAATTGCTTTCCTCGGCGACAAAATGGAGATTCACCATCAGAGAAGAGATTTAAAATGTATTCTAGCAATGTAACTAAAGCATCATTCACAATCGGTCGTTTATGTCGTATTGGTTTATGGAATAAGGCATAAGAAATGTCCAAGCATTGAACTTCTTCTACCTTTGGCCTTACGACACGTTGTGACCAGTTGCATTGAATTATACACATTGCAAAATTAAACCATACGCCTTACGATACACCCTAAAGCCTTATGACATTGTGAATGATGCTTAACTAAAGTCCCGTGCCCCATTTCCGGTAAGGAACTATGTATAGTTATATATATATATCTATATATATATAATATTATAGCCCACTCCCCATGTTTTTAAATAACTCAGACTATCGTGTAGGAGCATGTGGAGTTTTACTCAATTTATTGTTTGGTCCAGCAAATTTACTCCTACATCGAGAACCGTATATTTCACTACTCAAGTTATTTGTCGTGTACGATAACTCTCTCTCTCTCTCTCTCTCTCTCTCTCTCTCTCTCTCTCTCTCTTCTCTTCTCTTTTTTTTCACTAAAAAATTCGGTCGCGCACACAAAATGAAAGTTGTTTTATACCGCACGGCTTGAGCTGTTAATAGCCACATAAAAGTAAAGTTTCCAATTGTTAAAGCTTAAGTATAATTCTATATCTAAACCCGAAATGTAGCTTTGAATCTGCTGTGTTTGTCTAAACAAAAGGTATTTTCATACAACAAGGAGTGGTAATATGCATAGAAGTTTAGTCCAGGTAACTCACGCCATTGTTTTCTGCGGGGGCTAGATTTCCAAGCGTGTATATTTACGTCTTTGTTCTCTATACCCGCATTGTTGAAGGAGAGCTGTATAGCTCGCTGTTTCAGAGTCCTTCATATTCTCCCGTACCCGTATACTCAACCACTCGACCGAGGTAGCTGAAGGCGTAGTGGCCGACATGGGTGGCGTAGTAGCCGACATAGGTGGCGTAGTGGCCGACATAGGTGGTGTAGTGGCCGGCATAGGTGATGTAGTGGCCGGAAGGTGGCGTAGTGGCCGACATGGGTGGCGTAGTGGCCGACATAGGTGGCGTAGTGGCCGACATAGGTGGCGTAGTGGCCGACATAGGTAGTGTAGTGGCCGGCATAGGTGGCGTATAGTGGCCGACATGGGTGGCGAAGTGGCCGACATGGGTGGCGTAGTGGCCGACATAGGTGGCGTAGTGGCCGACATAGGTGGCGTAGTGGCCGACATAGGTGGTGTAGTGGCCGACATAGGTGGCGTAGTGGCCGGCATAGGTGGCGTAGTGGCCGACATAGGTGGCGTAGTGGCCGACATAGGTGGCGTAGTGGCCGACATAGGTGGCGTAGTGGCCGACATAGGTGGCGTAGTGGCCGACATAGGTGGTGTAGTGGCCGGCATAGGTGGCGTAGTGGCCGACATAGGTGGTGTAGTGGCCGGCATAGGTGGCGAAGTGGCCGACATAGGTGGCGTAGTGGCTGACATAGGTGGTGTAGTGGCCGACATAGGTGGCGTAGTGGCCGGCATAGTTGGTGTAGTGGCCGGCATAGGTGGCGTAGTGGCCGACATAGGTGGCCCGGCCGAACGTTATATACTTCAGAAATATTGAACCAGAACATGATGCCATGACGCATTAATCCAATAACTATAACACTAGTTTCTACGTGTTTATTGTGTAATACAAAATATATTAAGGGGAAACCAAATGGCATAAGTTCAATTTCGCGGTTTACATTTTATATTTCGTATTTATTATTATGAAAAAGTATCAACAAATTAATAGTAGCCTACCGACAAACCTGACACAGACACTTATGCATGGTTATGCGAAAGTTATACAATTACGAATTTGTTGTATGATATGGACAACAATGATTCTATTAGGCCTAATCATTATAAATTTAACAAGTTCAATTTGTTACAGAATGAAACCTTTGCTTTATTTTGAACTATGATTTTGACCCAACACCGATCATAAATACATTTTTTTTTACAAATTTTCTTTATTATACGCAAAGATTAGTAATCTTTGTTATACGTCTTCTTAATTTGTGATCTTCTTAATATTTTGCTTAACAGTAGACAGCGGAAACGTTATGTTATTAATAAAAATGCTTTTAGTAGACTATAATAACGTCTAACAAAAGAACACTAGTTTTTTCTCTCGAAAACTCTACTGCGGTGTATCTGGAACATGCGTTCGTGGGAATAAATGCCAGTATACCTCAATGGAAATATTAATGTACGCTTGTCTGATGTTTGGCCTTCGAGGTAAAGTAGTGTTGTTAACAACAAACATATCACAGATCTACAGATTTGCTTTTAAGAGTAAAAAAAAGCACAATTTGTCAATGTTCAAAAAAAAGTTCGATATGAGCATTCAAAACATGGAAAATACGCTTTATAATGTATAAATTGCTGTCAATTTATGTATAAATCTGCTATAACGTTAACAATATACAATACATTGAATACATTGAATAGTATTATGCAAGTTCCCTCTTATACACATTTTCAGCAAACATCAACGTCTCATATGTTTCCAGCTGGTGTTGCAAAAGGTGTTCTCTTCATGTACTGTCATGTGCGCTCAATCAATCAATCAATCAATCAATCAATCAATCAATCAAGTGTGCATGTGTCAATGTGTATTTTTCACCGTCGAAGGTTTCATATTTCACACTGTAGATATTGGTGGTGGGTATTCATAGGTTGCACGTACGTCACATCTTTGCGCGTGGCGGCCACATTTGTGATCAAACTTCGATGTTGCAACTTGCCATGGAGAAATAATAACTTGAAGGCTGTTATGGTAGACCACACACATGTTTACTTCTTTAAAAACAGCCTGTTTTTTAAATAAAATTGGTATGTGTGGTAAGTTTTTATTTTTGTATTACTTATGTTTACTTTTAGATTCTAAATTAGGACTGTTTATTAAATTTGAATAGTATTTGCCAATTTATCTAAGATTGGTCCACCTCAATTGTGTCGCAATCATGGCCGCTGTGACGTCACGTGGGAAATATGAATACTGTGTGCGCTGTTTAGTGACTCATGAGTGACTAATGACGAGTCATAAATTTAAGTTTACAACTTCTTTAATAATTTTATGATATTATGAATTAATATCATCATTTAGCTTGTTACTGAAACCGAATTTGAACAAAGTATTTACGAGGCAATCAATTATTATTTGCATTGCGATATAATGGGTTGGTTCTAATACTTGTGGTTAAAGTGGACGTGGATATTAAGGTTTACGTTGCGTTACTAAAATATAAATCTAAGGGAAAGTTTAGCTTCTTAATGATCATGTGCAACAAAACAACCCTAGGTTCTCCACTAATGGTATCATAATTTATAATTACACCATAATTTAATTACATCCAGGGAAGTTTTCTTAAAAACCCTAATGAAGATTCAATTGCATCACAAAACCCCCCATCAATTAATTATTGTCTTGTGTAGAACCTTGGCTCTGCCAACACAAATAACCCTCAGTTATAAACAATTGTTATAACAATTTCAGCTCGGTAAGGTAATTGTCGATAGTGATGAGCAATGGTGCCGCTTCTGTGCTGGCGAATATGTGTGGCAAGGGTGTCAGCGAGTGCAAACTTGGCTCAACTTACGTTTGATTTACGTCATGCTTACGACCTTGGCGAGTCCAATGATACCACCTTAATTTTCGAGATATTTAAGACCTTCTGTTGGTTACCTGGAACGGAAGGCGGGGCTACTGTCTAATTAGGCTTGTGCACTCTACTCAGCGGGAAACTGCATTTACGAATGTGTGAATGAACGCCAGGAATCTGTTATTGCTTTTCTTTCAAGAAGTGCGCATGAAAGGGGCAGTTGATAAGGATCTGAGGGAGGTATGCGAATACTTACGTTGTGGCTAGTATATGCAGTGAGCGGCTGGCAAGGGGCAACGAGAATGATCATAGACAGAGAAGGATATACGGTGGAAAGTCCTTTCTACTGGGCGGTAACGAGAACTATAGTGAACACAAGATTACTTTACACCTGCTTTCGTCACATTCGGGGCAGTCGTATAGCCAACCAGCGAACCGCCCGAGACATCTTGCATGCAGGTAATCAATACTGATCGCTGATATGGCTACAAATCAGTCGTCTGTGACGAAAGCATGTGTAATGTAGTCTTGGGACAACTATATCACGATGTATCGAGACTCACTCCCGTGGAGAGTGGTCCAGGCGGTGAAGAGACAGAAACTAGACTCAGTGGGGGAATAAACTTGCCAATCTCACGTAACCCTTAGGCCATGGGAAGGCCACAATTGTATCTAGAGTTTAATCTTCATGTAAGACTTGCGGGTGGTGTCTAGGACAAGTTGTAGAGCGAACCTAATCAGGTAGACTCAAGCATGGGTGCCTCATGCTTGGAAAACTATCCTGCAGTACACGTTGAACATATAAGGCAACCTTGCAGCGCAGAGACAGAAATACCTCTGCTTGCGGCGTCGCGTAGCTGAAGGGGAAATACAAAAATAAAAATAATATTACAATATTTCCAGTGTTTAGTTTAAAGTTCAACATGTGTGTTTTGTTTATCATTTTAGCTCATTATACGCTCTTTCAATTTGGTTGAACCAACTTTGACGTTGTGCGGTTTTAATTTTGAATAAACCTTTACAACTTTACTTTGTCATTACAAAGGTAACCACACCAGCACGAACTAAGCTGTTGGTTACAATTTCTGGGGAACTTTAAGTGGAGATTGAAATCGACACTAATCTTTTGAAATGTACGAAAGAAATAATTTGAAAGGTAAAATGAAACAGCTGCAAGCTTCCAAACAGACATTTAAGAATTACCATTCGAAAACAAAACGAAGTACAAAATAGGGTTACGAAAGGGTTGATTAGGATTAACCTAGACGGATATGATATGAATAATAGCGTACACTGAACGGGCATTCTTCTAAATAACTTTAACGTAGTGTGAGCTATTGTAGTCACCTTGTGTGGAAGACAGGGCAACCCTGTAGCCGTTCTATTCAGTGAATTGCTTCCTCACGTCTATAAACTATTTTCAAGAAACCTCACATCACACTTTCAGTGCAATAATAATAAGTTGAGTCAATACGACTATCCCCCATATTGTATATTGTATGACTCAACTTAAAAAACGTAATAAAATATATTTCTATAAATAACAATAACATGAGAAAGCTATAAATTGTTCTGTTGCCTTCAAATTGTCCATGGCCTGGTTTTTCTAATAGTTTATGCGTTTGGAGGCCGAACAGGATAGATAATTTTATTAAAATACATCGATTCCACTAGTCCAGTTCTAAGGTAGTGAAATATGTCTCGTCACGAAGAGCCACATAAACGCACAACCTTACTGACATCGAGAACAAGGATATGGATAACCCAATGGGGCAATCACAAGACCTCATCGACATGACCCGATTTCGTTAATAACCAAAAAAATAATTATTATATTGACTTAAAAAAGCGTTCGCAATTACTCCGCTAGGAGTTATTAATTAATTAACATATTGTTGTTAATTAATGTTGAGCAGTGTTCATTTACTAACTAGAAATAAACGTTGGTGCAGTTAAAGTCTTATGATAGCAATAATCTTCGAAAAGGGTGGGATTTCAGTACTATATTTGTATGATATAAAATTATTGTTTACTGAGATATGACGTCAGAACCTTTAAATCACGAGCAAGATGGCGCAGGTCTGTTTCTGAGCGTGTTTTCAAAGCAATATCTTTGACTTGCTGTTAAAGCGATGTTAATGCACCTTTCGAGCCGAAACCAACTAGTTTACGTTTATTTTAACTTGAGGTAACCAGTGACCAGTGAGCAAATAAAAAAATGTGTGAGCCTTCCCTATTTCTGTTGTTGGAATACCGTGCCCCTTTTTACAACTGACTCACCGCCTGATTCAAGGTAGATCTCTGATGCTTTTAACTTGTAATAATATAAGTCTATGTGTGCAGCTATCACGCTCCCCTACCCCCATACATATATATTTATTCAATAACAACAATAAACAACAATAACAATATGTTTTATGTTGCATGTATCAATGAGTATTTTTAAAACATATTATTATCATGACATCTATCCCAGAACGCTATTCCAGTTGCTTTTTTCCCCTTAAAAAATACCCATATACTACCATTATTGCACTTACATTATTTGTTATTTTTGTTTTATTATTTTGTAGCAGTATACAAAATATGAACTCTTACAGTTTACTTTTTAAGTTTGCTCGCAAAAAAATGAAATATCAGTTTTCCGTAACGTGAGTTAAAACTATTGGTAGTGTGCGTTGTCCAAATCGTTGCTATTTTATTGGTTTGTTCATTAGATCCCATTAAAGGTTCGCCGAAAAGTGTAGTGCGGGTGAAATAGCGCGGGCACCGTGATAAGCCAGTCAAGATACCCGGATATGTGATGACGTCATCTCTGCTGAACATCAACACACTTGATGGAGTGCTCGGTATTATTTTATAAATTGGTTGGAAAAATAAATAATAATTTATTATAGATGTCACTGATAATGCACTGGGAATATGATTGATTACATTTTCAATGGGGTTGATATCATAGCAGAACACCAGTGAAATATCAAATAAAAGTGTCACCATGTTAAAGGTTGATACATGCTCCATTTTCGATATAAAGTGTATTCCAACGAATGAATTCACTGCCGTTTTTGCACGCAACTGCTATGCGCGCCAAGGGTCTTCCCCCACCACCCGGCCGCGCGCTCAGAGTGAGAGACTGCTCGTAAATTATACCTGTCCTGTCCTGTTGTAAATGTCCTCTATTCATACTGTAGTCACACATACAAAATCCACAGATTCATTATTTCGTAAGTTTAAACACGTTATTTGGATTCTTGAATAAAAACCAATACGTTTCCATGTTTGAATCGTCCTAATAGGCCAACAGCTTCATAAAGAAGAAACAGTCACTACTTTGCCGTATACTCTCAGTCACTATACAAATGCATTACTTAGGAGTTATTATAAATTATTGTAAATTATAAATACAAATTTATTTTTATTTTATTTATTTTGTTTTATTATTTAAAACAGGAAATTCTGCGACATGTGCAAAGTTTTAACTCATTTTTTTATTGACTGACAGTTTCCGTCATGCTGTATGTTATATGTTTTTATCACTCATTTGTTCACTTGTTTATATTTATCTTCAGTGCTTAATTAAACCATGTTTGTATTATTCGTCATTTGTGGGTTCTGTACCTGTTGAGAGTTGATGTTATGCAATAAACAAATAGGCCTAAATAAATAACTAAACTTGGTATACATAACGATTCACAGATCATGCACGAAGGCATTCGCACACTAAAATAGAAACTTGTTTTCACTTTATGAGCCATATATATACAAGTGTTCATAGTCGACCCCAACCCCATTGGAAATCTGTATAAACTGTTGCTAATTATTTTATACGTGATATTTTCCATACAAAAAACCCTAGCAAATAGTGTTGAGTTCTAATGCAATTAATTATCGACTCTGAATTCGTACGGACCTCAGTCTTATGCACTCTGCTGATACACACACGCACGAGTAGATTATTATAATTTAGTTCGTCTCACGTCGAAGACACGAAACCATCGACTAATCTTTCCAACAAAAGGCAATTATTTAACAAAAGAGCATTGAAGATGTTGTTTCCCTGCCAGATGTCATTTTTCGATGTCGCCAAGTCACTTACAGGTGTATCGCGGGACATTCAACTTTCTTTCAAAATATACTAAGGGGTAGGACGATTGACAAAAGAATGCGTTGATGAGTAACGGTGATATGACAATTGTGTAAGGAAGGGTTGGTCAGTTAGAGGTGACTGACCCGCTTATTCCGCACGTGCGATTTGGGATTTGCCGATGGTTCGCAGTTTTCGACTTTGAAAGAATGATCATCATAATTTACGTATTATAACTTGGATCATCTTCCATCTATAGGCCTATTATGCCCATTATGCCTATTATTATGCCTATTATGCCACTTTCCACATCCAATTAACGTATGTGTTGTGATTAATCGGCTACGTCATCTGAAGAAGTTATTCATACCGTATTGAAGTGTCAGTATTATCTTCTTGTGATGTAGTCGGTCTATTGGGACGTTTCAAACATAAAAACGTGTTGATTTTTATTCAAGAATCCAAATAATTGGTTAAAAGTTAAGAAATTTTGAATCTGTAGATTTTGTATGTGTTACTGAAGCGATTAACTGTATCAATAGAGACTGAATAGAGGGCATCTTGACAGGAATAATTTACGGTCAGTCCCTCGAACTCTTCGCGCGGCCGAGTAGTGGGAGAAGACCCTTGGCGGGGTCGGAGGGGAAATGCGGCTACGTCAGTGAATTCATTCGTTGGAATACACTTTAATTTGTTTAGAGTATCTGATCAATAAGGATTAAAAAATAATATTCAAAATTGTTTAGATTCTCTGGTAGTGTAAGTTGAAGTGTACCGTGTAAGTAGTAACGACGGATGTGGAATTTAGTAGGTTATATCGGTTACAATGGGATTTCTACGTAGAAATATGTGCGCATGCGTCAGTATTGTTTATTTTCGGAAAAGTCACAAAGAAGGGCTTTGTGGTTAATAGTAATTGTACTTATTCATTTTCCTTCCCAGGTTCTCGCTGGCTTTCGAGTAAATGCGGGATAACATATTCTGTTTGACAGAGCATTCTGCATTCTGATATTATGTGTTCAATTTTTCGCCTTTCATGTTACATTGCTTTACTTATCATAATTATCTGTCGTAGCGTCTTTTTGTAATTGTTGTCAAAATTAATTTATCTTGAATGCATAAACCCTGTTCCGCCCAAAAATGTCTCCTGTTTTTAACCATTTGTTTGATGCTACCAATTCGAGTGGTCTTTTTAGGCATTTGCGCACAGGCGTGCCCTTATAACTAGCGCCCCTCATTATAAGGTTGCCTCAAATTTTTATTTTCTTCTGTACCAGTCACTGCTAATATACTTCAGTCTTTCAAAAAATCATAATACGGTAGTATAACAATAAAAACGGCTAATATATTTAGTAATTAATAAAAGTTGTAAACACAAAGAAATAGGTATAAGAAAGTAATGAAATATAATTATTTTAAATTGACATTACTACAAAAAATACACACAATTAAGAACGAAAAAATAGCTCAACCATCATTATAATCACAAAAGGACCGAAAGGAAAAAATATTGTATTCCTTCCTCGAAATAAGTATGAAAAGGTTCTTGTTAATTAAGTATCCTTTCTAAGAAAGTAAATGTCAGTTCCTTCGCATTTGTAAGAAGTGAGCTTGAGTGAAGTATGTAACTGGCATAACAATAGCTAGGGCGCACAATTACATTCGTCTGTTTCTCTTCTGTAGCTACATCTGAATATATTTATAACTATACAACAATATGCAATGTTGAAACGAACTAAAACTGAAACACTAAACTATCCGTTTTGACCTTCATCTGTATCCATCCGTCTGCAGTAGCAATGATGATAATGATGATACTTGGAGTCTCATGTTTTTCTCATATTTTTTCAACGATGCTAACCGTGATGATGTGTGGTGATTATGAAGATGGAAAAACGACACATGACATTTATGCCCAAGCCAGGATTCAAACCTGGAAGTCAGAAACCGCGGTTTACTGCAGTAGCGAGGAAAATGGATTGAAGCGTAGTGTTGTTTTCTAAGAGCTCTTAAAGAACGGCTCCGGCATAGAAGGCAAGGACCCGCGTATCCACTCACGCTGATTAGAAACTGTATTTAATTACCCTGAATGAGAAAAATCCTCTTCTCTTTCTCTGAAACGTATTTATTTCATTTCATTTTGGAAATTTATTGAATTCGCCAACACCATTGGGGGGTTTAATTAAAGTATCGGGTTTAAAAGTGGAAAATAAATTGCGTAGGATATCCCGAGCATATCTCCACATGAGTGGGTATTTACAGTCGGTTTTGCTATTATTTTTATTAATATGGATGGTAAAATATTGATTGGATTTTGATGATACGGATTAATTTGATTCAGTAGATAGAGGCTTAGATATATACGATGACTATTGTAATCACAGTTTACGCGATATGTAGAGATTACATTTTAATGCCGGGAAATAAATTGACTTACACAGCTAAGTAAATGTTTCACTGCACACATCTCGTGACTGCGACATGAAAATAGAACAAATTGCATGATGTGAAAATTGGGTGGGTGCTCATTAGAAAAAGTGATAATTCCTAAATTAACCAAACATGGGCAAATGGTAAGTAGTTATAAAACTTAGGTTAAATGTATTTTATTTTTATTTTCTGCCAAAGTTTTACTCGTGATTCAATGGAATACTTTGGAATCATTTGGTATTTCATAATTTGTAAAATACAACACTATACTGTGCACTTTTAATAATAGCAATAATTATAATAATTGAACTTAGAGATAAATTGATGTAACAGATTTATTTACTAAAGGAATAACTTTTCTCAAAAAAACAAATTACATTGATACAAAAAATCCAAGATAGTATAGAGACCAATTACATGCTAACTAACTACATACAAAACCTTGTTATGATGTGTAACCAATAAAATATACATGTTGCGAAGAACGAAAAATTATATTAGCTGAAGAACAAAAAGTTTGTCACCAATAGGCCTCATAACAAGGCTGTAACGAACAATTAATTGTAGATTACTGTAATGAACCAATCATTCGATCGTCAAGAAGAGTAACATTCACATTAGCATCATTGACTATAAGCAAGCGTATCACTCATTTCCATGTAAAAACCCACTACGAGAACACTTTTGTCGGATTGGTATTATTCCAAATGTCTGTTTTATTACAAATTCAAATTTAGTGAATATTTGTCTGCCCCATCCCCCCCCCCCCCCCCCACACACACACACACACATAAAATTGGGAAAATTACTAATTCGTCCTAACATTATGTTAATGTAATGTTTCTAAAAGAAATCAGATTTTAGAGGTTTTTATCAGGTTTAAAAAAATTGAAATGTGCTACGTCTGGCACCTCAAACAAATAATTCAAATTAAATTTGAAAGTAAAAATCATTCACTGTGGGTACGTTCCGAAACTAGATGAATATGCCATTTCCGTGCTGAGGCAGTTCCGTAACCTCCTGAATATCATAGGCTGGGCGTTCCGTTACTTCCTGCGCCAGCATATTCAGCATCATGAAAACGCCAGCCGGTTCGAGCGAGGGCATCTGCCAGCATTCACAAATCATGGCGGCGTTTTCGAAATGCAATATTTTAAAAGCTCGTAAAATTGTCAGGAATTACATAATTTGACCGTTATTTACACCACGCTTTGCCGGATTTTATGATCTTTCATTTTGTACTCGTTATTATTGGGAAACGATTAGAATATTGTTTTTTTAATTTCATTACAAATTTTAAGCGCGCATTTCCTCCATCTTTTCGCTTGTAGGCGTTCCGATACACTTGACAAAATGTGACGCTAGGACATGCTAGCTGATGCTGGAACCCCATCATTTACAGGAGGTTTCGGAATGTACCCTTTGAGTTTTGCAACAAGTACAGTTCGCGCGTGTCTCTCACGGGTGTCGTGCGCGCAGGGCAGTTAGCAGCGAGCAGCGCGGGCGGGAAGCTGGGTCGGATGCGATAGGATGTGATTCAGTGACTTTGCGCGATCCGTTGAGTACGCACGCAACCCTCTCTCTCGCGGCATCTCGGCTACTTACCTGCCTGGCATACGCGGCGGTCGGCATGTGAGGTCTTGGCGCCCACTCACTCAGGGTAAGCGCGCATTGGTGCTCGATGACCAATCCCATTGCATTCGTCTCATATTGTTTCAATAATTGACAATGTTTTCTTATTTCTATAATAAATGTATAATCTGTGTCGAAATAAGTTGTATTTAACTCGATTGTAAGACGCATGTTTATAATTTGATACATGTTTACTGTTTACCCTAGTTGATGATGACAAGTGAAAACAATTTATTTGAGATGTTTGGTGTAGAGAAAAAGAACAAATCGAAGTATATGATGTATATTATACACATTTACAAACTTCCGATCTACTGCATATTTCCTCTCAAAATCAACAAGGAGAGATTTCTCCAATATTATCATTTACGCGTAGGAAACGTAACATTTCGATGCTTTTCAATCTCAATTTAAGACAGGAAATTACAGTTTGTTAATTATACACGCCGTTTCGTACAGTGTAATTAACGAAACCAAATGGATGTTTAGTTCGGTGTATATTACTCTGGGTCGTACACTGGCCAGTGCAAACAGAATAAATAATTATTTAGGAGAAAATGCGACGTTAGTATAAGTTAAAGGCACGATTACAAAATAACAGGTGATATCAGGCACTATTATAGGGCTAGACCTAGCCTGGGCGGTAGGCCACAATGCTAATAAAGCGGGTGCACAGTCGCCCGGGAAGGAACTCCGGTAACGGTAACGGGAAAGTTGACTACGATTTAACATTGCCCGGTAACGGTAACGGGAATGGAAAGGTCCTTCCTGGGCTATTGTGCACCCCGCTTAACTGTGCAGTTGAACCAGTAAATAAGCTCAATGACTAGGCATATGTACGTGTGATATGTCAGGGTAGATCTATGGCCCTGTGGATCAGTTTCTTATTGTTTGTTGATTGAGATCACCGACATTTAGGTTATGTCATCCCATTCCAGTGTAAAAAACAAAACAATATAATACGTGTGTTTTTTATGAGCTTTACGTAATACATTGTATGTTTATCAACACTTGCTATCTATTTAAATAAATCATTAGCATAATCTCTGACCTTGTCTTTAATGATGATATCAACGAATCAAGAATATAACATTTCGTAGTTTGCGTGCCCAATTTATTTTCTTGCATCTTACACGAGCTAAATAGCCAGAGTAAAAATCTCCTGCACTGGCTACACTAGTGTAAGTTTTAATTGCAGGCGAACGGCATACAAATATGTACACTGACTTACACGGCTAACTACTTACACTGGCTTACAGACAGTAGTGTAAGTGTAGGACAGGCGAACGTTAAACAGTTTAGGCAGAACTGAAACACGGCAATTTCGTGCGGTTTCTAAAATTGAGTCTACCCCGTCCGCCATAACCAGGAATGATGCGGGGAGAGGGAGAGAGAGAGTGAAAATGAGGGGGGGGGGGATTAAGTTATATACGCGACAGCGCTTATCTTATTAATCCAACACAAGTTGCCATTTTCTGTATCGGTATTTTTCTTCAAACTAAACTCTAGAGCCTTTTGTATCAGAACTCGTAAGTTACTGTATACTTCGGTTATCGAGTTAGTTAAATCGTGTTTTTCATCTATGAGTGGCGCTTAGCCAAGCATTTCATCACGCATTTAGTCTGTCGATAGTTAGTGAGCATGTATTTTTGAGAAAAACAAAACACATTATGATTACTTCTTTTTGGTTTTATATATACATGAAAAAACCTATGAAGAAGCAATTTTAATAAAAGTTTTCCCCGACTAGGTTTGTTTTGTGATTGTTGACACACACATGATTGATCGAACAGTAGACTGCATACCTATTATATATACAAACAAAATAGTAATACAATTGATATTGCATACATTATCCATAAAGCTAGATTAAGCTTAAAAAACCGTATAATCATATAAACTTACCAGAAAAACTTATCTCCATATATATAGCTAATACTTATATAGCTAATACTGATATAGAACGGTGGGAATTCTAGAATGAATAGTACATAATTCTACACAAAGTAAAAAACGTTAGTTTTAATTTATTTTAAATAAAACTGAAGTCCTTCCATACATTATCATTTGCTGTGACTGATTGGCCACCGATAGTCGATATTGAGAGAACGGGTAATTAATATTTTGTTATAAACGTTAATACGTCCTCTCAAATGAGCATAAATTCGTAAACGTACAAACTATGCTCACCTTTGTGTGTTAGTCTTTAACTTTGCATAAATAATATAAACTTAAATAATATAACAAGTATTAACTCTTTATCCATTTTCCCTTAATGTTTTAGTACACTATACTCTTAATTAAATCTACATAAAGCGTATGGCCAGTTTATTAAATCTCTATCTGCTTTTGCATAATTTTACATGATATACTTTTTTCCGTCATTATTTATAAGCATGCTAATCTTTTGTGAAATCACTGTCTTGGAGAGCGTTCTGAGATGTAACTTTTCTAAGTATTCCTTATTTGGGTTGGTAAACAACCACAGAGGCACCACATGCTAAGTTTTGAACTACATAATTAACTGAAGGTCGAAGTATCTGTGATGTATATTTACACCAAACACCCACTTGACGTTCGCGCGAATCATTACTCATCCTCTTCAGAAGTTGTCAGCGGGGTAGTCTGTAATGAGTATCCCAAACTTCGGATCGAAGTAGCGTAAAACAGAGTCTACACAAGAGTGAATGCGACAACCACTAATTGCATTTACACCCCGAAGCTCCGTAGCGTTCTCACTCGTTCTGTGACCACGATAGCGTTCTCACTCATTCTGAGACCACGATAGCGTTCTCACTCGCTCTGCGACCACGATACAATCATCACAATTTGTATTTCTCGTGTTCGATGTTTCCATACCAGACTTTTCCGCTTTGTAGTTGCGCTGTCGTTTGATCTGAACCGTCAAGAACTACACTACAGATAAAATACATAATTGTACGCTAAATAGTACAGAGTCGCTACGTCTGGGTAAAATAGTGATTATCGCTCTGTCTGTGTGACCCAAAAGATGGCGAACTGTAGCGACACAATATGGTGATATTGTTGGATGCATCTCTTGGGGTAAAATATATTAAATGTTATTATTTCACTTAAATTGAAATCTTTTTTTGTGATTTCTTTTTTTAATTCTCACATTGCTGTGTTGATTGCTCCGAAACCAGATAAAATAATTTAATTAAAGCTAAAGCCCAAAGAGTTGGATGCTCAGATCCCTCTCTGCAGATAAACTTGTGGTCACATTTTTTAACTTTAATAATAAGAGGAGACTTTCTCGTACATTGAACCACAAAATATTGTTTCTAATGGACACATTTCCCGAGAAAATAATACTTCCGTTTGTTTTCATCAAAAAGCATACCATTCCTGCCTGATGGAGCCTACGAGTCGTATGAATTCCATCATTTTGTAGGTTTGTATTGAAAACTATTACCTACAAATTAGTTGTCTGTGCTATTACAATGTGTCTCGTCGCCTTTGCATCGTCTTTGAAACTAACATGAATTAGCTGTTAAAATGTTAGAACTCTCGGCCAAGTGTTGAAATGACCAGGTACGAACGGAATATTAGAATATGCAAAATATTATTTAAATGTTATGTTTTATCGTAAGCATTTAATCGTATTTTATTTCATGTGAATTTAATATGAAATATTTAAAAATAAATTCAAATTATTTAATAATCCCATCCAAATAATTCATTGAATGAATGTTTGTTTTGTAACAGTTGTGTTGTATTGTATTGCTTTGTTTTATTTCTTCATTAAGGTTGAGTTTTCAACTTTTAAAACCTATTTGGAAATGACACACTTTTAAAATTACTTTTTAATTTGTATTAATAACTTAATTATTCTAGTTTACTTATAATCTTATGCATAAATAAAATAAATAAATGGAACACTTAAAGAACATGACTGTATTCAGTTTTAATAGACCCCGAAAGTTAAGTTCGCCACTCGGTCATATACCACTTAATTATAGGTAGTGAAATATCAACTCGTTAAAAGCATATTGATTAACTCTCCCCCAGCTTGTGAGAGGCTCTTTGGCTCGCGCTCGTGCCTAAACTTGGAGACTATATTTACATTATTTTTTATCGTGCCGGTAAACGCTTACGTCGATTCCATCGAGACAAAACACACTAAATGTAATGAAATTACTTCACATCCTG
This sequence comes from Isoperla grammatica, assembly GCA_945910005.1. Taxonomy (NCBI): domain Eukaryota; kingdom Metazoa; phylum Arthropoda; class Insecta; order Plecoptera; family Perlodidae; genus Isoperla; species Isoperla grammatica. The sequence continues at coordinate 42,542,616 of OX246739.1, forward strand.
TAAAAGTCGTTTTCATAATGGTTACTGGGAATTTTATATAGATTTTCTAATGACGTTCGCAAATTGCACGAAATACAAATCAGGAAATGCAAACATAGGGGGAAATTATTTTTTCCCGACGTTCGGGGGGTTTTCCCGCAATCAGAAAAACAATGTTTGCGCTAATGAAGTGTAGAAAATCGATAATTCAATCAGTGGTTGTGTCTTGTATCGCGAGCTTCCCGAAACAGTAAGCACATCGTTTGCATGCTAAAGTCATCGTACAACAACTTCGGTAATGCTTCCGTCACGGGTGGGTGAGAGGCAGCCTACCAACAGCCGTGGTTAATTCAAATACCTGCTCGGGTTGGCCGAGACCGTAAACACGTCATTAATTGTATTGTATTGTATTCTTTATTTCTTATAGCTCGGTTGGAGCAAGTAGCACTCTTGCATTACACATTATACATGATACAATACGCGTATACTCGTACACAACACGTTACATACTCGTATAGTAGTTTACATAATAGACATATATTAAGCAATACATCATATAAAATTATTAGTTATACATATAAAAACAAGTAAAATACAATTTTGGTTACCCTATGCCTATGACGACGACCCTATGATGACGAAAGCTTCCCCGTAGTTGCTGTACGACAACTATAGCTATCTGTATACGTGTTCCTGCGTGTGTGTGATACACGCTGATTGTTCGTGTAGTCAGCGAACACGTTCGCGTTGATGTTCTTTCACTTATCAAGATAACAATCGTCTGATTATCACGGAGCTTTACCCCGAACACCGCGATGATGTTGGCTTGGAGTTAAACGGCTAATCTTGGGTTGAATAGTAATATATTGATAATAATATGCAAGATGAAAAGTGCAACATATTGTTATTATGTATCAGGAGTGCGTTTGGTTACCTAACAGAGGAAGCGTAGGCTATGTAATATGCAATATGTATGCTAAAACTCCATCGCTGGCAAGAAGCCATTTAGCCAGTTGATCACAAGCTGAGTAATACAACTCACGTCGTTGTTGGATCTCTCATGTTGTAGTTGACGAAGCCAAATATAATTTGTATTCTTAAAATATTAACTTACATCAATGTTGAAATGACATATAATTATTGTAAATTTGGTTTTGTATCACAATTTACGTCACACTTGTCGATCAAAGGACCGTTCTTCGTATTGGTATAGTTAAGAATATCATGTAAATAGTAATGTGTATAGACCTGATATACTAGCCACGCCGTAAGAAGCAAGATGTCCCCTAAAATTCTGAGAAGAGACGTTCGCTCCACACGGTCTATTTCAACGGTATTCACCGCGAGATTTCCCGATACCTACATAGTTATTGTCCACTGCATTAGCGGCCTTTACACGTACACTCTTGCGCGCACGCTTGCGTGCCGCGTTCTTGTGCAGAGGAAAGACAGCGCGCAAAACCGTGGGTTGGAGCGCCGCGCAAGAGTGTGGTGTCTAAAACTGCATCACACTCTTGCGCGCACGCTCCGCAGGGAAACGAAAGCGCGCGTTCAAGAGTGTGCGTGTAAATGCAAATCCCTTCGTCTTTACCACACTTTTGCGTGGTGCGTGGAGTGTTCGGAGTGTTCATATGATTCATGACGTTCTTTCCCTTGCAAGCTTGCTTTTACACGGACAGTTTTACCTGCACTCTTGCGCGCGCGCAACCCTCAGATGATTCGCGACGTTCTTTCCCTTGCAAGGCATTTGCTTTTACACGGACAGTTTTACCTGCAGGAAAGAACGCGCGACAACGAATCCCGCGTGCAAGAGTGTACGTGTAAAGGCCCCTATTGACTGCACCAATCGTGAATGGAATGCGACCCCACCACCTCTGGCAACAGGCGAGCTATATTATTACTATAATACCTCAGGCAGGGAACGAGATGCAACTAGATTTAGGTTGGTAGTTGTCACAAGCGTCAGTTCCCTATTACATAATCTGTGACGACAACACTTTGCATGTTAACATGAGAGGCCTGTACATGTTGAAGTGAAATACGACTTCGAGCTGTATGATCAAAAGATGAATTACGAGTTGAATGTGGCGGGTGCGGTTCTCAATTAACTGATTAAACCTGATAAGCAGATAGTATTTCCGTAAAATTATTAACAAGTTTTACTAGGTATTTGGATTGTTCTTTCCAAAACACATAATCTCGCATTGCTCAACTCTGACATTCGTAAAATGCTTTTAAAATAATCAGAGGAAGTGAACGAATCCGGAGTCGGCCATAAAGTTGACTTCACAATTAAAACACACCTGAAAATTAGTTACAGTATTAAATTCATATTTTTTTAAGAATGAGAAAGAAATTACTATGATGGACGAAATCTTCAATCAGTTTTATCAACAAAATTTTATATTAAATTAAAATATATTTTTGCTACAAATTACATGTTTATAAAATGAGACCCTGCAGTGAGTTTTTGGTTGCGGTATCATACTATTCCAACATCTTTGATGTGGTATTATCGAGCCCAGCGCTCACAACGACTGTTCCTGGAACTGAGGTGTGCAAGGACGCTCTGTAGTAGTGTACACTGGTTTACCGCCCGTTGTGCCCTGTACGTGGTGTGCTGATGTAACCGCGGTTACGTGCGTTGCGCTGACGACAGCTCTCGATGAAATCGCAAGTTTACGGGCGCATGATACGTGAATTCTCTCCTTCTCTATCCCTCTCTACCTCTATACATCCCTCCCTCTCACCCTAATCCCCCCCCCCCCCGTATACCGTCGTATTCAATTGTTGAATGGATGAAAACATGCATGCTTTCACTTCTCCAGATATGAAATGTTTGTGAAAAAAGAAAAAGTATAAAGACGTTCAATGGTGCTTGCCAACATTATTCACGTATCTAGCATAGCCACGTCGCCTAAGAGTATATACATTATTACTAATAATTCGATGGGAGTTTCTTCAAATGATGCACTGTGAGGTGACAGTAAACTCACTAACTCACACATTTTCGTGATCATAATGAGTGTCAGAATTAAAAATAAGACAGGTTTTAAGTTGTTTGTTGATTCCTTTATTTGTTAATTACTTGTTTTTACAATACCACATACACATAACTATACCAAATTGTAAAGTATCGAACACCATTAATTTTTAACCCGTAATTCCGCATGCGAGCTGACTCGTACCATTCTCTCTGGTGATATTTATTCTGGCGTTGCACGCGTCGTACGCGGTAACGTTGTTGCCATTAGCCAATGATTGGACATGCCACGTTGGCTGGTGCTGGGGCCTAATGCGTAGCCGCTGCCGCCGTGCATTAGCTGAGTCGTATTAATGCAAAACTCACCTTATCCACTTTCTGAAGTTGTTGATGAACTGAAAATAAAGTATTATTTGTTTCACCGTTAAGGTTGTCAAATTGAATGGTATTAATTAATATATTCAAGATTATCATTTTAAATCATTTGATATGGTTCTTATAAATCTAATTGTTGTCATATTCTCGCAATTATTAATTTAAATATGGATAAGACAAGTTTTGGAACTACAAAGTGGATAAGACAAGTTTTGGAACTACAAAGTGGATATGACAAGTTTTGGTCATGAAAGTGAATAGATGGAGGGGGAAACCAATATAACATTCTCAAACACAATTGTTGCAATCGGGTTTACATTACATTACATAGTTTTAGGCCTAGATGTCCAAGTAGAACTCACAGCTCACGTAAAACAAACAAAAGTGAAATGAAACACACAACATATTTAATAACGCGCTCTTTTAAGAGCATGTGATTGGCTGTTATGGATATGACAAGTTTTGAAATTGAATGCTGCCTGGATAAGACAAGTTTTGGAAAAACGCTCAATATTCGACATGCTTTTACTACTGGATGAAGCAATGTTTGTTTAAATATTTTATTTTAGTTTAGTTCTCATGTGGAAGACGAAGAAAATGGTGTGCGGAACTAATTTTGAAAAAAAAAGTGGATAAGACGAGTTTTGCATCCATACGACTCAGTTTATGGTTGCTATGGAGTTAGTTTTTCTAATGGAAATTAGTAGGTAATAAAACAAGTCCATAGCAACAAACTCGACCGTTGATTGTGCCACAATCCCTGACAAGTCGAGTTAAAGGATTTGTACTTGCTTTATCCGAGCACCATATGTTTATCAAAAATAAATCCTCACTGTTCCATAGCCCTGCTATCGAAGGGTAATTTTAGAATCGCTATCGGTCCTTATCATTCCCAGCATTTATTGACATTACCAATTTTAGATGTATACTTGACAATCAAACGATATTAGATACGTTGACACGGAGCACTTATAAGTTGAGGCTGTACTGATATAATGACCGTTGTACCTCCATGATATCGATTACATGACGGGACCTTACTGAATCTAGGGGTTTTATTCAGTCCTGCCTACATAAACAGTGTATTACGGCTAACATCTTAACAACACACCATATCACGCTGTTAATTTAAAACCCATATAATTTTTACTTTTTAGTTAATAAATTGAATATTCAAATGACTGTTGAAAGGGAAACACTATCTTACGGTAAGGCATCTAATTGTAGTAGGATTCAGAGTCGAGATTGGATTTATAGTTTTCAACCTATATAATCTGATGTTTCAAATGTTTCAAAATGTATCAAAATATTCAAAATGTTTCAAGGGAAATACTGCACCACATTAACATTGGAAAATGGAAATATGGGTTGAAGAACGAAGGCAAAAATTAGTTTGTCCTGGGGTGTTTAATAACTTTCAGTAATTCCTACAGCTCAGACGAATAATAGTATTCGATCTTATGTTATCCCTCTACCTTTTTCAAACGAAAGTAACTCTCCAGGGATACAATTTTACCCAAACAGTCAAAATTTAAATGAATGCCATCTCTCGCGCATGCAAAATTATTTCAAGGGCGTGCTCCATGTTTTCTTGTACAGTCGGCTATAGTTCATCCACCATCTCCACCACAATATGACGTCACGCAGTCACGGCAGGTACGGTGAGTATAGTCATTCTGTCATCGCCTTGTAGATAGCCTGGTGCTTCAGTAATCCATTATAGTGGATTTTGTTGAAAGCGTCTATCCAATAAGCCTTTAAAGTGCTTGATATACATAGTCAGAATACAACGTGGATCAATTAACATCTGTCCATGTTTCCAACTATGAAGTCGGGTAGGGGATGGAAGGTTCCCCCATTCACTTGGTCCTCGGGTCTACCCGGGTAGCCATGCCTGCCGCTACTCCCCTAGCATTTGTCCCCCTGACATCTCTACTCCAATGTCTTCTTCTTTCGATCTCTCCATAGTTTTTGTTTTCCCCCTCTTGTCTTGCTGTACTTCTACCGATGATTATTTTTGTTTTTGCACTTCCGATTCAATCACCTTATCTTATCTTATAGCCTTGGTCTTCATGGTTGTCTCAGTTTGTCCCCAGCATCTTGTCTTCTTGGGATCCTCTCCGCACTCCTTCTCTTCTTTCATCCGAACCACCTAAGCCTTTCTCTTCCTAAATTGAAGTTAAGGCTCTCTATTCTTAATTATTTCCTGATCCTTACACTCCGCACTCTTTCAATTTTAGTCACTCCTGCATTTCCGCTCCTTGGATTTTCCATTTCTCTTTGCCGCCTACGGGCCTCATCACTGCTCTATACACGAGCTGAGCAACGGGACAAAGTATGCTTTATATATAAGCTGTGTGCAATGCCTAGGAACCTTCTTTTCCAGAGCAGTTTTCTAAGTAATTGGATGTGTATGTTATCAAAAAATGATAAAGTTTTTTAAGAAATTAATTTTGAACCGTGTATAACATTGCTATTCTAGAGATTCTGTGGAAATTTAGTCTGGGATATTGTACGGAGAGGCATTTTACGAAGTAAAACACTTGTGAATATTTTACTAGTAGCTTAGCTGGTTATCCGCTTGTGTTGTGAACGTGCATAGAACAAGATCGAGACGGATCGTGAGTCTACTTGGCATGCATGTGTTAAACATATACTCGAGCATTAAGAGGAAGGACTACTAGCCAATATTAAAACCCGCGAAATTAACGTATTTTCGTCATATCTCAATAACGCCACACAATATCGAAACAGTGACACCTACGCATATTTTGGATTTGTGAGAGCTCAACACCAAATAAAAAAGATTTCGTAGATTGTAGTAATTATAGTTGTAATTTCAAATTAACTTGTAAATTAGCTAAATTACAAATAATAATTATAATTACTGCAAACTAATAAATCTTTTTCATACGGTATTGAGCTCTCACGAATCCAAAATATGCGTAGGTGTCACTGTTTCGATATTGTGTGGCGTTATTGAGATATGACGAAAATACGTTAATTTCGCGGGTTTTAATATTGGCTAGTAGTCCTTCCTCGTGAATACTGGGGTAAGGTAAGATATATGGAATATTAGTTAGCGCTTGTCTGCAGCTGTAGGCAGAGAAAATAATAGAACAATAAAATAAATGAATTATTATGCCGAGAACGAAACATCAATAACAAACACTATTATTATTTATTGTCTACACTCTACACACTCATAACAATAACTGATTGTCTCTGTTGGAGTCACTATACCATTTGTGTCACGCTTCTATAACGGCTGATCAGTTCCTGTTTGTATTATGTGTGTCAGATCGATCTACCGACGAAAAATCAAGGTGCTTAGTTAGCCCAACCGGGAATCGAACTCTGGACTATTTGAATTGGAAGCAGAATAAAACCCACAGGAACAATTCGCGTCGAATGAAACTTCAGCACTTACAAGTCTTGATTCAATAACGTTTTCCTGTTGTGACCATCGCCGGAAATCTCATATCCCACTTTGATATGAAAGGGTTATTTATTTTATCTTTTAATTGCCTTTCGAAATAGAAGTATTTTCAAGTGCATCCCTTTCCATTCCGTTCAGCCAATGATTATTCACAACGCAATTGTACTTTAAAACGATTTTTATTCGTTTTCTTCCTCTGAGAAAAGAAAGTTTTAATGCAATAACGTTACAAAGAGTCAAATACATTTTCATGATAGACAATATCTTGTTAATTTTGATTAAAAATAAATTACTGAAGGGTACATATGTAACACTTAAGTATAATAATATTAATAATTTTTCGTAGAAATGCCGGTTATAGGGTGCACACCAGCTTTACCTGATGTGCCCCTCTCCAGGCGACTATAACTAGGTTATAAGGGTGTTTGGATAGTTGGGAAGGAATATCCGGGGGCTGAGAATATGATATAATCCCAGCATTCGCCTTTACGACTGAGGAAACCTATGGAAAAAACCTTCAGTCAGGACTGCCGGTGGCCGGAATCGAACCGACGACCTCCCGAATTAGACACTTCAATAGATTTCCTGTATCAAAGATGTTACAATATGTTTGTTATGATTAATTTTTAAAAGTATGTATACAATTTTTGTTCCTCATTTTATTTTTATAATACACATATACTTATTGAAGTCTGATTCATCCAAGCTGTAACAAATAGTAGACGTATGTGTGTACCTTGAGTAGGCTACATTTAAACCTTCGCCATGTTTTCGTTTAAGAGTTATTTAGTACACTCAGCAACCGTCCTTCTCGCTGAAGATGTTAAATCAAGTTTTAAATGATACCGATTGGCTGCGGTAGTTTCATGCATCAATAATTTCATACTTATCTTCTCAGTAAACTAAATTATAAAGGCAATAGTTTTCTATTGTGACCACACTCGCAAGGTAGTTTTCATTGCCGCCGAAAATGCGTGTTTGTGAATTGTATACCTTTATTGTGAAAGTACTCTACCTTAGCTCAGAAGTCAAACGCCGGGATTAAGCTACAACATAAACCAGGCCTTAGGTCAGCACAGTATCGACAACAAAACAATGGGTATCGACGGAACCGAAAGCCTCTCCGGACAGAATTAACTCTGCGGTCGAGATAAAATACACTGGCTTGGCGATATCGATTCACGCTACACTTTGTCGTTAAATCTCCCGCGGAGTTGCAAAAAACTATCAGTGTTGATTGTATCAGCTTTTTAAGTCAATATCTATTTTTGGTGAGACATCTCCTTATTTAACAAAGGTAAAATACAATTCGTAAAAATCTTGTCGACTATTACGTACTGTATTATATACAACTATTACAGCTATTTTGTATTTATTGAAATTTACCCGCCCGAGAGCGGGAAGGCCAATGTAGGGCACAAATTGCCCTCTGTAGCTATGTACAGAAGTGGACTTATAATCTAGACTAAGGACTAAGTACTTACAAAGAATAGAAAGTGGCAAACAGGGTGTAACATTGTTAAAACACACTAAAAGGTTAAACAAACAAGTAGTTCAAAATTGTAAGAACAGGATGTTATGATTAAGTTATTTACTTGTTATAGTTTGTATGTTGTTTATTTATTTATTAAATATTCCTATTGGCATATTTTTCAATACAGAATAGGGGTTGGCAAAAAAGAGAACAGCTCCAAGCACAATGAGTGACTGCCAACCCGTACTAAAAGTAATTAAAAACTAAATATTGCAAATGAACAAATAAAAATATATTTTTTGTTAAACTGGAAAAGATAACAGAAAAAATTAAGCCAAACAAAACAACAACCCCAAAATAATGAAATATTCAAAATACAAAATACAATATAGAAAATAATGATAGTTAGGCCTACTACCAAGATAATATTATGAATGATAATATAATTAGGCCTATAAGACAAAATAATTATAATACAATTATGTTCATTTGTAACGAATGAGGAATGAAGATAATTTATAAGATCAAAACGACCAGAATATGAACCAGTAATGACCGGAGGGTGCGATGAGAATCTCACTAGAGAATCTTGCCACACCTCAACTTGGCAAAGATTCCTACGGCGCTTTATCACCAACATAATCAAGTTTGTTATTTGTATACGAAAGTTTAAAATGAAATTCTAGCACAGACTCATTTTTATTAGAATAATAAAGACGCAAGAGATAATGTTTTTAGGGCTGACATTTTTAAACGGATTAGTACGTGACATATAGGATTTTTTCACGCGTTGCGCGTTTGCGAAGAATAATACCGACACGTTTTATTGTGTGATGGTTCACGAACTGAATGTTGAAACATCCCTGTGCACCACGACGCCTGCTGGGGGATGTCAAGATGCTACAAGAGAGTCTGTTCGTTTGCGGTGATGACGCGGTGAGAGCGGCGTTCCGCGTGGCGTTCGTTGACTTATGGAAACTATTCCACGAGAGAGTCCTTAATTTATACTGCTAATTAAAGTCATATAACACAATGTTCATATAAAGCATCTAATTCCTTATTGCGAATTATTTAAACGCAATTTCCCCAAAGTAACGTTTTGAGATTGGTGTAATTGGTCCTCATGATCATGTTCAAAGCTATAATTTAATTAGATGGATATTTATTAAACACTCTCTAAAATCTGAAATCTATTTTAACTGGCTTCGCCTTTACTTTCTCTGACTAACACAACAATTAGTAAAAATCAATTAAAACAATCATGATAGTCTGCGAAGTAGGCGAAGCAGTCCAAAATAAAGATTTCAGATACGCCTTGAAAACTATGTCCACAAGCACTTCAACAGAGATGCGCTTGACCGTGTGGGCCGGCATTTAATGAAACGTCGGTCGATAAGTCAGCTGGGAGAGTAGAATCATTGATACCATCATTTACATCGCGATTTCTGGACTCCATAATCAACACCACAAACATTAATCATTTCCTATTTCATCAGCAGTTCGATAACTGCTACCACCACCGCAGACAAGTATAAAGCTATCGTAACTAATCAACTACAGTGTGTCAGTACCAATCTTATTACCAAATTTAATACAAACATTTAAATACCATTAAACGACATAGTTTAAATTTACGAAATTGGCATGTAAATGTTCTGGTGCCAATAGGTAAGGTTTATTAATTGTGAATTGTGTTCATCAATTGTCATCAACGGAAACTAAGTAAATTTCATTTTGTAGTTTGAAGTTTCCACGTTTTCCTAATTTTATACCCACAAAAATGACAAAACCGCGTAGCAAAGATTGTCAATGCTGCCATCACTATAAACTAAAAGTTATCCAGTTGACACATAGCCTTATAAATTGTCTTCCGCATTTATTTAAACATTGAATCATAAACAAGTATTTCGTGAATATTGAAGTCGTGTATAGAGAACTTTAGGTGAACAGTTATTATTGTTTTACTGAAATATCGAAGGAGTTTGTGATGTGACTAAAATAGCCGGGGTGTCGGAATCCTGACTGGTGGAGGAATAGGAGTTCACTAATATATATATTCTTAAGCCTATATCGTAGGCTAAACACTCACAAAATTATCATTAACGCTAGAGACATACAAATACATATTGTATTCCCCAAATGGGTGTACTCATCTTATGAAGAGGTTAACCCGTTGGCCCGTTGACGGGAGTCCAGGAGAAATCCAGATGCCGGACTGTAGTTGGCGCTGTCGTGGCGGTCGTACTCCCGTCGGAACACAGTCCCGACAGTTATGTGGAGCAACGGATGCAGCTCACGAAATGGTTCAGCACGAACACTCGGAACACAGTCCCGAATTGGCACAGTATACGGCAACACGATATCGGAACACAGTTCACGATAGAACACGGTATTATCACAACCGTGATTGGAACACAGTTCCGAAATGGTTCGGTATGATACAGATATAGGAACGCAGTTCACTAAATCAAAACAAACTTACTATTTGACTTCCTTTCTTTATTATCAAACTCACAAGATCACAATCAGATCATCCGTACAAGAAGCAGAAAAACAAGTGAAGTCCTCTCCAGGAATCAAAACACAACAATGAATAACAAAGAAGTTACAACAAAGATATGTTAGTCGATCAAACCTCAATACAAACAATATAGGTGGCTGTGGAGGTGTGGTCGGGAACGCTGGTTACCATTACAAGTTTCACTCAGTTTGTCAACTTCTAATGCAACGTGTCTTTAGCTTTGCCAACGAATTCGACTCGTAACTTCTAGCGGTCAGAATACACTGACTAAATGGGTAAAGTTATTAACAGTCAAACATTAGTGAACTATAGACTACCCCATCCACCTGAACGACGGAGTCAAAGCAATTTGCAAACGCGCATTTCTTCTCACATTCCGTTGAAGCAATGTCACCCTGACACACTTGAAGTTTGAACTTGATTTGTCTTAAAAATCTCACAGTTCAAATAATTCAAATAAAACATAATTCAAATAATTTACTTAAATTTGAGAAGTTAAATATGTATACATAATTTATCACGAACACAGCCCCTCGAGGGAGACAGGTCGAGTTGATTAACTATCTATTAATAACTCTTCACAGCTTATTACATTCAGAACGGGAAGATCTAACATTTAAAACGCTCAAACTTCTACCCGGGAAGTACGGTAAAAGTTTTCTAATAACCGTCAAATCTATTAGGTACGTAACATAGATTAGAGAAAAAACTTTGTAAGTGCTCTTCAAGTTTTTATACCGTATAATCTGACATTGCCAGCATCAAGTGGTACAATGAATGGGAATAATATGGTTTTCGCATGTCTTGAGAAGTTTTCTATACAGGTTCAATCCTTATAAATAACTTTCAATACTACAAACAACTCATATTTAGAGTACCGATATAGTAAAAATATACGATATTTCGAAAGTAAACAAGCGGAAGTGAAGTCTTGTTTGTCAATAATTTCATATTTACTACCGTCTTCATCTTTCCGGTATTAGGTCACCATCTTTTTCTGTGTAGATTGAGTTTGTTTTCAATCTTGATAAATACTTGCCTTAGGATATATATTATTATAGTTTCTCAAATGCACACAGTTTCGAATGCCTGTTGCTTGATTCAGCAAGAGTGAATTATTAATAACAAGTGTATTGAAATTGTATTTGTTTGTCCATGTTGGTTGGTTCACTCCGATATCACGTGATAGACTGTTTTACAGTTTTTTTTTTGGCTACATTTTGGAATATTCCTCCATCTTCTACTATTATTATAAGAATAGGTTTAAACAGTTTGTTTCCTCTAGTGAGGACTGGCCACACCTGGGTCACAGAGTAAATATTAATTATTGCGCTTACCGCAACTTCGCAAGGGTAGGCTTCATTATTATATAAACACTGACGTTAAAAAAAAAAAAAAAAAAACAATAGGAATAATCCTATTTTATATACTGTCCTTGATAATCTATGAACATGTGTGCGTGTGCGTGTGCGTTTGCGTGTGTGCATGCGTATATTTACTGTCTACACACATACAACAAATTAGTTTTAGAAGAATACATAACATAATTCATTATGTGACTTTCAACTTTGACAACTTGACGACGATAACTTGAGTTTGGTGCGAATTTAATTTTGTTCACGATGTTGATAAATGGCTCTCAAGTCTCAAGTCTCAATATGTCATTGTACCGTCTTCAGTTATTTTGTTATGGTAACTGGCGAGGTTGTGGTATCTCCGTTGCAATAAGTTATCTTTAGTGACAGTCTTTCTTTCTTCTTCCATCGCTGCAAGCTCCATTTCACAATTAGTGGTCGTTAGGCGCCTAATAAAACACGATAGAAAGATTCGCGAAGAACTAAGCTGTACTGAAGCCCGTAAAGAGGCTTTCAAGGGATTGTTTTTCTTCTCAAAATGGAACCTGAGTCCTTAGTGACGCTATATTATGTAATGTATAGGTCTGATCGCTGAATGTTTCAATTTCTTGTAGGGCTTGACTTTTAAAGGGCCCCCTCAGGCTCGGTCGACTATTATAAATATTAAATATATACCAATCTGATTCTGAATAAATTAAGCATTGTGTGCGTGTTTGATTAACCCAGAGTGCTGATGAGTGCTCGAAATATTGCTTTATTTTTAATATTGACAAGGAACAGGGAATGGACGAACTAGTTGTTTTAATAACGTTAAACCTGTGCTACTGTTTCCTGTTTAATAAGCATTATGTATTGTATATAATTATTTAACAAAAAGTCAATTTTTCAGGTAATATGAATTAGATAAATATTTGGACTAAACACTATTCTTGTGTAAATATTTAGCATAATATTTAAACTCCATTCTGAAGCATTTAAAAACAAATACTAGACAAAATAACAAAGAAGAAGAACAAATTGAAAAAAGCAGCACTTTATTAAAATATTTGTACAAACATATCAAAAGGAATGGATATAATGGAATGTGTGTGAGGGAATGCATCCTCGTCAGACAGAGTTAAGACTATAGTGAATCTCTTCTAGTATAAATCCGATAGAAACCAAGCAAATGTGTACAATATAGTTTTCCAAATACATTTTTTCTTGGTATTAAAAACAAAAATGGAAGAGTGAATACAATAATGCAAAGTGTCACACATGGCTCGTTTTGCTATGTGGCATTTACAAAAGTGATGATATAAACTATCTATTTGCAACTAACAAACAAACCAATCTAACAAAAAAAAGAAAATCATCATTGTGTGTTTGGTGAAATATATTTCTCGAAATTGTCAGGCAGGCGGTACTTCCGAGGGCCATCATGGAGCATACTTTTATAAAAAAGCATTATAAAGTAAAAAATAAAATATAAAGAGCAACACATCTCTAGTCTACGTTTTATATTGTAACATAAAACCAATTATCATCGAAAAGAAAGATGGTCTTATAATGCATGGTTAGTAATTGGAGTCCCCCTTCCTCCCCCCGGCCCGGAAATCCGATAGAAACCAAGCAAATGTGTACAATATAGTTTTCCAAATACATTTTTTCTTGGTATTAAAAACAAAAATGGAAGAGTGAATACAATAATGCAAAGTGTCACACATGGCTCGTTTTGCTATGTGGCATTTACAAAAGTGATGATATAAACTATCTATTTGCAACTAACAAACAAACCAATCTAACAAAAAAAAGAAAATCATAATTGTGTGTTTGGTGAAATATATTTCTCGAAATTGTCAGGCAGGCGGTACTTCCGAGGGCCATCATGGAGCATACTTTTATAAAAAAGCATTATAAAGTAAAAAATAAAATATAAAGAGCAACACATCTCTAGTCTACGTTTTATATTGTAACATAAAACCAATTATCATCGAAAAGAAAGATGGTCTTATAATGCATGGTTAGTAATTGGAGTCCCCCTTCCTCCCCCCGGCCCCACCATCACAATTTGCAAGAGTTCTATCGTGACCCGGACTTGAACTACCGTTGCTAAACAGACCCACACCAAATAGTGGAGGTGCAGCATTAGAACTATTTTAAATTGATAGTTGAATTGGAAAAAAAATTATTTGATGTTACATAAGACAGATCTGATAGAAAGTGAAAAACCGACCCCGCTGGGAATCAAACCCAGGTCTCCCACTTGCCGGGCGGCCCAGTGGTTCACTATATTTCACTGTATTTCACACAATAAATGTGTTTATATACATTTTTTAAGTTTAACAAATGTTCGGTTGTTCCTCAAATTTGCTTGTGGATTCACTTACACATCGTTTGACTGACTTGATTTAGTTTAAAGTACCCACCCAATGCAAGCGTAGTTTTGAAAAAAATAGTATATTTCAAATGTGTATTTTGTTACTTAGTAAATTTAAATTGCATATACATTGAAATTTAAAACTCTTATTCAAATAGGGGTTTTGGGTGTCGATTCCACGATGTACTGAGTAGAGGTTTCCTGTGCTGTCCTTGAGTTTTGTGCTACTTCCGTCACCTTGTTCTCATCTCTGTTATCATTATGTCTAACTATAGCTAGACTTACTGCAGATAAGAGGCATGCACTCAATATCTCAGTACCGATAGAGGTGGCTCTCAGCGGTAAGACGCGATACTCTATAACTAGGAACGTCGCCGGTTCGATTCCGGCCACCGGCAGTCCTGACTGAAGGTTTTTCTGGGGTTTTACTCAGTCGTAAAGGCGAAAGCTGGGATTAAGTCATACTATCAGCCCTCGGACGTTCCTTCCCAATTATCTAAACACCCTAATATACCTAATTAGTCACCTGAAGAGGGGCAAGGTGGTGTGCAGTGTTCACCCTATAACAGGGATTCCTACGAAACAAAAATATATATTTCAGCTCACATTTAGTCACAGAATATATTTATGACTCGGGAGACCATGAACACATTATATTATTATACTAGATTTTCCTGGGGGTGAGAATCGCGAATCAAGAGTTGTTTAAGATATTCTTAAAGTATCACCGCTCAATCGATATTTACAGAATGTAGCTTTGAGCGATCTTTATTGAAGAAACGTTGTATTTCGCCTTGAGTTAGAGTTGAGGCAGTGATCGATTGATTGATGTGTGGAAACACGTGTAGGGAAGAAATGGGATATTTGTTATTATTTAAAGAAACAGAAATGTAATGGAGGACAAAATAAGAGAGCATTTGCTAATATTCCGTACGTCTAACATACATTAACCAAACGATCTATACTAATATTTTATAGATAGTATCAAATTCATGTTATGAAAATTGTTCCTTTGTTTATTGCTTAGCTTCTCCAAAGATCAAATAAAAGATTATGATCTTTGATCAAATGAAACCAAACCTAATATTTTAATACGGTATACAGCTTGTGTTTTGTTGAGTTAATTAATACTGGGCACTGCATATACTAATGAGTATTTTTAACGCTACTATACAAACATGTTAACAACGAGCTCAAACAATTATCATTATATAACACGCTATTTTACTAACATAGGCTTTAACATAATCATCACAATCAATTTCACCATCGCATCTTCTTCTCCTAGTCCAACCTGCACCGCAGTATGATCGGTAACTGATCTTTTTCAATCAATATATCAATGTCATAATAAAACTGAGTTCCCTTTAGAGGCCTACTCTCATATTCATTAAATACGACGTTTCTCTCTGCGAGGACAAGCGGTAAATCAAATCCAAAATACGTAATTCCAAAAGCGATAAACCGTCTTGACGAAAGCGTTTTAAATTAATGACGTCGGGCCTACATAAGGTAAGCCGATCACAATGCCATGCTTTCTCTCTTTGTGTTTCGTAATGTATTTGTTTTCATCTATATTCTGTAGGATATCCAATCTAATACACTTTGTCTTCTTTGTTTCGAACGAACCGATTGCTCGTATGAGCGCAAACAGATAAAGATGCTGTTCAAATCACAAAGTGGTACTAGACGTAAACGAAATCCCGAGCGGATTGATGATATTTGTAGAGCACACAAGGAGGGGGTGGGGGAGGGGAAGGGGGGAGAGAATCCTATCCATTCATTCTATTTGATCAGAAACCGTTTGCTGCTTCTATTTCTTATTGTTATGACGATGACGACGATGACGATGACGATGACGATGACGATGACGATGACGATGACGATGACGATGACGATGACGATGACGATGACGATGACGATGACGATGACGATGACGATGACGATGACGATGACGATGACGATGACGATGACGATGACGATGACGATGACGATGACGATGACGATGACGATGACGATGACGATGACGATGACGATGACGATGACGATGACGATGACGATGACGATGACGATGACGATGACGATGACGATGACGATGACGATGACGATGAAGATGACGATGACGATGATGATGATGATGATGACGATGACGATGACGATGATGACGGTAGCGGTGATGATGATAATGATACGAAGATGGTACAATTCTTGGTTCAAGCTTGGAAGTTAGGTTATGAATAGACTTAATTCTGTCGTGGTATCATCTATCGTTCTTCTAATATTAATATGTTTGGACCTAGGCTCAAAATAAATTGCATATAGACCCAACCCCCAATTAATATCAGTTTTTGTATTCCATATTTAGTAAGAACTGAGATATTAAAGTCAGTGATCAGAGCCCAACGAAATTCTTATTAATTGTTTCTGATTTGTATTGTGTTTCTAGATTTGTATTTGTCAACGTGAAAATGTAACATTTCTTCGAGAGCCGCACTTAACGATTATAGTAAATTCAAATTATTGATTGTAAGAATCGTCGGCAGTATAAACACATGTAAAATAATACATTCCATTGTTGATAGTTGAACTAAACTATGTATAAATGTACATGTGTATTTGTTTCGTTTTATTAGAAGTCTTTAAATGTATTACTCGAGCAATATGTCGCAATTATTGTGGCCAAAATATTGGCCAGAATATTGCAAAAGTAAAATGTTTGAAATTTGTATGTTCTTGAATAGGAGAAAAGTTATTCGATTTGGTGTAACCGCAGCTTGTAGCTAAATCGAGTGGTTCTCCTACCGAACTTTCTCTCACTGAAAAGAGTTTTGATCTGTGAGAATCGTCTGAGCGAAAAAAACAACCAGCTCCAGTTTCTAAGAAACTAAATTTGATATACTGCACGTCATTATAGTGCCGGGACATTTATCTGACAGGAAACGTATCGTTTATGTCCAACTATATTACTATCTAAGAAAGGATGCTGGGAAAAACGTTTCAAAATGGCTCGATACAAGAAAGGGCGATCAAATACCAAAACTTTGTTAGGATATCTCTGTAAATGGAGTTACTGAATAATTCAATTTTGAGTATTGTCGCGTTATCAAACAACCTCATCGTTATCGTGTTGTTTCTAGAAAAATCAAGAAAATCTAGAATATTTCTCTTGAAAAATATATCACAAACGTTATTTGTAATATCTATATTGCAAAACATGCATAGCCTATTCACAATTTCACATTTCAATTTCAAGCGACCTTCTGCGATAAGTAAAACCAACTTTAGCACCTAGCATAGTCCAAGGAGAATTGGTGCGCGAATATTGTGGCCAGTCGCATACTTCACATAAATACACATTTTAGAGTTATTTTCTTCATAACACACATGTAGTTGTCACAATTTAAACACTGACAATTAATGCTAATTCAGAAAGATGGAGATCGTTCAGATATTCAAAATCTTGTATTAGGCTCAAACCTGGTTAATTGGCTAAACACATTAAAAAAATAAAAACCATTGAACTTATTCAGTAGTTTTTCTTTAAATATTCTATAGTCTACAATGAAACCAACTAGCGTTCGATGAAGCCAATATTATCGGCCATTGGTGAAATTGATTGCAACAAAAACTGATCGCTGATGGATGTGATAATGGGCCTTTATATTTTGAACGGATTTTTTGTGAAATGTTTCATTAATCATAAAACATGTTGCTGCTAGTGCGTAATTGCCAACGAAGTGACGTGACGCTAGTTGAAGTGATCGATTATTTCGTGTTAATACTTGACCAGTCGAATAAAAATCGATGCAACGTGTTTCCAGATAGTGCAGTCATCAGGGGAGTCGGAACCGGGGGGGCAGAGGGGTCAGTCGACCCCCCTGTGCTTGCACAGGGGGGGCGAGAGTATCATCTCGCCCCCCCTGAAAAAATGGCCAATATGAATTAAATGCATTTTAGAGTACAGATTTCGCTTATTCCTTCAAGCGATTTTAGAGGCTGGCTGTATGGTAACTTACGGATTTTTTTTTTACAAAATGTTGCAAAGTCAGCTAGAAAGTTCGCCCCCCCTGGAAAAATAGACTTCCGACGCCCCTGGCAGTCATTGTCTAAAATAACGGGTAACAAGACTGATTCTGGGCGTGCCCATGATTATAAGCTCTCTCTCTCTCTTTATATAAGCTGTGTTTTACATATTAATATCACTTCACGTGTTTCTACAAAACTGTGATGTATTTATGTGATGTGTTGCATGAACGTTTATTGACACGTATGGAAAACAAATTAATGAAAAGTATATCTCATTTAATTTTTTAATGAGTTTGTAGTTCATGTAGAGTTTTCTTCATATTTACCCTGCATGATGGTAAAATTTAAACATAAAACCTCTAACGTAGACAACAAAATGTGGGTGTAGGTTCGATTGGAGCACGTAGACTTTATAAGTAATACCATCAGCCAGATTTCATGTATAAATCATGTCTATCATAATGAATAACCTCACATTCTAACAGAACGTATGAACGTGTAACATATAAATATTTAAGCGGAAAAGAGGTATCCATGTTCTGAGCTAATATAACATTGTTCCGAATAAACATGGCACTATTATTTTAGAGATTGTCAAACAAATATTTGCTAAGTTGCTCAGAATATACAAACCAACAACATTTCATCCTACGGCATGAATACCTATTCATATTATTGATATTATAATAATATATACAAGCTAAAGGTGGACTTTCTCAATATTTCGTTAAACAAAAATCATAATTTGCTATACGAGTACTGTAATAATGACAGTAATTGCGTTTTGAAACAAATATACACTAATTCATCTTAGTGCTATTTGAAGGCTGTGCTACTATATATATATACTTAATTTTCATAAGTCGAATGACACATTATTTCTCTCTAATAAAAAGCTCCCTTTATTACATTAAATCATAAACATAGTTGTGCGAACTATTTCAGTCAGTTATATATCAGTGTTTCATAATGCTAGGTATAAAATAGTATTAAATTTGACCTTTAATAAATAAATAAAATAAATAAATTCACATTTAGAGTCTACCCACTCAGTAATGAAACTGATTTGAGGTGGGGGACTTTAATTTAAAGCGACTAAACCAACCTTGTAGGCTCCGAACACCATCGGCGAGTGAGCGATAACCAATCAAAGATCGATATTTCAAATACGAAACATATGAATCAGTGATTGGACAGTGCGAACACCTGCGGACAAATGTCAGAATCAACAAGGACAATTCAGAACAACTTTGAATTTATTGAGTGCTTCGTTGCTGACGGCTCCAAAGTCACCGTTTACTTATTCCTAACACAAGAAGGAATAAGACTTAGGTTGGAATTCATAGTCGGCCCCTAAACCTAGGGGCGCCCATTGTTACCAAGGTAACAATTGTTTCCATGTTATTTCCCATAAACAAAACAAATCCATAGCAACAATGGGTGCCCCTATAGGTGTAAGGGCCGACTATGAATACCAACCTAAGTGTTCATAATCTGCAATGTCTACGACTCTACGTTGTCATAACTGTTATTCTATGTGTTGCTAGAGATAATGTATCATATTAGAGTGCATTTCAGTGTATACACATTGTGTAGAAATGAGGATGTTGACAGGCTAGTATAAAGCCAACGAAATAAGTATTTATAGCCAGCTTACAATTTTCAAAACTTTTTTACCGGCTTGCAAGATTAAGCTGTGCGTCACTGGTAGACTGCTCAAGGTAATGCCAGACAGACGATATTGGATATGGGTCTGGCTGAAAAAAACCATGTAACCTGTAGTTCGTTCTTAAAGTTGTTGTAGATTGTTGAACGTAATTATAGACAAAATGTCAGCCAGCAGCCGAACTATGATACAGTTTGGGTTCAAAACTGTTAACCAAGTATTATCTGTATACTGAAATTCAACGCAACTCATAGACATTTCCATCAACGTATCTGGTGTATTTTATCACAACGTCCCGTTAAATAAATTAGTAATTTAAATGTTCCTGGGACGGTTTTGAAATATTTTCTATTTTCTATTATATTGTACAGTTCTATTTTTTTAGATCTAGGATTATTGTCATTGTTTTGTTTTTCTATTATTGTTTGATTTCAATTTATAATAGTTTCTTATCCAGATTCTAATTTATATTTATATTTTATTCCTTTTGACTTTGTGAATCAGTTTTATGACTTAGGTTGGAATTCATAGTCGGCCCCTACACCTAGGGGCGCCCATTGTTACCAAGGTAACAGTTGTTTCCATGTTATTGCCCATAAACAAAACAATTTTCGAAACACGATATATATAGTATGTCCATGCCAATAAGGGGATTTATATTCTTCACAGTCACATGACGTCACGCAAACTGTTGGTGGCCATACTGCTATACATTAAGAATATCGTATTTCAAATTGATAGCAGATATTCAAACTATCCACACATTCAAATTATTGTTCTTCATAAATTTAACAAATGAACATAATTATAATTGCATACAAAGTTTTTTATTGTTTAAGATATGTTGTTTTAGAAGGTTTCGTGTCAAACGCCAGGTTCGATGATCCAATTATCTAACACAGACGTACTTACTCAATGTTTCAAAATGCATAGTGTAGGTAACTTTGTGGAGGCCTAGAATTGCGTGTTGAATAATATGCATACTCCGAATTAATGAGAATCTTGCTTGAGGAATGTTGTAATGAATAGAAAACATTTCATGAGTATGTTGTTTTAGCATCGTTGGAAGATGTTATTCTGTGGCTTTCGCTCTAATTAAAACTTGCTCGTGGTTCGTGCGTCACTTACATCTAGACCTGGGTGAGTCGACTGAAGGAGTGATTAAAGAATTCACTGCTCTCCTGGACAGGGTATTCTTCAACATGAATGTGTGGTTTGTAAGTGCGTGCGTGAACTGATTGAATTATTAGTTGCCAATAACAATGCTGAATTTTAAAAATAATCCCATCCAACGGTTTAAATTACTTAAATTGTTTTTAAATGAAATGATACATAGATAACATAGAAACATCTATTTTATATCTACGTCAACGCGTTCCATACTCTGATTCACAAAAAACAAAAACAGTCTTCAGTACATAAAAAAATAAATTCACTACTGTATAGGTGAGTTCAACTTTTATTGTTATGTGTTTCAGCTAAAACTTCCATAATGTGTCGTACATATGCAGAAACATAGAATGTGATCAAAAACTTTCACAAGGTTTTTAGGCCTACTGTTCAGTTTGAAAGAGAAGCGGAATGTGATCAAAAACTTTCACAAGGTTTTTACTGTTGAGTTTGAAAGAGAAGATTTGTTTATAAAGTCAACATTTTCATAAAAAGAAGGTACATCCCTGAAGGCCGGATGATAGTTTTGTTTTTATCTTGTGGCCATATTCCTATGTAAGAACAAACATAATGCTTTGTTATGATGCACAATAGCTGGAGTATTCACGTGAAGTCGGGATGTCGCAACGACCATATTAGAGGCCAACATGTATGTTAACACTTTTATCTGTTAATAGAAGAAGAATATTATACTTACCACGAAACATGAGAGTTTTAGCAAGTAAACCCCCCGACAAAGTTTACAAAACATGATTATATATTCGTCTCGATTAGCCATTGTTGCAAAAATATGAGACGTTAAGCCCCATTAATCAATCATCATCATGATTATATATACATGCCATTGTAAACGGTGCTAATTTACACATCATAGCAAAGAAGCACATAATCAATGGTATCATGTCCCCCACTAAAATCAATTCTTGTGAGTGGGTAGAAAATAAAAACACATAAGTGTTTATTTATTTTTGCCTCGGATTTCACACTTACAAAGGTGACAGTGTTGTAAAATGTGTTTTTTCCACCACTTTCGAAGGCACACACACCTTTCGAAGGCACACACAAGTTTATGAACCTCTCAGTCTCACCATCTACTCATCCAAAATCTACCAGAGGTTCAATGTTCAAGCTTCTTTCTCTCATCACGATAAAGTTGTTTGACTGGTTGCATAAACACAATGTAGTTATCTTTGGCGTCGTCACGGTGCAGTTTGGTGTACCGCAAGGCAGCGTTCTTGGACCTCTTTTCTTCCACCACACTCTCCATGAACGTCTTTGTCGTGTCAGTAGACTCTAGACTGTCGAATTGTACTTCTCGCCGATGACTAAAAGCTCTATGGTCAGAGATCTCGCTGACATGGAGATACTGCAACGTGCATTGCATTTATCGTCCGTGTGAGCATGCGTTTACAATTGCCCTATAATATTCTATTATATCAGCATAAACTTTCCTCTACTGGCCACATATTACAATGAGCCTGATTCTGTCCGTGTGACTGTTAATACGTACCGGTAGTATGACTTTTGACTACATTTATATTTAAAAAGCACAGTGAAAGAGATATATGATGAACTACATCCAGGCCTGTATGATTTCACGGGAATACGTAGCACGGTGACGCGTCCAACGTACTCTAATGCCGAGTACAGATCCTTACTATCATACACTGCACAGTTTCACCATACTGACTGCACTGTGCACCGTGTCTCAACGAAAATCTCCAGTTTCCTGGCGTTCTTTCATATATTCGAAAATGTATTTTTCCGCTTTTAGTGTGCACAAGTCTCGTTATCACGCCCTCTTAGTTTGGGCTATACATATTACACAGGTCCGTTTACTCACTTACGAATCCGTTTACTACTCTTTAGGGGTGGGATAAATCGTTTAATGGCCTAAACGGTTAAATTGTTAAATTAATCGCGTTTAAACGTTAAAACGCCAAAATTGTAAATAAGCAAAAACAAAGTTTTATTTGGGAAATATCTCTCGTGGTCCCGACATAAAAAATAGGGTAGAATATTGTCTTATTGCTGCTTGAACAAACTAACGACTTACGCACCTCGCGAAGTAATGACGGCGACGGCCGAACGAGCGAGTGGCAGGAACTAAAATCTTATGTTCCCGGGCGAGGTCGGAACTTGTCGGGACGGACACACCAAGGTTCCGGGTAGGTGGTGGTGGATCGTGGCCTTCAAACGCGCCGGCTAGGCGCTAATACGAAATACGAGTAAGGCGGGCGGGAGAAGAGGTGGGGGGGGGGGGGGGGGGGGGGGATGCAGTGGCTACCCAAAATAATGTTTTCGAGTTTTCGTGCTGATACAATAAACTTAGATGAAATGGGATACCACGGGCTGGAAATTAACAATACGACCATTTGGCGTTTGATTTCTTAACAAAATCCTAAAACGTGTAATTAGCCACGGGCGTTTAAACGTTTAAACGTTTAATTATCCCAGCCCTACTTCTCTTGCATAACGCCAACCGTAAACGGCGGAATCGTGTCTCATCCTTGTCGCTATTGTCAAACATGGGGTAACGGAATTCCGAGAAATCGATAAAATATCTGTGTTATACTCTGGGGATACAGTCCCTAGAAACAGGTAATGCTTGAGTGACTCGTATTGCCACATGTCACGTGTTATTTCAACAGCACAATTGTCAGTGATGAAAGCCAATATACCCGTGTTTATGTTCCGTGCCGACTTTAACTGAGCTTTTATTCGTCTGTCCTACACTTTACACTATAGTGTAATGTAACTCAGTGGCGTTCACCTGAAATTAGAACATAATTTAAATACAGGTGAACGCCATACAAATATTTTCATTGACTTACAATGGTACAAAAGAACAACTGAGTACTGACGTAAAGTGTAGTACAAGCAAACAAAGCTCAGGTAAGTCTCAAACAAATCTTCGATTTTAAAACCTCAACACTTCCTACAAAGTTCTCTACACCACCCATTTTTCATAATTCTGTGATGATACGGAAAAGTGGTATGTACATTTTTTTCGAAAACGGGTTAAGTACATGAACAAAATTTTTTCGCCCTAGCATGGTTTGGAAAACTGGTATAAGTGATAGTGTTAAATAATTGTCTGTTATAAAAGTGGATTGCATTTTGGTACAAGTTGATTGACGTATTTATAAAGGCTATATTTATAATCATGTATATTATCTTTCTTGTTTTAGAAAAGTGGTACGTCACAATTTTTCGATATTTTTTGCTCTACTGAACAATTTGCAAAAGTTGACTTATACCACTTTATCGAATCACCACAGAATTGTCCCACGCAATGTATTCAAACTAAAATTCATTGAATCCCAAAATTCTTTTCTTTTAATGCTTTTTTGAGCCTGTAATTGCAAGCAGCTTTTATCTCTGCCAAAGGAATGTGGATTGCAAAGGGTTAAAGCACACACGTGGATGCTTCAGTGGTTTCGCCTTAATTCGAGTTTAAATTGGAACCAATTTCACAGAAGAGATGCGCTGAAGGTTTGATTATTTTCAACTGGTCGGCGGGCGCGTAATGTTTCCCAAGTGGAAATCAGACCAAGAATAGAAACTGCGAACTAATATAAGCCTACGAAATAATTCAATCTGTTCACGGGTTCTAAATCCGAACGTGTAGTTCTGGAGACCGATTCTCTAAATCTGTGGTAAATTTCTCACTGGTTTCTGTCGTTACGGAAGGCGAATGGATAGCTGTGATTGGGTCACAGCCTTCTCATAACGACCAAAACCGGTGATCACAAGGCCCTGATATCCAAAGCAATTACGTCAAGTACCTTCGTAATCAACGAATAAGTATTATAATCCGCAAGCTATCGCTGCAAGAGCAATCGAATTCGAAACAAACTAACAAAAATGTTATTGCATTTACTCCAAAATATCGACCTCCTCCCATCTTGTTTCGATTTTCATAATAGAAGTAAAAACTAATAATAATTTGTTATTTATAAGTATTGTATGTTATTCTGTGTCTTACGGCAACAGCTTTGGCTGCTGAGACTGAATAAAGGTTGTTATTATTAATTAACGACAAATTAAATATTTTTATGAACATAATTTGGTGGTAGTAATAGTAGTAGTATTAGAAGTGGTAGAAATAGTAGAAGTGGTAGTAGTAGTGTTCGTGGTGGTAGTTGTAGTAGTCATAGTAGTAGTAGTAGTAGTAGTAGGGGTGTAGTTGTAGTAGTGGTGGATGGTAGAGTCCGTTTTCGCTAGTAGTACTGGCGCGAACCGCTAGGTACCGCCACACGTACCCCCAATTAGGCCGCGCTGATGTGGCGGCACCTAGCGGCTCCCCCCAACGTACTACTAGCGTACGCGGGCGATTTATGGATAGACCATGATAGACAGTCTCCAATGCCCGTTGGGGCTCTACCCTACACTATTAAACTCAATATTAGTATAATCATTATAGAAACACTGTATATAATTAGTTTCTATTATTTTCAATAAAATGAAATTATTAATTCAATTACTTCCGCAAGCTCAAGTCTGAAGTCATATAACCGTGCACACCACTTGTCCATAAGCCACAGCTGTATATCTTAACATATAAGCAACGTTAAGTTTCTGTGTTTAGTGGGTACATCTCAATAGAAACCTTCCTGGCTAATATCATTAATGAAGGTTTATTACCGAACGCCTCAGGGGCCGGGTTTAACAAAGACTCATCCGTTATTAATTAAGGCAGCTGAACTAAACAACATATTCAATAGGGATAATTTGCAGCATATTCTATAACCGCTAACGGGGATTAAATTATATTTTGCCTTTGTTTACTGATACTGGGGGGGGGGGGTACAGTGCTGGCACACATGCTATACTCTAAACGTGATTCACACAAAGCTCTGCCAGCTACGCAACGCAGGCTTCGCACGCGCGGCACGCCAAGTGTGTTTCACACAAAGCTCTGCCAGCTGCGCGACGCAGGCTTCGCACACGCGGCACGCAAAGTGTGTTTCACACAAAGCTCAGCCAGCTACGCGACGCAGGCTTCGCACACGCGGCACGCCAAGTGTGTTTCACACAAAGCTCCGCCAGCTACGCGACGCAGGCTTCGCACACGCGGCACGCAAAGTGTGTTTCACACAAAGCTCTGCCAGCTGCGCGACGCAGGCTTCGCACACGCGGCACGCAAAGTGTGTTTCACACAAAGCTCTGCCAGCTACGCAACGCAGGCTTCGCACGCGCGGCACGCCAAGTGTGTTTCACACAAAGCTCAGCCAGCTACGCGACGCAGGCTTCGCACGCGCGGCACGCCAAGTGTGTTTCACACAAAGCAACGCGACGCAGGCTTCGCACGCGCGGCACGCCAAGTGTGTAACACCGGAAACTACGTTGCCGAGAGAGATATATTGATAATGGTCTTTAATCTTTATTAAAGACGGGATTAAGGCCAGCAAGGCCTTATCTTCCATTCAACCTTTTGGTTATGCATTTTGATAATATGCAGATAATAGTAGAACAATCGTTATAATACAAGGATTAGTTTAGGAATTTGGAACAGTAAAATACCCAATGGAGAGAAGAGAGAGAGAGAGAGAGAGAGAGAGAGAGAGAGAGAGAGAGAGAGAGAGAGAGAGAGAGAGAGAGAGAGAGAGAGAGAGAGAGAGAAATATAAGAGATAACATTGATATTTGAAATACATTTTGCATTGCCATACAAAAGTATTGTTTTCAAAATTCTCCATTCTTTTTTTGTTGGTCTCTTTCAAATGACATTCCTTCCGGAAAGACGTACGATTTCTGTTTGTCCGCCGTTCCAAGACTGCACTGCTAAGTGAGGAAGCCGAGAATGTCGGGTGCGATGTGCGTGAGCGAGTTTTATGTATCGTCTGTCGTGATGGCTCATATCACAGCGACCGGCCCGCTACGGCGGCACGTTACGTGACCAACTTACGAACCACGACGGTGAATCGACAAGCCGGCCATAAAGACGAGGAAGAAATTGCAGCGTATGCGGTGTTTTTTGTTTAAACGAGTTAGATCCCGGGTTTTACTACACATTTCGTCCGAAGAAATTCTTATTAACACATGAACGCTACAATGTTCGCACATACTGCTTTGGCAATATCTCTTTCGGTTCGGTACTGGATAGTCGCGTTCAACATTAAATGCCGTGTCAATGAGTTAAAAACTTTCAAAAAATTACTTAATTTCTCTTACTAAAATACATTTTGTTTTTCCTCTTGTTAACATTTTCTAACAGAATTTCGACACCTGAATTTCGACTCCTAAAACAACAACAAATATTCCAAGGAAGATAATGGTTCAGGAGCCAGGCCTTAATTTATTGACAGCATGTTCCATTTCAATATTTTATTGATAAGTATGATAACTGAATAAATTCAAATTATTTTTACTTTTTAAACTATTCGAATAATAATTGATAATTTAAAACAAAATACAACTCTGTGTACTCAACAACAATTTCGACAACCTGACATAATTAATACGTCAAAATTGAATAAATTATTAAATTATTTTGTGAAAGTGATTTTGACGACTTGACAAAATTAATAACCCATTGTATAACTTTTAAAGTTATTTTCAAAAAAATACGTTAATTTTGCATTTGTTTTCTTAAATACCCCTTATCAATATGACTGTACGTAAATACGCGTGTAGTGGTTGGTTAATCTATCATTATGACAATATACAATCATGTATGTATTGTAAGTAAGCTGTTAGCTAAATTAGCTGAATAAATAAAACATCAATCAAAACCAGCATGTTTACAAACACTAGTACATAACCTCCAAACTCTCAAATACAAATGTAGCTAAAGAACGTGTCACAGCGTAATGCTGCTTACGAATTATATCGGAGTGTAATTAAGTCCTCATACTTATAAGGCGCTACCTTAAGGAGAAGCCATAATTAAATACATTCAAGAGTAGAACGGGTAAAAGTATTTCAAAGGAGAAAATTATTCAATATAGGGGTATTATCTCCCGCGTACTGGCATGCTTGATGACAAGGAACAGCCACCCAACCACCCAACCAGTTTTTTTGTAATCGAGCGTATAATACTTGAAGCTTCCACATACCAAACCAGAGTTTCACCGTCCATCAAATTGTATAGGCAAAACATAGCGAGGTGGCATTTTGGAAAGGAACAAAGCCTCGTGCAAACCCTATGGGTTTGTTTTAACCAACATAATCATTAATTAATTGCTATTGTTAATCTTGGCGTTTTTCACTAGATGAATTTGGGAGTAAAGCAAAGTTTCCATGCATGCTTGCGTTTTTCTAACGCAACCCACTGCATTGACGCAGATAACTTGAATGTTTTCACCGCACATTAATATGACGTGTTGAAAGTTAAATACATTGTAAGTTATCTTCGAGAACGAAGTGGGGTGCGTAAAAAAAAAACGCAAGTATCCGGGAACTTATAGCGTAAGTTTAAAGCATTTAAAGTTTTCTATGCGATCAACTTTTAGAAGATATAGTTGCTCTTTAATGCGCTATATAAATTGTTGTCCCTTGCGCTCAAAGTTCTAGGCGTACTAAAAATATGGGTCTACTTTATATTGGTCGTCTGAACATTCAAGAACATCGTGTCCTGTTTTTGTGCAAACCTACCAGCGTTACGTTCTCTCTTTCGACGAACACAAGTCTGTTATTTTATCCTCGCATTCTTCTCTTTGCCACAAACGTTCTACCCCCCCCCCCCCCCCCCCCCCTCCTCACCCATCCGGACACATCTCGAGCGAATCTGGTACGTCTGTCTGTAAATCGAGATGTGGTATTTCCGCCTTTTGTACAAAAATACGCCAACTCATCACTGGTCTTGTGTGCTAAACTTTGGCCGTGGCAAAGCTGTGAACGCCGCAGGGCATTTTTTTTTACTCCATTTATAATAAGTTGTTTGTACAGCCCGAGTGCGACTCCTTCCTTCAAATTGTTGGGTCCAAACTCCGAACTGTCAAAACGTAATCAAATGTATATAGAACCTGCAACTGACGTCACAGCCGAACTACAACAATGGAAACTGATGGACAAACAACAAGCTGTCAAAGTAATAGCTTTGCGAATTATGGGAGAAAACAATTAGTTTTAATGATAGTAACTGCTTGCCAGTTAACATTTCTGTTCAATTATGGACAACGATCTGAAAGTTTGTAAACGTTTTAAACATTTAAATTTTCCAATTTCAGAACATTTTATTATTTGACGGCTTGCTGTTTGTCCATCGATTCAATTCGTTTGTTTCATTGTTGTGTTTTGGCGTTGTTCGTACCCTTGCACTACATGTTGGGTTTCCAAGAAATGTGCGCATGGTTGAACTGTTATGGCTTCCGGTAATGAATTCGGAGATTTCGTCTCATGTTTGTATCATATTTTGTGAAATGCCGAGATCGACGAAGGTTAACTGATTTTGTTGTTCCGAACTAAGCCAAGTCCCCCTGTACTTAAGAAATTCTTTCCAAACACGTGAAAATGCTGAATATAGGTGTTGAAGATATTGTATTAAATTAAAGGAAAAAGTGTGGTGTATTATGTGGTGTATTCTGTGTATTACGAATGTCTTATAATATCGGTGTGTTGTTATTCAAAGAAAGATGCGATGTGATACCCCTGAAGTGATTCCAGCGCATATTTCAGAGAAACAACTTGTTTCGAGAAGAACCGCGATGAATGTATTCCCAAGTCCATGGTATTCCTTCATAGGCTCACCGCACAGAGTGGTTATGGACATGCTTAATGCAGTCGTGATGGATCGAAATTCGAAACTGTATATGAACGTTACACTGATGACAATTTTCTGAGAGGGCACGGTTGATTACTATGAACTGATTATTATTTTATTAAAATAAATCCGGTGGTACTACGTGGCCAGCTTATATTAAGGTCTGCACACTATCAACCGGGCCGATCGGTCAAAATTGCACCTTTATGAGTTAATTCAAAAATTTGAGTGTACACTTTACTTTCTTTGTAAACTACAATAATCTCTATAAACTAACATCGAACATCGAACATCATTCATAATTTGGTATCAGAACGTAACTTTATGCACCATTTAGAGATGAAAAATATTCGTATATTATTTAAACTCATTTTTATTTATTTGGCGGGTAGGTATACTAGGTATGACATGTAAGATTTCACCATTTTCTTTCGAAATATTAATGCTCAAGACAGAGAGAGAGAGAGAGAGAGAGAGAGAGAGAGAGAGAGAGAGAGAGAGAGAGAGAGAGAGAGAGAGAGAGAGAGAGAGAGAGAGAGAGAGAGAGAGAGAGAGAGAGAGAGAAAACAAAAAGCGATACCTCGAGTCCTCGTAACTTAAGTTAGGTAATGTTCAATATTGCAGTTTGCGAACCACTTAACAAGTTAAATCAATTAATAATTAATACGGACATTTTCCGGTTGCCTCGTGTTTCAATCGAAAGATTTGCATACATTTGGTTATCAAATGAGAATCATGTTGACTGGCCGTCTCTGCTTTAATACTGCATAGCCAACCGTAAGATGTTAGTCTCCCAGCTGGCGCATCTAAATACCACGCGACACTTACAAACAGGCCAACATTTCAAAACATGCCAATGCCTTTTAAGTCTACAACTCTAACCTCTACATGGAAAAGGAACCAGATGTCAGATCAGTGTTATATTTTATTTTAATGTTCGCACTCTACTAGTTCTAGCTACGATTGAGTTCTCTAGTAGTCACTTCAGTCGTAACGCTAATTAGGTATTTTTATCACTAAAACATATTTTTAAATAATAATACTCAACGCCTGTATCTATACTATATACATTCTTTAATTGTATCTAGATAAATATGAAGATAAGAAGATATGCAGTCTATACTGATCTCAGCAAAGCTTTCGACAGAGTGGATCACAGACTCCTGATCCACAAGCTGACTGCGTTTGGTCTCTGTGGGCCGCTCCTAAACTTGATTGGGGATTATCTCACTGGCAGAACCCAGTCCATTGGTATAGATACATGTGTATCCTCATCTAATCCTGTTACTTCCGGAGTACCACAGGGCTCTATTCTCGGGCCTCTTTTATTCACACTCTTCATTAACGATCTCCCGAAAATCATCAGAAATTCAAAGTGCTTACTATATGCCGACGATCTCAAACTATACCTCCCATTAGACAATCAATCTAGCTGTGTCAAACTCCAAAGTGACCTAGAAGCGCTCTCCCTTTGGTGTTCAACATGGAAACTTAGCCTAAACATAGCCAAGTGTTTCACAATATCCTTCACAAACAAACGCAAAAATGTAATTTTACACAACTACAAACTCGGCAACTCGAATCTACAGCGTGTGTACGAAGTGGACGACCTTGGAGTCAATTTCACCTGCGGCATGTCCTTTAGTAACCATGTTAACAGGATAGTTCCCAAAGCCCACAAGATGCTTGGGTTCCTGAGGAGAAACTGCCTGGACGTCTTCAGTGAGAAAACCCTCCGTACTCTGTATGTTACCCTGGTCAGGCCGCAGG
The DNA here is from genome assembly GCA_945910005.1 of Isoperla grammatica. Taxonomy (NCBI): domain Eukaryota; kingdom Metazoa; phylum Arthropoda; class Insecta; order Plecoptera; family Perlodidae; genus Isoperla; species Isoperla grammatica. Next base: position 42,574,439 of record OX246739.1, read on the forward strand.
TGGAATACGCTACCCAGATCTGGAATCCACACCACCTGACTAAAATTGCAGCCGTTGAGCGTGTGCAACAACGTTTCCTTAAATGCGTGTGTTTTAAATCCCGTCAAGAATACCACCGATCGAACTACTTAACATTGTGTACATCATTACATCTTGAAACTCTAGAAAATAGAAGAAAGTTCATGGACATTGTTCTACTTTACAAAATTGGCAACAACCTAATAGACTCTGTACTAACCGAAAGACTCAACTATCATGTACCACCAAGAAGCACTCGCAAGCATGCACTCTTTCGGATTCCATCTAGCCGTATTGATGTTTACAAGTACTCTTGCATAAATAGGATACAATCAACATACAACACGCTTACAATAAACCAGGACCTTGACCTACACAACACTACCTTGGGGGCTTTCAGGGCGAGAGTCAAAGATGCAATGACTGAGCGATCTCACATTCTCTGATTCTCGCCTTCAGGGTTTCTAAGGGGGTGGTCTACACACACACACTCACTCTCACCCTCACACACACACCAACAATCACACACTCACACCCACACTCACACCCACACTCACACTCACACTCACACTCACACTCACACTCACACTCACACTCACACTCACACTCACACTCACACTCACACTCACACTCACACTCACACTCACACTCACACTCACACTCACACTCACACTCACACTCACACTCACACTCACACTCACACTCACACTCACAATCCATTCACAATCACACTCGCACACAAATCTTAATTCTTGTTTTGCTTTGTTACACTATGTAACAGCTTCACTTACACTGACTATTATGTATTATGTCTATTATATTGCACTTGTGGGGCTTGCCCCGTTGTCAATAAAGACCAAATAAATAAATGTAAAAATAAAGTAAAAATAACATTTATAACTGAATCTTTAACATATTAAAATATCGACAGCAAGTTTTCGAATCTCTTTCATTGATATTGCCACTGAGAACTCGCTTTATCTTTCTAGTTTGATTAGTGAGGTAGAATTTTCTAACGAATTTGTATACCTCAATGTGTATACAGTTACTTTATCATTGAGAGTTATAGAAAAGTTGATATGAGCGTTTTGGGGCCAGTGGAATTCGTTATTTGTCACAAACGTAAATGAAGGACGGTTATAGTTTGTTGGAGAATTACGTATCTAATTCATCTTGAAAGAAATACTTCATCCCATGCAAGTAAATTCCACTGGGACGTTGAAGTATAAGTCTTCAACATTTGTCCTCTTTAGTCTAAAGTACATATTGTTCACTTTTCGCAGTGGAGCCAATAGAACGCAAAAAGAAGGACGAGAACAGTCCCTTGAACGGAGACGTAATTTCACAACCACTTATATAATAAGCTTCTTATAGAAGGAGCTTTCTCTTTAGAAAGCAGCTGACAAATACTCAACCTTTATAAGCCTAGTAAGCTTAAAGAACGTAAATGAACATTGTCTCTTTTTTCGCTCAAAATATTGAACGTAATAGTATTAACTTTCATTTAAGTAAAGCTCAGAAGAATTACTTTAAAACGTTTCACAATGAAGTCCATAAAAATTAGATAACAAAACATGAATTTATACAGATTCTGGGCCACGCGCAAATCTATAGTGGTGGCCGTTGCCCTTCTTATGTATAACTGTCTTCAAACGACAGGGAATATTATTCCATACTCCTAAAATCAATTTATTTGACATTCGTTTGTATTATTATATCATGACGTTTTGACATGTGTTTTATAAACACACTAATAAATCTGTACAAGTCATGACCTCCATTTAATTGAAACACACATATGCACACCACCAATAGAGGTGGCTCAGCGATAAGACGCGAGACTATCGGAAGGTCACCGGTTCGATTCCGGCCACCAGCAGTCCTGACATGAAGGTTTTTTCTTAGATTTTCCTCAGACGTAAAGGCAAATGCTGGGATTGAGTCTTACTAATACCCCTCGGACATTTCTTCCCAGCTACCCAAACACCCTAATAACCTAGTTAGTCACCTGCAGAGGTTCACATCATGTAAAACTGTGTGCACCCTATAACCGGTATTCCCACAAAAAATTATTAATTATTATCCACACACATTATACATGATTTTAATTAATTAGTCCGGGACCATTTGTTTTCTCCGTGGTTAGACCACTAATAAGACGCTTGGTTTCTACGGAAAAAACAATTTGTTGCGGACTAAATATTTATCTGGCCATCATAATACCGATCGCGCCCAAGTAAACCCGACCAATGCAGCGAGGGCGTATCAAAATGTATAACACATTCGTGAAAAACTATAAAGAAATCTTGCGAACTCGACAGTTCGATAAGTGCAAGGCGTTGATTTTGGTGTTTGACGTATGTTTGTATTGGTGGTGTTTATGTGTGTGGGGTTTGTGTTTGTGTTTGCATTGGTGTTTGACGTGTGTTTGTATTGGTTGGTGCTCTATATGTTTGCGTTGGCGTTGGTGTTTGTGTTGGTGTTTGATGACCGGTTGACAATTTCTCACATAACACAACAGTGCACTACATGAGGCCGATTATATGCGTTGTAAATTTACAATGTGTTTGTTACATTCTTGAATCACGAAAGTTCAAGTGACGTAAGTTCAAACTTTAAAGAGCTAAATGTCAACGGTCGAAGTTTTGAATTAATATATCAATTATGCAACGAGTTTTAATTTTAACTTTATTTCATAACGTCTCGTGCACCACAAGAGGGTAGGATGAATTTTCAACACAAGCTGAATCATGCGTGTATAGCGACAAGACTTCTCGAAACTTCTTCGTTTCAAAAACATATTTTTAATTAACTTACTAATCCGTTGTTCCACTTCTAGGTTTTAACTTCGCGAGGCTTTTATCATGCTTGTTCAAACGAGGCCTAAACCCAGTGGGTTCGTTGATGTGAAGGTGGTACACAAACCTTGTGCCGCGTGGCGTAGCACAGAGTCACACACAAAGATTCTTGTTACTAAAGGCGCTGGCCAGTTCAAGAGTTCAAGTTTCAAACAATTCAATTGCTACAAAGGACGATCATTTAAAAGGCTCGATACGCCGCTTACGTTGATCATTATTTTTTGAGTTGTGTGTACGTGAAGAAGCAAATAATATCATTTTTATTTTTTTTATCATTATTTTTCATAAATATCCCAAGATTACTTTACACCTGCTTTCGTCACATCCGGGGCAAGCGTAGCCAACCGGTGAACCGCCCGAGACACACCACCGCCAATACCGATCGCTGATTGGCTACGAACCAGTCGCCTGTGACGAAAGCATGTGTAAGGTAGTCTTGGGACAACATATATTCTCACAATGATAAAAGCTACATCTGATTAAAACTATATCATTCGCATACACGTCAAATATACATGGATGAATATAGAAAGGAATTTCAGATCTCAACGGAACACAAAATAGATGAATACATAATTATTTTATGAACACCGTTTAAATTTGTAATGAGTTATGCGTGCTCGCCAAGTCAGGTGGGTCTTGAACGGCCAAGAAGGTAAATAAAGAATGTGAATTTAGCGTCTTCCACTCCATTATAAGGTTTGATTTCCCAAGAGGTTTGATAACGAGAGTGGCATGAGTGAGGGGGGGGGGGGGAGGGCGGTGGAAATGGCGATTTTCTTTGTGTTAAGTTCTTGTGACAGCTTACACGTTTTTGAGGCAAGACAATGATTGACATACTAAGTTGATGTATTTATTCAAATAAGTGTAATATTACAATTAAAAGTCCTTCGGTCCAAAAATTCTTTGGAACCACTATATTTTGTAAACTAGTTATATAAGATCATAGAATTTGTTGTTGATAAAGGTGGGGACTGTCGGGTTTCCACATCAAAAGATCGGAAAACAAAATATACAAATCTTGGTAACCTTACAGAAATCAAACTATGTGATTGTTTGGATTTTGAGCCAAAACATAATGTTAGCGATAGTGTGAACGAAAATCTTTAGTGATATTCTTTCATACATTTTCAGAACTGAATTTTGCTTGTTTCAATCAATGGAATTGTCCTAATGGAAGATAAGACGCCTGGATTGTCCACTTCATTCTTATCTTGCAGTCAATCTAAAAAGGGTGTTATAAAATGTGCAATGAATCCTTTGTCATTTCGTAATGTTTACTATTTTTTGTTGCCATCTATTATAAATTATAGATTTTATCGGCTCAAATCATCTCCGCTGTTTTTGTTTAAGAAGTATTCAACTATACTCGTTCATGCATATAAAATGAAATATATCATCTTCATTTATAATACTGATTTTCCATGGAGGAAACATAGGTTTGATATAATGAATGAGTCACATAATTAAGAAAGAGTCGGTATTAATAACTTGAGTCTCAAGGTTAAGTAAAGCCCAGACAGTTTCATATCATTTATGTTTCAGCGCAGTACGCTGGATTACAATTAGAGTGTTTGCATTGTAATTGTAATTAATGGTCGCGTTCTCATTAAGCCGTGTTCTCCCGGGAAGGTAAACACAAGGGTGAACAAAGCGATACAAAGCGATCAACATACCACGTATGAAAGCAGAGTAACCTTCGATACTCATTTTAATGTTTTCACTATCAGAGTTCTTCGTTACTTTTTTTTTAAAACACATGTTTGGAAAACTTTGTATTTGTGCTTAGGGCAAGTTTCAACAAACTTCAATCCGGCGGTTTTCTGTAAATCGGAGATCAGAATGGCGCCCGGTAGAAGCCACCATGCATTTTGTATGTAATTTTGTTGAATTTATTTTGTATTGGGATTTCTGTGGTATGTATATTAAACAAGGAGACACTATTTAGAAGCATAGATTTATTGTACCTCTGGCTGACGCCATAGTCGCCGAACACCGCCCTCTTACACACATACAACCAAGGTTGATTTGATACCATGCATATACATACAAGGTTGGTACAATGCATACACAACAGAATTGATGGTAACCAATCCGAGATTAGTAAATTGGCCGATTAAAAATTTGATAAATTCGGACCTTAGTGACCTATTAAAGTTATTTATAAACGCTTCCAAATCATAAAGATTCGATAGATTAATATTTGAAATTTGGTTATTAATGTCTTGGTTGTTACGCTCTTGTGGTTTTATGTGATGCGTCCTATACGTGTCGGAAGTTAATAGTTTAAAGTACAAATCATAATTGTTTTTGTGTGATCACAATATTTTACTTGGAAGAATATTCACATTAATCACCGTCCATCGGTCTTTTTACGAATGTAAAAACATAAAAACGTGTTTTCATTTCAAGATGATATATTATTTTAAAATTTTAATTTGAGCAAACATTTTTCGAGTAAAGTTTACTATCTTGTAATGTTTAGTTCTATATAGGGACAATAGTCTAAACTACAGATAAAACTATAAAACCTCCAACCCCGCCTTTGACTGGACGGCGGGGCTACCATCCTTACGTCATTGGGTTTGAATATTTCAAACCCAATGCTTACGTGCATTCAGTAAAACTGTTGGCCTAATATCCACCAAATATGATAAGGTGTCACCTTCCATTCACGAAGATTGCGCGGGATAAAGAATATTGCTTCAGATTTAAAACTGACTAATATTAACATTTTCTCATACACAAGGCTCTGTCAACAATGATTTCTTTTTTCCCCTCAATTTGTTACATCCCATGTTTGTGCCCTGGTTTGTTAATACATGTCAAATAATCTGAATTGTTGTTTGATCCAGCTTTGAACCGTCCGGGGGCCCATATAGTTACCGTACGATGTTGAGGTGTTTGTATGAAAGTGAAAATATGTCCTCTCTTTCTATAAAAAAAAAAAATAGTGGTCTGCGTTTGTATTATTCTATCACTATTAAGCGCTAAATGCCCTCACTGTTGTATATTATTGTTACAGATCAAATGACTTTTCGCTCTGTTTTCATAGGAAGTGTTTATTGCCTAACACGTATTTTTAGGAAGCAAAATCTAGTAACGATCATTGATAAATAATTAAATTTTCAGAAATAGTATTGTGAATATAAAGTTACGCAGTGTAAATGCATGGAAGAGTATTGTGAATTTAAAGTACCCCGGCGTTGTACAAGGGAGTCTTGTGAATGTAAAGTATAGCTCAGTGTACAACCAATAGAGCCAACTTCATCGTTCTGTTGACAATAAAGGAAAATCCCAGCTGGATTCTTGAGTGAGAAGAAATTCTCTGCCATACCTAAATATCCAATGAAAATCTAATTTAAGTTCGGAGATATCGGAAAAGTTTGACAAAAAACATTATACGCCCTTTGCGTACAGAAATCTGAAGCAATTTGGAACTGCCTTGGATGTCCTCTCTACAAAACGACGGCTGATTTTGACAAGTCGACGACATCTTTTTGTCCTAGAGGTCTATTACGCAGGATACACGTAGAGAGATAACGAGGTTATTGACAATGTGTCATTACGATGGACATTTTAGGTGAAATAAGATTTATATTTATTTCAAGACTATACTATTTGTTTCCTATAAATTCCCTGTTATGAAAGAAGTTCCGCTGTCAAACAAATATTCTGACGGAAAAACATGCCCAACCAATTTACTTTTAAATAAAAACACACACAACACAAACAGAAGCCACGGTCAAAACTTAATAACTCCTACCAAAGGGTGCGTTCATTAAAATTATTTTTAAATCATTGTAATATAGTTCTTTCAATTTTTGCCATTCACTGCGTTTTTGCAACAAAACTTATTGCCCACCTAAGTTCGGTTTACACACTCATTTAAAATTTAAGGTATTATTTTCCTAACTGTTTTACTTTGGATCGCCACCATTTGCCGGATTTATAAAACGTCGCCTCTCATTGGCTGGACTAAGAATTGAAGTATAAAAGCTAACGTTGCTATGGGTTCCTTAAATCTTAAACCTTAGGAAAATGTGTAAACGCTGTAATGATTTTGGCTTGATTTGATTTTGTTAACCCTTAAACTTTAAATCTTAAATTGTGTAAACAAAATGAATTTCTCTCGACCCGGCGCCTCCACCAACGATATGTTTTTTTATCGTCAGAACTTTGTACAGACGCCAGCATCGCAATTCAAGGGCATGGCTGGTAAACCTTCTTCATTCCAACATTAAGTTTGTTCATTCCGTGTTTTCTTATCGTCTTTATCCAATCTATAAGTTATGAAGTATAACACATTCGTAAATGAGTAACAATTAATTAATTATCAATAAATGAGTATGATTGGATGACAAATAAGTTCAAAAGATTTGTGTTGCAAATAAAATGGTTCCGTCTACCCTTTGTTTCATGTTTCACTTGCTGCACAATAAATATGTGCATAGAGGAACGTTTCAAAGAATCACTTCGAGGCTTAACCCATATGACTTTCAACTACACAATATTGAATCACGACCACATTGGATTGAACTCTTGCAGGTCCCAATCCAATATAAAAACAATGTTCTTTAAACTAACGTTTATGTTGGACCAAACTTTCGTGTTACAATTATTGTTTTTGCTTATAGTCACCGATTTCTTGATGTGTCCACAAATGTTAATGTATTTTCCTCACAATGCAAGTTATAATGTTCTACGGTTATTATACTACCAACATTGTGCAATTAGTATTGGACACAATTGTGTATAAAAATATATTATTATTTTAATTTTTTCGTATTCTATTCCAGCTAAGTGTTAGTTAAAACTGAATGATTGACGTTGATTATTCATATTGGTATTTGAACAGAAATGTAGTGTAATAATATTTTACACCAAATACTATTAGGTCCACAATAATATTAATTTATCAAGGGACTAAAAAGAACCGTATTTTCTTAGAACCCACATTTAATGTACAAGTATTTTTGATTTATATAATAGTGTGAAAAATTGTAGTTGGCGACGATTAGGATATAAGCCCGCACGTCCGGGCAAGTCGATATTTAATGACTGCTTTTGCGTTGGACTTAATATAAAAAACTCCGTGAGTAAAACTAGAATTACAACTGAGTATTTGGTTACGTAATTGTAACTTCTTCGATCCGGTTTCATATAGTGATATTAATCTTATTAAATATAAAGTATATTAGCTGATTTTGTTGTTGTCATTTTGTTTTGAACTCTAATACGATTTTGCTTCAAGGCTTCGAGTTGATTGATCGATTCGTTCATGTTCGTATCAGAGGGTGGCGATCTCTCTCTTCCTCCCTCTCTTCCTCTCTGTCTCTCTCTCCTTCGCTCTATCACACATAAATACGTCATATCAGTCACAAAATAGACTATCCAAAACGCGAATCCTGACTGGGAATTTAACCCAGGATCATAATTTCCACTAATATGTTCTAATTTTCATAAACCGAATGTTACAATAAAATATGGTAGTCTTTAGTGGTCTAGGCTGGCGCCCAACAGACGGAAGACCTGAGTTCAATGTTCGATCATTCTCAATCAGGATTGATTGTTAAATGTCTGTTTTGCACTCTAATGTGGCACCAAAGAGAGAGTTTCTCTACTAATTAGTAATTCAATCAAGCAAGCGTAGCGAGCGTCTCCATTATGTTTTTGTTTTGTCTCCTGTCTCGCTATAGCGGTCGAACGGACAGTCCGATCAAATTGAAATTTGGACCATCCACAAGCTTCAAACGCAATTCGTTTTCTGGCAATGTAAACTGAGAAGTTACAAAATTACACCACAGTTACTCAAAATAATTGTTTTGAACCAAAATGGCTATACACTTTGAGATCGTTATTTTATAGTAAATTTCCGTTCGGTCACGAATATAGTAATTTCAAGGCGCGTTCAGACAGAATGACTATGGACTAATACTAACAATAGAGTGATTAAGCCTTGGGAAAACAACGTACTCGGAAACATCCATCCCCAAATGTATTTCAACAATGCCAACAATCGAAAATCAACTTTCTTAATCACTCGTTCTTAAACACTAATCACTATAAAAGTTTGTTAACGCTTAGACATAAATCGTATACTTCAACCCTGTTAAACCTTAAATCGTTAGTCTTAAACACTAATCGTTAGTCTTAGTCATTTTGTGTGAACCCGCCTTCAACGCAATAGTAACCACGACAACAAAAAATCAAAGCTATTTGTAAATAAAAATCATCTTGTATTGCCATGGGCGTCGTCTTTTCGTGAGTTATTTTAAACGCCTGCACTGGTCAATACAATTCACATGGCCGGGAACCTTTCAAGTGAAGTTTTGACAGAATATTTGTGGACGTACTCGCTTATCAACGCGTCACACAGAGCGTTTCCCTAGTAATTGTTATTTACAACATTTTCAGTTAATGTCTCCGACGGGTAAATGAGTTATACGCTCGCACCAATTACTTCATTTTTTTCACAATGTTCATGTCAAACAGTCTAGTTGACTGATTGAATTATCTTAATAGTGCTGTCACCCACGGCTTGAGCCCGGTTTTTCATTATAACGTATCATTCGTACTTTTTATTACAAGTGAATTGATTTATGGATATTTGAATCGACGTCTGATTCTTCTTTGACATTAATCAAAACTAAACATAAATGAAAGTTTTTTTAAAATTGTTATCTAATGAATAAATATTAAGTCTGACATCGTGATCGACGTGGAATGAGTTCTTCTGTCGCTGTGTTGGAAGGAGTGGGGGGAGGTGTGGGGGGGGGGGGGACACGGGCACGTGGCGATGGACGCAGAATAAACGCTAGTCGGGATTTTTAATAACAAATTGTAGATGTATTGTTGATTTCAAACCAAACATGAAATAAAACTCTAATCGATTTCATTTTTTAAAAAGTAAAGAAAACAGGGAATGGAAAAGAAAAGGAAAATATAAAGTTCTTGTTTGTTTAACTCCAATAGTGCATCCCCGATTGTTGAACGCCATGGAAATTTGGTGCCATGAAGCCATGCAAAACACTGAATCAAGCGAGATCTACAGAAAAACAATGAAGTGGTGAATTAATTAAATGCTTAGCGGTATCTTTGGAACAATGTCGGAGCTATATATATGTACACAACTAAAAACAACAACTAGAATTAGCTCCCCGCTAAATTCTATACAAGTACAGTAGTAAAGGTTACGAGATTGAAGTTCATGCAGATGCACAGTGGGGATGGAGCTCAAATACTACTTAAGTTAAAACGGGATTGGATTTAGTAGTAACTAAATGTATTAGAAATAATATTCATATTCAAAAGTTATAATAGTGAAAGTTGATCCTATTGACTATACTGGCGTAGATAACAAAATATTCTAAAAAAAATCTCTTTGAATGGTTCACTGAAGTTCTGTATTTCTTTATTTAGGAACGTTCTCAGTTTTCTGGTTGTGATCGCGGATGAGTTTCAAGTCAGATATCTAATGTTATCTCAAGTCATTGTCAACACAATGTCGATACATCAGACCACTTCAAGACCACTCGAACGAATAACGCTCCTCGAAACGAGAAGTCCTATAGTTAAACATGCTTTGTCAACTGCGGAGCGGAACTGTGTACAGTCTGAACTAAGACAACATTATCTATGTATACAAATGGCAAAATACGACCACAAGCTTTCGAATATCCAATATCAATCTCTGCACCTTCATATTGGGGCAGGTTCAACAGTTAAGACGTTTTTTAACAACAGTTAATATTTTAAACATCAACATACACATTACACAACTAACAACGATACTCACCACAATTAACAAGAAAATTTCAGTCGATAGAAACCTTTTAATTGGAGTTGAATGCCACTATTCTAAATGTAAGCATAAATTATTTTAATGTCACAATTTAATCAATGTCTAACATATATATATATATAAAATATATGAGGTGAGGGAATTAAGATATTTAGGTTGGAATTCATAGTCGGCCCCTACACCTAGGGGCGCCCATTGTTACCAAGGTAACAGTTGTGTCCATGTTATTTCCCATAAACAAAACAAATCCATAGCAACAATGGGTGCCCCTAGGTGTAGGGGCCGACTATGAATTCCAACCTTAGAGTAGACAAAAAGAAGTTTAGGTAGTTTTATCCACATTCAGAGAATGGGCAATTAGTAAGAATTCTAAACAAATATGAAGAAACAGATGGGAAAAGTATGATATTTACTATGACATAGCGACAATTGTAATAACGATTGATTGATAAGGATGTCAGAGACAATAGGAGGGAGTCGTAAGAGTGAAAGATGATACTCTATGATAATATGACGGAAGAAACTGAAAGAAGGTTGTGCAAATAGTGGAAGAAAGAAAAGCAAACACATTTAGCCATAATTACTTTCAACTATGGAATTGTTAAAACTCTGCAAGTATTTGTCAAACACGTTTCAACTAAAAATGGCAGAAATAGAGTTTACATTATTATTTGTTACAAACTATTCTAATCTAAACTCCATGTTACTATTAATATCTTTATTTAAACGTAACACTTGTATTGGTCAGCCTTTTAAAAAGTGTAATGTATTTCACGAGAATAATTTTACAATGTTTAAAACTGTGCTATAACAAAGTTTATGAATGATTTAAGTACTTATAAGTTACAAGCATCTTATAACAGTTTATAGAAGCTTACCAATGACTGCCGCCTATTTGTAAGCGCCGCAGAGCTCTCACAGCGCCTCTAGGGGATACATAATATTACAGTGATGTGGTTCTGACACGCTATTCTACAGAGTTGTGTCACAGTCTACTCAGCTTAGAGTGTTAAATGTAGTGATCCCTCCTCTATAGACACACCGTGTTTAAAACTACCTCTACAAGTGTTTATGGCCAGTTAGGTGACTACGTTGTTCTATGTAACACAATAATAAGTATGGAGACTATTTTAGGGTGTCTATATTCCGTGCATGGCTTGGTCGTCAATCGATAAAGATCTTACCACAATTGTCGGTATCATGATCGAAATTGGAATCGGGATAACTATCGAACATATTCGCATGCTAAACCATTAGCCAGCAAGGAGGATGTGGATGAAGACATCAGACAGTGCAAGCTAACGATCCTAAGGCTGAACAACATAGGCAAAATGGTAAAGCTACAGTGGATACCTGCACACTGCAATATACATGGCAATGAGAAGGCCGACTACCTGGCCAAACGTGGGAGCAAGATGCCGCAACCAGCAATACCAATAACCTTCAGAGCCGTTAAATCCCATGTGAATGCAGCGATGTCCAGCAAAGTGAAGCAGCAGTGGGCGGAGAAAGGACAAAACAAGACGTGGAAACAATACACAACAACCACAAGACAAACCCCCCACAAATTCAGCAGAAGAATAGAAACCGCGCAATTCAGGCTTAGCACACAACATGACCTATTGGGGAAGCACCTGCACCGGATGGGAATAGTTGAGACTAGTATCTGCAAGCTATGTGGAGTGGAGGAACAGGACAGGAATCACCTCTTCAGATGTAGTAAACTTAAAACAGAACGTGACGCATTGCCTAACGGCATGAAGAGAGAAGAAAAGGAGGCCTGTCTCTACTGGTTGACCAGATCTTACATGATGGCCTGATTACGCCAAATGTGGGCATATGATAAAAAAAAAAAACATTACGACTTTATGATTTTATTGTGAACATGCAGCGCCATAAGAACAATGTAAGTCAACTCTTTCACGATTTACGGATTGAGATTGCGATCCCGATACCGAGAATTGTGGTTGTGGCTTTATTCCTTATAAACACAGACAAATACAAAATTATATTAACATATTCAGTGCAATTTATATACCAGCATCCTAATAGTTGAGGATTGGAAGATGAGCAGCGAATGACGTGGTCAATTACTCACGCTGAGCCAAGGAATGTGAATACAATGTAAGCGTTTTTCATAGTTGGTAGACGCCTACATATAAGACAAGGTCCGTCAATCCCCTAGTGGAGGTTAGACGAGCATCCGCTAGGGGATTTGTAGACCTCTATTGTGACCTAAGGAAATATACACGAGACTAGAGGAGTTGGTCTGCCAGTTGTACCAACAAACAGTCCCGGAAACTCTAATATGGAAACATTCTATAATATATGACTGCTAATGTGACATTTGTGACCTTCAACGGATATGCTACGACAACGCTGTTTCATTCGCTACATGTTGTAATGTAAAATTATTCTCTCGAGTTTTGGGCATTAAAATCATAATAAATCAATTATAATACTTCCTTCTAAGCTGAAAACTTTTTTGATAGTAATATTTGAAATGGTTCCTTAAATAAAACGATATTTTTTTTATCTAGTTTCCCAACAAAAAGTTCCATAAAATATAGTAATATTATACTTTCTGTAAAAGAAAACAAAAAGTGGTTTTTTCAGAATGTTTTTGATGCTGGATTTCAAATACTCTTCTCAAGTATAATTTGTCTAGTGAAAAAAGTACCTATTTCCATGGATTCAGTCATGTATATTATTTTAAGAGGATTGAAAGTAAGTTTCTTGCCTACGAGAGTATTGCCAAACGGGCATGAAGGAGTTTTTAAGAAGTTTAAATGAACCCCTTCTTACAACAACAATGCTAGAGTCAGATCGATACCGATATTAGAATTTGCAACAGATGATCAGCGGGTACGGTTTGTATAGGAACTGTAACGAATTGGAAGAAGTGGTGCAAAGAATTGTAAATTACGTGGACACTTCCCAAACCAATCAAACGGAATTCGTATAGCTCACTTTTACTTTTTTCTAGAGAAAAAATATTTATTTAAATTACTAGCAATGCAAAATTACTTTCAGTCTGAAACAAATTACCTGAGTTGTTAACTCTCAACATTTTAGCATTAAAAAAACATTATAGGCTGTGTGAGTATAATTAGAAAAAAGTTGAAAAACCTCTTCGGTTCGGGGAAAACTTACTTTTACCTGAGACAGAATGGTGAGTCACAAAATGTGAATTATATCTTCTATCTTTTCTCGATAAGCATCGTTGCCAAAATATGACAGGTAAAGCACAATATTCATTAACCTGCTATATATGTCTAATACCCGGTCGATTTTAGTACTTTATTTTTAAGAGCTGACATATATTACATAAAATAGTATTGCATATTGAATCACTAGTTTACATATTATTCACTCGCAAACGATGCTTAATAGTATTGGAATCCATCATACGAGATATTCCAGAATGTGAACCATCTGACTGATAGAAGTTTCTCACATTGTGGTAGAATAGAGTTTTAATTTTATAACGCATTGGATTGTAACTCTGGAATTAATTTTAATAAGCAACACCTAACAAATCACAATATTATTTACATACAATTTCATTTTATTACTTCATTAAAAACTGTCCAGGTTTGGCCTTCAAAATTTATTTATTTTTAATGTATTGTGATTAATAACAACACAAACTATTTCACAATCTTTTAGTTGAAAGTACCTCTAGAATCTCTCTTAAATGTTGCCTTTTGCGTTATTTTTGGTTACATAAGAGTAGTAACGAGTATAAGTAGACTTATTCAATAAATACTAGACTGTTAAAAAATATCTTATAGCAATAACAGAATTATTCCTGACATATTTCTGGAGGCAAACAAGCATCGTCTTACGAGAAACAACTTTTCTAATGTTCAAATTGCATCTATAAAAGTAAAATTTGTTTTTGGAATGGTGGTTGTTTCTATCTATTTTATTACTGTGTTTAATGTTCTCTTAGCTCGGTGGTACGAAATAATGCTTTTGAAATGCAATTTTCACACAACGAGAAACTTTACAACGACTGCTTTTCGCTGGGAAACTTTATCACATAATAGCACTAGTTTTAACATAACGAAGGGAATCGGATCCTCGACAAATAAAGATCTTAATGCATAAAACTGCTCTTGACTAATTTTCCATAGATAATCCTAAAACATTTGAAAGTCCCGATGTAGACAATTTTATGATATTAGACTTAACAGTAAAAATGTTTTACATGAACTTATTATATTGTACAATAAGTTATTTTGTACGTTGTATTACGGTTTAAAACATTTCTAGTATAAACATTGTTATATTGTAATAAAATATCACCATATACCAATATTAAAAACAATTTATCATGAACGTATAATGACTGCCATAGCAACTGTAATGTGAAGCACTGGAAACACGGCAACTCACGAACGATGTCTCGTGTTGTGTAGTCCACATCTATGTGGTGGGTGGCTCCGAGACTTTTGTGTCAGCACAAACAAGCTTAGAGAAGTCTTAATATGTCTTTCTAAGGTATTAGTTGGAAATGTAAAATAAGTGTAAAAAGTGACACTGAGATTCTTATTGGTATCATAATTATTTGTCGTAAGAATATATCGTCGTAAATATATCATGTCGTATATATGTCGTATAATATATGTCGTAAGAATATATATAAAATTGTATGTGTGGTAAATTGGGCTGCTTACAAGATGAGTGAACTTTTAGAAATGCGCTTCTTACGTCTATCTACAAAACATTTGTTCACACTACGGCCACTAACAGAAGTATAGGGTACTAACAGAAGTTAAGAACGTAACGTAAACGTAACGCAGTTAGCCTAACCTACGTAAAGCAGTAATTTCGTTTGGGGAACGTAGTTACGGCGCTAACAGACCAATTGTGAATCTAGTGTGAACATAGTATCATTCGTGAAGTATTCTGGTCTACATGTTAGTTAAACCGTGACACGGATTCTAGGTAAAAGCATCATATTATATTGAAACGGAATGTTAGTGAGTAAACGCTAATATCACTTAGCGTCCCAACCCAACCCTTCACCTGCTCCGGCAATCGATTAAGAATTTTCAATAAGAATGTTCAAGCATGCTTTCAAGACATCTCGCTCTTCAAGATTACGCCAAACTCCACTTAGGATGTGTTAACCTACGGCAAGGGTTCGTTAACTCCAACAAAAACTTTAATTCAGGTAATATCCTTTGCGAGGAGTTCCACGTGCATACCAAGAAGCGATTTAGGAATATAAACTTCAACATTTCAAAAGCTAGATTTTAAGACCTCGCTTTTTAAATGAGTTAGTCTTTACGAAGTGTTGGATTAAACTGTTGCAATTGTCACACTGACCCTAGCCCAAGTTTCGGGTAGACATTAATTATTTAATATTTCTAGCTCAGTTTATCGGCCGTACTTACCTTCGTTGTCTTGTCTCCGGTTTAACGAAGACTGTGGATGATCGAAGAAGGTATACCTCCTTTGAATTCCCAGCCTTCGTCCACAGCCCAAGCACGGCTGTGTTCACGTCACTTCACCAACAAGCTCTGATGATTTCTATTTGTTATTTTTAAAAACCTGAACCAATAATTCCCGGACACAGGCTGACCTGCCCCTGTCACCCCGAGGCTAGCAACACACTGATTTGTTTTCTTATTTTTACATAGCAACTCAAACCAACAATTCCATTTCGAACAAAACTGAATTCATTTATCCCAACACATAACCTTGCCTTCTCAACTTCCATTCAAGACTTCAATTATAAGCCTTCTTTATACGCATGACTTTTCCATCGATGTTACAATTACCCCCCTATTTCCCATATTCTTCCAATCCTTGATGAATATGGAAAATACCCTCAATGATAACGCTTGAATTCTTCTAAATCTCCATCCTTAAAACCTATTGACAATCAACCAAGACCTTCAACAATCCCCAACAATACCGTTACGTAATTCCACCTCTAAATCAACAATACCAATCTGTCATCTCCAACAATACAACATTTCTTTAACTTTAAAAAATCCACCATGTGCAGAAAAAATCTTTTTTTTTTTTTTTATAGCTATCCCACCACTCGTCAACATTATGACCCTACCATATGACATGACAACATTTGATAACAACACTATTTATGACAACTCTATAACCTGACAACACTACAAAACATTATTTATGACCACACTATAACATGACAACAACAACCTGACAACACTACAAAACATTATTTACCATCTGACATTACTCTGACATGACAACCCTATGTACCCCCCATGATTCTACATTGTTTTAAAATTTAAAATTTATGATGACAACCCTATGTACCCCCCATGATTTTTTTTATTTTTAGCCCAATTTAAAATTCCTTGCCTAAAAATAAAAAAAAAAACATTACTTCAACAAAACAACAAAAAACATTACTTCAACCACAAAAAACTCACATGTTGCCTATTGTCGATCAACCAACGAATTCTTTTCCAAACCATACCCTTACGAAAATTTCAAAAGTTCCACCTCTAAACTTACTCCAGTCTCTTCCTTTAACCCATTTTTTCTCATCACAAACCCATTCTTTTTCATTATTGTCCCAATTATCTTGCCCTACAGTCAAATTATTATTCTCCTCATCACCTACGTCATCCTCATCTATCCCCACATCTTCATCAATCACTCTGTCCTCTTGCTGCCCTACAACACCCACATCTCTCCTATCAGACACCACATCACCCTGCTCCTCAACCATCTTCACATCTTCCTTATCATCCACCCTGTCTACCAACCTCTCAACCATCTCCACCTCTATCCTTCCACCTTCTTCCTCTCCTACGCTTCTTAAATCCTCCTCTCCGTCTCCTAGACCTCCTGCATCTCCTACCTCCACCTGCTTTCCCAAAAATATCATCCTCATGTCTACGGTCATGTCTTCCCTCATCTTCTCCAAGTCTACCCGTTTAATCATATCCCTCTTTAATTCTGCCGAATCCTTCTTTAATTCCTCCAAAACCCTGGCTTGTTCTTCCTGCCCTTTCTTCAAAGCCCTGGCTTGTTCATCCTGCCCTTTCTTCAAGGCCCTAGCTTGTTCATCCTGTCCCTTCTTTATCTCTTTCATTAAGCTCTTAAACATACTCTTGATATCACTATCCTCAGTTGGACCCTCCATGATCACCTCCTCAGATTCGATTCCTCCGATCAACTCCTCAAATTCACTTCCTTCAATATTCTCCAATTCCATCTCCATGCTTATACCCTAGACCCCTAGACTTTCTACTGCCTTACGACCCTACACAACAACCCTATTCTAATCATACACTCGCTCACACGATCCTACACTTCAGACCACCTTGAATATAACTTCACTGATTCAACGAAAATTTGGTTATATTTTCCCTAAACAACTCTCACCTATGGACAAAGCTCCTAATCCTCTCGGTCGTGGTTAACTATCGAGTCCCAAACGTTGGGCGCCAAATTGTCACACTGACCCTAGCCCAAGTTTCGGGTAGACATTAATTATTTAATATTTCTAGCTCAGTTTATCGGCCGCACTTACCTTCGTTGTCTTGTCTCCGGTTTAACGAAGACTGTGGATGATCGAAGAAGGTATACCTCCTTTGAATTCCCAGCCTTCGTCCACAGCCCAAGCACGGCTGTGTTCACGTCACTTCACCAACAAGCTCTGATGATTTCTATTTGTTATTTTTAAAAACCTGAACCAATAATTCCCGGACACAGGCTGACCTGCCCCTGTCACCCCGAGGCTAGCAACACACTGATTTGTTTTCTTATTTTTACATAGCAACTCAAACCAACAATTCCATTTCGAACAAAACTGAATTCATTTATCCCAACACATAACCTTGCCTTCTCAACTTCCATTCAAAACTTCAATTATAAGCCTTCTTTATACGCATGACTTTTCCATCGATGTTACACAATTAAGGAGAAGAGCTAAGTTTTTTGTTCGTGTTACTGTATTTAAAAGCAAAACATTGATAAAATATGAGATGAGTTTAAAAGCAACCATTTTTATACGGAGTTTATTAAGCGAGCGAAGCGAGCGTTTCCACTTGACTCTTATGGCACTTCATTCTGTTTTTTTTTTTTGTTTTTTTTTTTTGTTTGTTTGATTTTTTTTTTTTTTTTTTTTATGTCCGTCGATAGCGGTCGAACAGAAAATCCAATCAACTTGAAATTTGGACCATCCACAAGCCTCGATGTGGATTGAAGGTGTATAGTTTTGAGGCAAAATCGTTCGAAAAGTTACAAAGTTACACCATAGTTACTGAGAAATATTTTTCTGAAACAAAATGGCGGCAAAATGTGAGAAAGCCGGATTTTTTACAGATTTTTCCGGTCACGAATATGTTAATGTAATGGCGATCTGATAAGTATTGGCAAAGTTACACGAAAGTTACTCGAAAATATTTTTCTAAAACGCAGTAACGGCAGAATGTGAGGTGGCTATCTTATAGTAAATTTTTGTCCGGTAACGAATATACTAATGAAAACGCGATCCGATACGTATTAGAGGCAGAAATTACATTTCTATTGCTGTCAATAAGTGTTAGTAACGGAGGCGGACCGTGTTGAAAACATGACCAAGAAAATTCTTAGCAACGCACATTGCACTGCATACAACAATGTCGGAAAGTATAATAGCCATGGAAATAAGAACAATTTTTGAAATGCGCATTCTTGAATTGTTGTTAATTGTTGTTCGTATTAGCATTGAAATCTTTTCGCCAGAAAGTTCGTAGATATTGACGCGCTCGCTTATCAACGCGTCAAACAGAGCGTTTTCTTAGTATTTTGATAATGGACCTTAAACGATGTTTTTTAAATAAATTAATACCTATAGTAACCCAAAAAAGCATATTAAAGCAAAAGTGTGCTTAGTAATGATCATCTAAACTTTCGATAAGATTTATGTATATCACTAATAAGCAATAACTACTTTTAAGTTTTAACCATCATTTTATAAATAGTTCTATACCGAATTAGTTACAGAAAACTTTAAATAATTTTGAATAAAATATTTCTCGGCCCGACAACGAATCAATTAGGATGATAACAGACTGACTAAAGACTTTCAAGATGGTGTCTTGTATCAGCTGGTATTTGTTTAGTAGGCCTTGTTTGATATTTATGATTTAACGTATTGTATCTCTATCGAAAAAATTCTTAAAAGCTAGGCCTGGATTATATAGTCGAGGACGACCATTAGGTCTAGGGGAAAAAACTTGTTTAGATTCGTCAACTGATTGTGAAATTGCACACAAATTTGTATATATCTACGGGCCAGATTTGTTAAGTATATAGGCCTAGTCCTAGCGTTAGCTTAGCAAACATTGAACAAATTCTTACATTCCTATATTATAACTATTTATGGCTTCTCAGATTCTGGACCTATGCAAGGTAAGTTAACTTGTTATCCTATCCAGCATATACTAGGGCAATTTTCCACAACCACCTACCCTGCCCGCAACCCAAACTATCAAGTTTGTTGAGTGGGACAAAAGCATGTTCTTTAGAAAATCGAGATGTCATTTCTCCTCACTTAACGTTTCGTGGATAAAAACAACTCGTAAAAACACAAATTACCATTATTTTAAAACAATCCATTACTTTGTTGTTTTGAGCAATGATAGTCGTAAATTCTGTTGTGACCAGTCACGAGAGAGAAGCGGTAGGGATCGTTCTCTGTGATTGGTCAGATTAGTGGTCGGTGCTCGTAGGGTGCTGTGTAGTCACAGACAACTAATTTGTGGTGTAGTGATACAAGCATAACCAGTCAGAGAGTAGCGCTAGGCATCGTTCTCTGTGATTGGTCAGATGAGTGGTCGGTACTCGTAGGGTGCTGTGTAGTGATACAAGCATAACCAGTCAGAGAGTAGCGCTAGGCATCGTTCTCTGTGATTGGTCAGATGAGTGGTCGGTACTCGTAGGGTGCTGTGTAGTGATACAAGCATAACCAGTCAGAGAGTAGCGCTAGGCATCGTTCTCTATGATTGGTCAGATCAGTGGTCGGTACTCGTAGGGTGCTGTGTAGTGATACAAGCATAACCAGTCAGAGAGTAGCGCTAGGCATCGTTCTCTATGATTGGTCAGATCAGTGGTCGGTACTCGTAGGGTGCTGTGTAGTGATACAAGCATAACCAGTCAGAGAGTAGCGCTAGGCATCGTTCTCTATGATTGGTCAAATGAGTGGTCGGTACTCGTAGGGTGCTGTGTAGTGATACAAGCATAACCAGTCAGAGAGTAGCGCTAGGCATCGTTCTCTGTGATTGGTCAGATCAGTGGTCGGTGCTCGTAGGGTGCTGTGTAGTGATACAAGCATAACCAGTCAGAGAGTAGCGCTAGGCATCGTTCTCTGTGATTGGTCAGATGAGTGGTCGGTACTCGTAGGGTGCCGTGTGGTGATACAAGCATAACCAGTCAGAGAGTAGCGCTAGGCATCGTTCTCTGTGATTGGTCAGATCAGTGGTCGGTACTCGTAGGGTGCTGTGTAGTGATACAAGCATAGCCAGTCAGAGAGTAGCGCTAGGCATCGTTCTCTGTGATTGGTCAGATCAGTGGTCGGTGCTCGTAGGGTGCTGTGTAGTGATACAAGCATAACCAGTCAGAGAGTAGCGCTAGGCATCGTTCTCTGTGATTGGTCAGATGAGTGGTCGGTACTCGTAGGGTGCTGTGTAGTGATACAAGCATAACCAGTCAGAGAGTAGCGCTAGGCATCGTTCTCTATGATTGGTCAGATCAGTGGTCGGTACTCGTAGGGTGCTGTGTAGTGATACAAGCATAACCAGTCAGAGAGTAGCGCTAGGCATCGTTCTCTATGATTGGTCAGATGAGTGGTCGGTACTCGTAGGGTGCTGTGTAGTGATACAAGCATAACCAGTCAGAGAGTAGCGCTAGGCATCGTTCTCTGTGATTGGTCAGATCAGTGGTCGGTGCTCGTAGGGTGCTGTGTAGTGATACAAGCATAACCAGTCAGAGAGTAGCGCTAGGCATCGTTCTCTGTGATTGGTCAGATCAGTGGTCGGTACTCGTAGGGTGCTGTGTAGTGATACAAGCATAACCAGTCAGAGAGTAGCGCTAGGCATCGTTCTCTATGATTGGTCAAATGAGTGGTCGGTACTCGTAGAGTGCCGTGTGGTGATACAAGCATAGCCAGTCAGAGAGTAGCGCTAGGCATCGTTCTCTGTGATTGGTCAAATCAGTGGTCGGTGCTCGTATGGAGCAGTGTGGTGAAACAAGCACTAACCGACACAGATCGCGGTTATTATTTGTACAGTCACATCCGAAGATGCTTCGACTCATGACACATTCATTTGACTCACCGTAGGGGCTCCCAAGGGAGAAAACTTCTTTATCGACTCTGATGTAAGTAATGTGGGAGTATCGTAAACGGTAACTATGTCTAAGATGATTGATTACCGTCATAAGTCGATACGTTCGCGTAATGCATTCACACTATTAAGTTTCCTACTAGGCTATACATGTATTCATAACGTAACATTTGAGTTATTTCCTCAAAACCTTTTTCTTCCATTATTTTCTTAACGCCAAGAAGAATCTAGCGCTCCGCCTTGAATACCAACTACTCTCTGAATGATCTGCTTTCAGTGCTGGTTAAAAACCACTCGATCAAAATAGAGATTTTAGTTAAGAGCGAAGGATACCTTTACGTCAAAAACCGCAGAAAATGTTCGTTTTTTAATTATATCTCAAGATTGAAACACAACATCAAAAATCTGAGACACCATAGCGCTGGGGTTTGGTAAGCCCTACACACTGAATGATAAATGTATTTAACGTTATCATCAGTATGACTGTGATAACGATTTCCTTAGTAATTTGAGGAAATCGTTATCACAGTCATACTGATGATAACGTTAAATACATTTATCATTCAGTGTGTAGGACTTACCAAACCCCAGCGCTATGGTGTCTCAGATTTTTGATGTTGTGTTTCAATCTTGAGATATAATTAAAAAACGAAAATTGTCTGCGGTTTTTGACGTAGAGGTATCCTTCGCTCTTAAGGCATACGTTCACAATATGCGCACATAAAGGTGTATCTGTATCAATCATCCGTATTACAATAGTATTCATAAACCTTCATGCTAGAAGATAATAAAGGTCATACGTGTGGTTAACGACCAGTGAATCACATGACGTTATTGTAGGCGCATTAAAGGTCGATTATAACATTGTGAGTCATATAAATGTTTTTTTTTTAAATATTGTTAGTGATATTCATTTTAAGCAGGTTAACATAGAAAGAAAAACTTTTGAAAGACTAGCGATAATACTTCAATTTTGTAAGCATTAATCCCATGTAATTTCCCTCCGTTTGATGTAATTTGTGATAAGAGCCCATATCAGTTTCCATTCAACAGTGTGAAACTTTTCTTGTTATCCATGCTAATGTATGACCCCACTCAATGTTCTAGTCTTCATTTGACAGCCTACATATCGACACGTCATCTCACGCGGGTTGATATAAAGTACTCAGATTTGCAGCAACGTGTGTCGATCCTTAGACCGTAATGGTACGTTTACAGCTACGCGTTGCGAGCGAAGCGAGGGCGCGAGCTCCAATCAGCGGCCGAGTTTCACGCAAAGAAGTTAATAGTTTCACGCAAACTCGGCCACTGATTGGAGCTCGCGCCTTCGCTTCGCTCGCAACGCGTAGCTGTAAATCGACTATAATTATTACGGAAGACCTTCGGGAAGTGTGTTTAGCGGTGCCGCGACGGAACGGAAACGTGACACATCACGGATATTTGCATTTAAGTTATTTGGTGCCCTCGGAGCAAATGTATCTGGGATTTTTTAAGGTATTTCATGAATGATTTATTAGTTTCTGTTTTATGCAAATTAACTTTAGAGTTTTATTCACAGGCACGACACTGTTGTGTCATATAAACTAAAACGAGTGAACAGCAGCAATAGCAAACATTTACTTAACACTTGGATCATAAAAAAAAATTAATGGTTTTCATCATATATTTATTGGAACTGGATATTACCAAAAGCTACAATTTGATAAATATATATTTCAATCGTTGCCATTGGTGGCGGTGCCGGGTCAAATAAGTCTAATGATTAATACTTCAAATAGTTGGGGGATGTGGAAAACTGGAAATGATGTGTTTATAGTTTTTAACTGTGAACATGATTTTTGAATTATCGTCATAAGACATGCAAGATCGACAAACGATAGCGATGATTTGAAAATTCACAATTCCCTTTAATTTACGAATTAACTGGATTGTATGGTATTATAGATCAATTATTAAACTGAGATAATTTTTTGAAGTACGGTTTTGATTTACATGTACTAAAAATAATATTTTGATTTTATTTCACGACTCTAAAGGCATTAATTTAGTATATTTGACAAACATTATTTGACGAACTAATGTAGGAGCCTGTCAGACATACTGTTCATACTGTTCTCTCTTTCTCCTTCACGTCACGTCTTGGCTTTCAGATTTGTCCAACTAAATCACTGATAAGAGACTGAGAGGACGCCTTATCTAAGTTGTCTTAGTTAAGAAGGAGAGATACCTGTGGTATAAAAGACGTGCAAAATTAGCGTTTTTGGCAATATTTCAAGGAACGCCACACAGCATTTGAAGCCTTTACTATTAATTGTTTTCCTTGTTTATATGTATAGATGAAATAGAACTACTGAATGAGCCCAGTTGCCTTACCCAAGTCACTGTTGAGAGCCCGCCCATTTTAGCTGGTTTCCTAGACGCAAAGTAACTGTTACATTCTATCTCACTCTAATTACACAAGCGTAAAGGGCTTTACTCTCTTCCCCCACAATGAGTTCTCGAACCTCAGACGGTTTTAATCTGTTAATGCGAAGATATCCATTATGGGATTATGGGAGTTGGGTCAAGAGTGTTTTCGTGTCCTGAAAACAGGGTTCCTGTTATCCGCTGGGAACTTCACAGCAACGGTCGGACCTTAAGTTATAAATTGCATTATAAGCTTATCAGTTTGTCGACGGTAAATGATCAATTCAAAACAGAACTTTGTGTAACTGTTAGTGGTGACGTTTCGAGATATGGGCGAGCATCGATCTAAAGGCTTCCACTCCCCCCCCCCCCCCCCTCCCTCTTCCACAAACCTCCTTGGCTGAAATAGGATACACATGTATTCCGTCAATAATGTGTATATTGTTAAAGAATTAACACTTACTATATTATACTTTCTTTCAAACGATTACTTCTGTATATGAATACGTGGCTTATTAGGGCCTTTTAATTACCCTAGTTTATAAAAGACAACATTGTACTTCCCAACAAACTACCCTGCTGGAATTTAGTGAATTATTAGATAGCTACTCGTAGCAATTTGGCAGATTGTTCAAGGAATTCTCATAACAGTTTTGGTTAAGGTGTGTGTACGTGTGTGGACATGATAGCATCTTTTTAGTCAACTTTTCCATGACGTCCAAAACCGTAGAGTTAAGCCTTGCCGCTAGGCGCGCCTCGGTGCTCGAGATATTCTGCGGAATCCCCGATTTCTGTCGGCAAATAGCTGTAAATTGATTTACAACTGACACAAAGTAAAACGAAATATGTCTTGGAAAACAGAAACATTCATGAGAAAGAGCACAAAATTCTCTCTTCCAAAACA
Source organism: Isoperla grammatica (assembly GCA_945910005.1). NCBI lineage: Eukaryota > Metazoa > Arthropoda > Insecta > Plecoptera > Perlodidae > Isoperla > Isoperla grammatica. The sequence goes on from OX246739.1 coordinate 42,599,759, forward strand.
AACTTTGTTTTACTGTGTCAGTTGTAAAGCGTTTTACAGCTATTTAACCGACAAAAATCGGGGTTTTCGCAGGTTAGCTCGACATACAGTCCTAATCCATGGAGTGAGGAGCATTATAAAGGTACATTTTTTTAATTACACCTATGTATTAACAGAGACGCTTTATAATCATGTGTATACTTTCTAGAACGGTTTTGCGCTACGCAACTTCACGCTACAGTGTCTGTAAAAGCGCACGAAGATTGTAAAAGCTTCGTTTCTACAATCTTGTGTGGTTCAATAGAGTAACCATTAGTCCTAGTAGTGTCTTTGCATACAGAAATCTCCCAAACTGCCCCGGTGTATCGAGTATGATGAGCAGTGCAGAATAGCTTTTATTCTTCTTGCTCTTGAAGGGCGCGTAATTTTAATTGAGACTTCTTTCTGTAAAAACTTCTCCCCTCACTCTACCCCGCTTTCCCCTTTAATTGTAAATCAAAACTTGGACGGAATACGGTGAAGTGGGCCTACATCACTTTTGATATCGTTCTTCTTTTGTCACTTAGCTCGGGACTGCGCTGTTGTAGAAACTTAACATTAAATATCTACCTTCCGGCCAACAGTCTTAAACCAACGTTCATTAAACTTGCTCAAATTAAAAAAATGGTCTTCAACTTTTCTCATAATATTTGAATATATCCGTTTTCTAGTCTCGAGAAAGCAAACGATGCTTTATTAAAGTTATATATTTACTTTCACAGCAGATATACGAGATTTGATTGCTTTTATAAATCTCTGGACTCTTACTCGAGGAGAGTATATCCAACAGTATTATTACTTTTAAAACACCAGGGAAAACCTATAATTTGACTACGTCAACGTCCTAATAACAGCTACAGATACGTATTCGTTAACGCATTGGATTCGGCCGTCTTCATTCCGCGCAAAAATCATAGAGTCACCGAATGGCGGACCTGGGTCTCCTTTTGCCACCACTGCCTCTGAGCGTTGGTATTAATTAACTGCCCCTGCGGCCCCAAACATCCCTTAATTAGGGGCGCTCTATGATGTCGAGCGCGGCCCTGGAAGTAAGTGCGCCCGTGGGGAACAATCTTTACAACTCACATAATGTATAATTAGAGTTGTACGAATGACCACGGTACAACTCGTACGTATCGTTGCTTGTTTATGAAGCGAATCTCAGTGTATAGAAGTGTTCGGTGTGTTAGAAGACGACCCATATTGTTCACAATTTGCCTTCCAATGAAGAAATAGTATTGTTGTTGTTTGACGTTGTCAAAAATAAAACGAATAATAAAATAAAATTCACATAATTGTTTGCGAATTTTAAAAGACAATAAGAGAGTGCTCCGTTTTTAAAAGGATTGTAGGCCCAATTGACCAAAATGTAAAAATTCAAATGGAACGATTGAGAAAAAGTTGATATAAATTTTGCTTACACTTGAAAAGAGAGAATTGTATTTTATTTTGTTTACTTTTCCCGAAAAATGATGGTACTTGAACTGAAATATAACCAGGCATAGTTCAAACTGGCACTGTAATCATGACCAATATCGAGGGATACATTGGTAGTATAGTTAACCAGTCGAGCCTAATAGTACCAAATTAATTTTCTACTTTTCTGTTTCCTACAGTCTGATTTAAACAGATATTTTAGGGCTTTCGGCTGCTTACCTTCAAATTCGTAGGCCAGCGGGCGTGACTGCTGTGGCTCCTTCACATCTACTAAGTGGAAGACTGTCTTCACGAATGTGTGAAAGAACGCCATGAATCGGTTGATATTCCGGGTGGTAAATGAGGACCTGAGGGTTGGTAAGAGGGTATAGTTACGTTGAGACTAGTGTATCGCATCGTTTGTTCCCCAGGTAAATAGTTTTATATACTTTGATCATATAATGCAAATTGTTATTCGGTGTCGTATTGGCAACCATGTAAGGAAAGACAGAGCCTGTAACAAAGTATAATCTTCAAAACAACCTTACAAATTACACCGTTGTCATTTTAATGATTCAGTTTATGTCAAACCGAATTAAAAATATAATTATATTTAAGAAGCAAATTGAATTTAGAATTTAGGTTGATCAAAGATGAGGTCAAAAATCGAGATCAAAGATTTGTTGTCATTTGGTCCAGGAATGAATTTTTGTCTAAGAGTAGCCCTCTCACTCTCTCTATCTGTCTCTCTCTCTCTCTCTCTCTGTGTCTCCATCTCTCGCTCTGTAATTTGACGAGAAAACAGTGTAGCCTTCAAACACCAGTTACCATGTTATTATTTTTATTTGTATTATTATTTAAAACCATTTTATTCTTATCTCGTGCTCGTCTATAAAAACATAACACAAATTCATTGTCCACAATAAATAAACATATTAACCAAATAAAACACAATAATGTAAGATAAGAATTCCGCATAAGAGCTATCTTTTGTGCACGAGCAGTCCTAGATATATACATAAAGTAAAGCGAAAACAAGGCGAGTGCTACAGATTAATATTATAAAAACAAAAAAAAAAACAATTTAAGTGAAATCCTTTGCTCCTGAATCTTAATTAACTAAATGTACGTGTGTGTGGACAAATGTGACGTCATAATTAGTGGAAAAGCAGTACTGGGAAGATATTGCACGATATTAAAGCCAACGTTGATTTACGTGAATTCAATTTTAAAGGTCAAAGTAATTTCAATCCAAGTACATTACGTTAATTAAAACATAATTCAAAGTCAAGAATGTTTACCTGTGGAACCACACGCATCTATATACACTCAAATATCAACCAAATTATATTAATTACATATTTGCTTAGTTCTCATAATATTTAGGGAAGAATAAAATGGAGGGAGTACGTTGGTGCCTGTTTAGTTATAAGTTACAATGGTACTTAAACGTACACGCACAAGTACGATTTCTTTAATAGTGTATCAAAATGAAAAAGATGTGTGCAGCCCAAATAACGAAATTCAACTTGAGGGACCAAACAGGATAAGGTTTGACTTCTATGTTTTCTGAATTAACCTATTTTATGACCCCCCCCCCCCTCCCCCCTCCTAAATATCCTACTGATTGTGCTATTGAATAGGTGTTAAAATACCACCGAACAAACCGAGTAGCAGTAACATTCAAAGTAAAATGTTGGTATATGGATGATTTAGAAATATTCTGAACAAATGGCTTAATGGTATTTATTGTAAATGAATGGTTTTAAGAGGTAATATAGTGACTACGTAATTAGTAAAACATACATGAACATGGGCCAATTTTTAAACGTTGCAATCGATATTAAAATAGACCGATGCAAAACGATTTAATAATTGTTTTATTTGCAATCTACATTAATTAGAACTGTAAATATTTTTAGTAACTAAAATAAGATTCTCTTAAATATCGCGCCGCAAATACAGTCAATAGTCTATATAAAAAAAAAAGATGCCGGATTTTAACGACATGTTTTATGATATCGGCGCTTAGAACTGCCCAGAAGGGGTTCCATAACAACCTAGTTAATCACGACACCATAGATAGAGTATCATGTACTGAGTTGAAATACGAGCACCACGTCCTTTATATTCTAGGCAAGTTTTCGATAAAACGATCTGACAAAAACGGAATGCAGGTCTAATGTTATATAACGGAATCGTTTTGGTGTATTAATATTAAAGTTTAAATATTACTGAAGTGTAAAATTTTACAAGATGGTACCATCAGTAATAATTCGAGTATTTTTACTTGAAGTTAGTTTTAAATTCTTATTATATTTTCAATGAATCACATTTTCTTACATTTATCTCGTTTACCAACGTCGTTAATAACCGCTTACATTTCCGTTATTTCAGTATTACATGTCCATTTAAATTGTCATTAATTAGTTATTTATTTTAAATCATTATTTATTTTATAGATTCATTTATTGTATAATATCAAGTGTTAATTTATTTAAATACCGGTTGCCAGTTACTGTTTTCCCAGCCGCTGCTGTGATGCTGGAGCTGTGTTCTTCTCCTGTATATGTTGTGAATGAAAGGAAACAAATCATACAATATAGAATAGGACTAGGACTAGGACAAGGAATACCACGTCGTCGTCCGCTTGGCTATAGAATGACGTAGCCGCCATTCTCGTCACGTCTCCATTGTTCAGACACGCGGCTGTAAAACGGGATGACTATTGGAGCTATGATTCAAAACCAATTCCTTCCTATCTTACACGTCTGATTGCATTTGTGCCATAGCCCAGTCGCCCTCGTACTTAGCATTTCAAACTTTTATAAAATCATGAATTAAATGTTAAAAAGAAGAAAAATAAATTGAGGGTTTTGGAATAACTTATAGAGAAGAAAAATAGAATAGCGATGTGAAACTGAAGCCAGAATCTAAGGCTGACCGTATATGTGTGAAATAAACATTGTAAAATTTTGCTGGAATGGTAGCTTTTCAGATCAGCAGTCCCAGGATAGCTAACGTGTAGCATGTCGTGTGATGATTAGTCCTTTAATAAAACCAGTGTTGAACTGTTGACTGTCATGTGCTGCACATCTAACAGTTCCAACTCACAACCTATTAAAACCACATACGAAGCTTAGCAACTTGTTATTACATACATTAAAAGCGGGATCAACGAATGTAGGGCTATATTTTCTTCAAATTAAGTTGCAATCAAATTTCTTCATTTTTGCACCGACAGTAATTATACTTCTGTTATTATATATAGTTTTATTTTAAAATATGATTTGTATAATTTCTGACCTTTTGAAAATAAGTTTTTTTTCATAGTTTCGAACTTCAGAATTAATTCTGCTCACTCTACTTTAAACTAAACAGCGCCAAAATAAATACGCGTTATGGTTTATAAATATATTTTAATGTTTGTTCGTTGCATAGCTCGCCTTCTCTTGTATATCCGATAGAACGAGCCGACGTCGCATAATCTTGATTCGTACTATTTTGTTGTTCAAGTATTTGCAGTCGACTCATCACTAGCTTATGGGAGTTGATCACATGTCCATAGCACTCAAAACGTGAACGTCCTAGACTCCTAGAGGAATATCGATTTTTAAATTTTGTTTTATGAATAACGGTATTTTATAAAGTAGAGCAATCGGGGTGATTAGGATCACCGATCATTTTTATCGTTTTATCGGTGCAGCTTGTGGGGAATATTATGTAATTAAAGCACAGGTTCTGATGTTAATTTCAAAGTAAAATAAAAACGAGTGCCAGTTTTCAAACTGAAGTACGTAATTTCCCCCGCTGATAGTAAATCAAAGTTGTGTGAATGATGAGTAGACTGTAGACATGTACACTCGAATCAAGTAAAAAATTAAATTTCAACATTTGATTCGATTCCTTTATGACGTATCACAACATTTGTCGCTTTGAAGTAAATATCAGCTTTTATGTTCGTTTGAGATATACGCTTTGTGTGCTTAAAGGCCAATAATTGAGTTATTCGAAGCATGGTTCACTACTACACTGAATAATGTGAGGGCTCGACGCACCAAGTAATGTGCTGTCGTCATAGCTCTGACATTCAGCGACGGCCGCTCCACGCGGTGTATTTCAACGCAATTCTCCTTTTGATTTCCCTATACCTGCTTGTTGTCCTATTGATGCGTGGAGTGTACTAGCCGTGCCTGCAACGCCTGCCAACCTAATCGTTGATAATATCAATACAAAACGCGGATGCCACTAGATTTAGATTCGTATTCAACGCATACATCACTTCACTTTTAGATTATCTATCTACAAAACCTTGCTATCAGTATATATGTATAACATTTATAGTTGTCGAAGTGGCATTGGTGGGAACTCAGTTGCCTGATCATGGATTTATAATGTTACCTAACGGTAACTCCATGGTCTGATAACGCTAAGTTTGACTTCAACTAAAGCCCGATTCACAATTGAAATAAGAGTTATAAAGTGAAATAGCAATAAGGTTCAAGCGAATTGAAACATGCAATAACAATGCTGTGGTTCACAACTGTCACAGTGGATTGAAATGGTCATAAGAATTGAATCAATTCCATTTCTTATTTCAACTTCCCACGATGCACCGTGACGAACCAATCAGAACGCAGAAGAGCCATATGAGATGGTCAACTACGGAAATCAAAACAAAAACAGTGGTACCGGATATTTTGCTGCTGTTGTAGTCAATTATAGTAAGTACACAATTGAGGCACCGCTTTGACTACTGAAATAAGCAAATAATCGTCGGTTGTCAACCAGTTGCTTGTTATTTCACTATTTTACTGTTTCTTATTTATTTTTTTTTATTTTTTATTTATTTTTTATTTTATTCTTTTCAAAAAAATAATACAGGTAGAAATAATACAAAATTCAGTAACACTATATAAATGAAAAGAAGCCCACATAGGGTCACACCTCGTGTGTGGGCTGAATAATAAATAATGTAAGTTAATAATAATCCAAAAATGACAAAAGTAAGTGTGATACATGAAAAGCAGAACGTATATATAATAACTATGGTAGTAATACTAATTCTAAATACAAACAATAATAATAGTGATAATAACAATAAATTAATAATGCAGCATGAAAAGAAGGAATTAATCAATTGAATGTGATGTGAGTTGTTTATACATTTTATCTAATAATAATAATAATAATAATAATAATAATAATAATAATAATAATAATAAAAATGATGATAGTAGCATGAAAAATAGGAATTAATTAAATGAATGTGATGTGAGTTGTTTATACATTTTGTTATTAAATTACCAATTTTTTAAAGAACGATGACACAGCTTGGGTTAGGTTATGTATAATATTTCTCTTAACCACCGGACACCGCATATTCTAAGCCAATTTTTTATTTCAAACTTGAATCTTGAAAGAGATCTCAATAATTTTATGTTTAATGGAAGTTTGTTATATATTTTAGGAGCTATATAGTCAACATGTTGCTGCCCTCTGGTTTTATATCTTTTAGGTACAAATAAAGAGTATGTATCTAAATGCCTCATATTTGATCTCGGGATTTCACGTGCTTTAAATTTATCTGGATGTTTGAAGGTATACACCAGCATAATATATATGTACATTTGGGTTAGGTCAAGGACATTCAATGTGGAGAATACTAGTGACGTAGAATACAATTTTGGTTTTTTCAAAATTATTTTTAAAATGTTCCGTTGCATCACCCTCAACGGTTCCAACACACTTCTACTAGCCCCACCCCACCCCAGGATGCCATATTGCATCACTGATTGAGCAATTGCATAATAAATAATAACTAGCAATTGCGTACTAACAATATTTCGTAGTCTATAAAAGATATAAATAATGTTACGCAATTTTTTAACAGTGTTTTTGACTTGTAATTGCCATTTTAAATTTTGATCAACAGTGATCCCCAAATATTGGGCGTGGGTTGCACGAGAAATGATGTCACAATTACAGCATTGTACGTCCACAGAACACTTAGAAGTGTGTAGCATTAATAAGAAATTATCGTAAGGTTCTGTTTTTTTATTAACAGTGAAAGGGACATAAACTGTTTTAGAAACATTAATTGTAAGCAAATTGTCGTTTAACCATTGATATATTATCTTCATAGCCATATTAGCTAGCTTGTAGACTCTAGACCAACTAGTATCAATAAACACTACAGCAGTGTCATCCGCGTATGCTATTATACTTGCCCTTATATTTAATTTAAATATATCGTTTATATATATAATAAATAACACTGGTCCTAACACGGTGCCTTGTGGCACTCCATAATCAATTTCTTTACTGTCACTAATGGCACTGCCTATCTTAACAACGAGATTTCGGTAACTTAAATAACTCTTGAAAAAATCCAACGCCACACCACGCACACCTATATTTACCAATTTATTTAACAGAGTAGGATGATGTACCGTATCAAAAGCTTTCGCTAAATCTAAGAATACTCCTAAAACTTTTTTATTTGAATCTATAGAAGTGTATATTTGGCTTGTTAGTTCGTGTATGGCATCGTCTGTACCCCGTCTTGGCCTGAATCCAAACTGCTTATCAGATAACAATTTATTGTTTTCTATAAAGTTAAGCAATCTAGTTTTAATACACTTTTCTAAGATTTTTGATAAGTGGGGTAAGACAGAGATTGGCCTATAGTTTTCCAAGAGACATTTTTCTTTACCTTTGTGAACCGGAGTAACTATTGATGTCTTAAAACAATTTGGAAAACAGCCTGACGTAATGCATAAATTGAAAATATAAGTTAGAGGGTGCGCAATTGAAAATTTTGACATTTTAATTACCTTTGCATCTATGCCGTCAATTCCGTTTGCAGAGTTATCCTTAAGTTCCATAACATATTCCAAAACCTCCTTGTAAGTGATGGGAGTAAAAAAAATAGATTTTGACACTGGTTGGCTGTCTACCCTATTACTTCGATTGTTAGCTTGGTTACCGGTAATTTTGTTGGCAAGTGTTCTACCTACTTTTGAGAAATAATTTGCAAAATGATTGGCCACTAATTTAGGGTGAGTCGAGGTGTTACATGTGTTGCCATTTACAGTGACGCTATGTATAGCCTCTGCGCGTTTATTTCTGAAACCTACTATATCGTTCATAGTATCCCATATTTTTTTAGTATTTCCACTTGAATCACTTATAAGTTTTGCATAATATTCGTTTTTTGTTTTATCGATAAGATTACTTAGAAAATTTCTATACATTCTATATTTCTGTTTTAATGAACATAGTTCCGGTATAACAGCAGATTCTGGTTGTTTATTCAACTTCCCTTCCAGTCTTTTTATTTGCGAGTGTAACTGATCTCGCCTTCTTATTGAGACAATGAGCCCTTTGGTTATCCATGGTTTTAACTTTTTATATTTGGCATTATTTCTACAACTAAATGTCTCTGTGCAATTCTCTACGTGTTTTTTAAGTGTTTTAAGAAAAGACTCCATGGCTGAGTTACAATTCGTTTCATTTAGAACACTCTCCCACATCTCAGATTCCATCACTTGTGAGAATTTAGCCGCGTTAAGAGCACTTTTAGTATAAGAAAAGTTAAGTTGGGTTGCAACATTTTTGTTTCTATTGCTTGAAGACACACATAAAACGATGGGATAGTGGTCTGTTAAGGCTGTTTTAAGAATCCCCGGGACAATTTCCTCAAAATTATCAGAGTTTATAAAAATATGGTCTATACATGATCTTGAATTTCCTGAAACACGGGTCGCTAAATTTATACAAGGTATATAGCCACGCAACAGCAACATGTTAACATAATCATCTTGTATTACTTTCTTATCACTTATTAAATCAATATTAGTATCGCCCATAATAATCTTATGTGAAGCTGGCGGTATATGTTCTAGTGCGGATTCAAGTTCATCAATAAATTTGTTTACTTTAGTAGATGGTGATCTGTAAGTTGCTAAGATGAAGTATCTTTCAAGATTCAATGTGAAATCAATGTAGGCAGAATTAGAAGATGTGATCAAAGTATCGTTAGTACACTTTGCGTCTTTAATTGTATTATAATTAATCATGATTGCAATACCATCTGCCATTGAATTCTTGCTATTAAATAAAAAAAGAGAATAGCCAGGTAAATCAAAGTGTTCGTCATGTGTCAAATGTGTTTCAGTCAGTACAATTACATCAAATTTAAATTGAAGTTGATTTAGTATAACCACAAGCTGGTCAAAGTTCTTCCTTATACCCCTAATATTGACATGTATTGTCTTGAACCCAGTTTTATTACCATACACACACTGTAGGTCATGCACGTCATCTAACTCAAGAGTATTAAATATATCATTTGACAGTGACGTGTCCGACAAATCCATGTTAAATTGATAACGTTTCGCAGACAGTGAAACAATAACACAGGGATTACGAACACAATATTTATATACAAAATAACCACACTCAACAAGTAAATATTTGTGTATCCACTAACGTCTATGAGGGAATATCACTGGGCTTCGTGACTCGTATCACTGGCGAGTTCTCATCCTTACGTAAGAAGACCCGCCCTCCCTTAGACCACACAAACCGATATCCAATTTGGCGCTTAGCATTCCTTGCCAACCAAAACAAATTCTTATTAGCAAAAGTCAAATGTTCATTGATGTAAACGCTATTATTTGAGTTGAAGCCAAGTTCCTTTGCAAGCAAATTTTTCTTGTTCTTCATCCCGCGAAGAATATCGTCCTTCGTTTGACGACTGTAGAACTTCGCCACAATGGCGGGTGGCTTGGGGGATTGTGTTTCTCGTTTTTTCAGTCGATGGCAGTATTCAATGTAATCGGGACTGAATTTGATACCTAGTGTTTCCGTAATTTTACCAACAATACTGTATGTATTTTCATCTTTTAGTTCCGGAACCCCTTCAAACACTAGGTTATAATTTAACGAATACTGTTCCAAATCATTTACTTTCTTACTAAGGTCTTCATTTTGAGTTTTGAGTTCTCGATTTTCTTCCTTACACTTAGTTAGCTCGGCATATAACGTGTCTAATTTACTGGTTTGTAGTTTGTTCTCTTTAAGAATGTCAGCATGGGTCGCTGTTTGCTGGGTAATTGCTCGAAGAATGTCTTGTAGACAATCTGCCATTACCCGAACGGCCCCACCCAAGGCCTCGTAACCGGCACTAAGGTTTGTTGGTACACCCTCTCCAACATCCCCAAGCTTAGCCAAGCTTTGCGAGATTGTGTCGAAGTCAAAGTTAAAGTCTTTCTCTATAGTTGGAGAGTCTTTAGGTGTAACATCCACCTTCTGCTTATTACTCCTTACCTTAGGAGGCGCCATGTTTCCCCAGCTGTAGCCTGACGGATGTATGGATGACGTATTAGGCCTATTGACGTGACTGGCCTGCACTGCACTGCGGCGCAAGGTCTTGATAACAAATATTGCCGTAATACACACTGTCTTCAAATAATTTTATAAATACGTATTGCTCACACGCATGCGTATACTAATACACTTCAATTATACATCAATCCATATAACTAACCCGAACTCAATTAATAAAATCGCCAAATAATACGGAGCGCACTAGACTCACTCGCACAGTACTTCCGCCATCTTGGATTGATCTTTGCAAGTCTTATTTCAATTGTGAATCAGGCTTAAGAGCTGGTTTGAAACAAAGTTTCCAAAACAACTGAAGTCTTGTTGTAGTGACATCAATCGCTTAGATTTTATTACACGTGTCCCGCGATGTCCCTTACAGGTGCTTCGTCATAGGCGAAGAACTCATGGCCAATCAGCGATTGGTATTTCCTCGAGTTGCTCGCTGGTTGGCTACAGATCATTCGTCTTAGACGGAAGCATTAAGGATACTTCGGGACGCCTACATAATTATAAAAAAAAACTCTAGTTAACTGGAAAATATGTAATAAAAACACTGTAGGACTTGCACAGTTAAAAGTTCCGTGACGTGATGTTGAACAACATCGAACAAATTTTAACTGTGTAAGTCCTACAGTGCTTTTATTGCCTATATAATATTATACTGTGATGAGGCCGCGTGTTGGCTACGCCAATTAGTCACCGGCTTCTGTAGTGACGAAAATAGAGCGGCCGTCAACAGCCAAAGCGGTTGCTAGGATGACGAGGATATTGAGACTTTTGGAGAATAAAAAGTAATTAATTCAATAAGAGTGAACAACATTAATTTCCGGTACAGCAAATGGTGGAGGTGCCGGGTAGAAAAGCGGGTATGTAGATTGTAGGTCTTCTACTTTTCAGAATTTTCTGTCGTGGTTGTAAGTTGAGGCTTTCGGAGAATAAAAGGTTATTTATAAGTACAAGTGTTAAATAACGTCCACCAGGCCATTACATCTTGACTGATGCGGCGTCATAGACATGTGAGATCTGGCCAATCAGCGGGCTGCAACCCAACTGAGCGAGTGTGCCTATATGGTGGCCTATAACTCCTCTGCGACTCCAGCATCAATACAAATATAACGGAACGTCTATATCGTTACCTAACCATCAAAATTACATAGCCTACTCACAACACGTAACATGAAAATTTAATTTTAATTTTGGTTCTTTGGTTATGAATATGCTTTTGTCTCTTGAGTGAATCTTCTTTTCGAGCATGGAATATAAATTAATTAAAAAAGTTATTTTGTTGGTGATTACCAGAAATCCATTTTGTTATTATTTCTGTATTCTGCTTTGATAAGTTTTTACAGTATAAAGCATGTATACAGCAAGCGTTCTAGTTTCTGTAGTGGCTTATTTGAAATGTTCCAAACGTTGTACCATGTTGTTTTATTTCTAAATACTGGTATGTTGTTATGCAATTTTCATTTGTTGTTTTAACGTCAAAGCTACAAAGCAATCAAGAGCTTTGACTTTGATCGTCCTCCTCTTCTTTCCAAGCTCTTGTGAAGGACATCACACCATGTAGTTAAATCCATGGTCACACAAAGCCATCTCAAAGATGAGGAATTATATCTTACAAAAGAAAATATCTTGTTTTGTTTACGTCAGCTTCAGGACAAGCATAATGAGATGACAGACACAAGAAATGACTGCGCTGTTCAATGTCATTTGTTCTTGGAAGATTGATTTTCTCATTGAACCTACTCGTGACTTATTTTTGTTTTTGTTCGTTTTAACCATTTTCAGGCCAGATTGTTTAGCACAAGCCTCGAACCCTATTATAGCCATGTTGTCGTGTCTTGTTTCGAACAAACATTGAATAATGTGCACCAATTAAAGAAATATACAACAATGTAGTTGCAAAGCAACCGATTATTTGTCCACCCTGCAATGTCACAACCCCCTCAATTGAGACTTATGTTTATTTAACTTTATTTTTTGTTTCGTGGGTCGGTTCACTAATACACCTACATCAAGTTGACGCTAGTAATAACACTTTTTGACCTTTCTATACACAGACAGCCCATAGGTTTAGGACTTGGGCGCGCATGTATTTGCAGCAAGAAAATTCCATGAGTTTTGTTACTTATAAACTGTGGTTTAACATCAAGAAGAATACATATTGAGATTGCATGAAAGCTTCGTATATATATATTGTTGCATTGTATAGATATTATAGGTATATGTGTACACGTGTGGTGTTACAAGGAGAATCCTGAAAGTTTGGAAAGATAGTGACAAGACTGAGTGCGTACTTGAAAGAGCAAACGAAGAAAGTATACGGTTATGGAAAAGTTACACTCAATGCAGAGATAGTGCAGTTTGATATATTTTTGGGAACGAAGAAATACTCAAGGATATAATTTAATGGCAAGTGATTGGAAAAAAGTAGATGCAGACCAAGATTGGAATACGTAAAGTATAAAATGAAAATAAAAAAGTAAAAACAAACAAATCGTAACAATAGCCATACAATAAAATAATATGTTAGTTTCAGTGAAAACATTTTAAAGGCAACAACGGTTTTCAGTTTTTCACTCATTTTCAGACGTGAAAAGGAATTCTAAATCATCAGTATTGTACAATACAAACAATTGTAGCGTAAAATCAGAACGTTTATATTTCAAAATTAATTTGTTTCGTGTATATTTAGTAACAGTATTTGATACTGATTATTTCCTTTTAAAACGTCATGGGAGGGCATTGCTCTCTAAACAACGCTTATCATAAATTATCGAACGTAATTTCCAGACAGGTTTTATAAATGACAATCTGTCTAAAACCTGAATTTTAAAAGTTGTTTTTGTATTCAGTACGCGGGCCATATGCACAGACAATTACTATCAAGTGAAGTACACGATTTGTTACTATGGAATTGTTTTATTACATGCCATTTTCCATAAGAAAAACAAACTCATTATCAACCATAAACAAATCCTTTACATAACTCGACTGTGCACTTGTCCTACCGACCGGGCCAGTCCCATTGTACAGTCGAGAAATCATTACCATTGCCCAATGACGTACTGAACAACGAATCAGATACACACGCTTCGCCGCTGTCTTTATCATCCAGTTTATTCCTTAGAGCGGAGATGGTTTAATCGGTTTCGAATGTCTGCAGTTGCGATGACTGGGCCTAGTCAGCGTAAGACGGTGTCTGTTTGTAGTGTGGGTGGGTCCTTATCGTTTGTCCTTTGCGCTCGGCTGTCAGTCAACACCCACCCATCATTGTCTTCATTACTTTATTGCAATTTAATAAGACTAAGCGTAGGGTCCCAATATAAATCAATATGCTTCGCATATAACGTAGTGATTTCCGAATGGGCCCGGGGTAGCATTAACGCTCAATGCTAATGGTGATACTGCCTGTCAGTATAGTTGACTGGGGAACAAGTAGTTTTATTCCCCTTTTCTCCAATTAACCACTTGAAACATTTCCCACAAAATTGCCGCTTACCTCCAATTGTTGCCTCCTCCGTTTAGCCCTGGGATGTCTGGTCAAGGGTATCTTTGCCTGTCATAGGAGGTGACATAAGAGCTGATATCGCAATGACCAATTACAGCGGATGAGAACGAATTATTGAACGACGAAAAAAAAACAATTTTAATTTATATTTGCATTCATTTGCTATAATTTTATTAATAATTTGTTAAATTATTTATTCATTCATTCATTCACGAACGCATGTCAATTATTAAATGTTATCATATTCAACGATTCATTCAGAGGGGAATGTGTATTATGGTGCTCTAGTTGATTTAAAATTTAACAACTTTTGTGTGGAATCCATCAAAAAGATTCGGTAACAATTCTGGAACGAGTCTGCGTTCGTTTACCCCACACATGATTCACCCCGTGTAGCGCATCATGACGACATAGTTCTATAGACAATCCTTGTAATCACTTCTTGCTACGGTGGGTCCTAACGACGTGGTTCTTTGAACTGGCTGATTCCCCGTTGTGACGTCACCACACTGGGGGTTTGCGCAACGAGGCGCAATTCAAGCCCTTTGTCAACAAATACAAACACATCCAATTTAGTCAGCTCGATCGGTAACGGGAATCGACATCAACGCACTACTGTCGATAGTAATTGCAAACGAGCTCGACAAACACATATTTTGTTATGTGTATGCAACGATTGGCGAAATAAAATTTAAAAGTTTGATATCTTACAAGTAAAAACCCGCACAATAAACCAATAATCTTGATTGAAATAACTAGTGAACTATAGAGGCCTATAATCGAGTTTTTGCTTTTGACGGTTTTGAACGTTTTTTTAACGATTTTGAAAATGATATTTTGTAGTTGGACTATATTTCCATAGTGATATTATGGCAAACAAAAGACATTTTAAAGGGTCTGCTAAAAAAAAACCTTTACTTCACGTGTATAGGCACCACTGATTGGTTATTTTTATTGTATTTTACAGCCGGCATCAATTGGTATTCGGTCACAATTTCCAATGAAAGGTACATTTCCTCGCAATAACCACGTTTTATTAAAGAGCGAACTTGTTTGTATGTTAATACAACAACTTTTTCTTTAATGTTTAAATCAAATATTTTTAAGATATTATTATATTGCATTGCCATAATGTATTTTGTAGGTACTCATACTCATTCATGTGTCAATGTCAAGAACAGATTCAACCGCTGACGTGACACGTGACTTATATCACACTTACCTTGTGTGACAGAACTGAAAGTGGCAAAAAGATTGTCGTGGCTCATCCTAATATTATTTCTCCTAGTTTTATCCGTCACTTGACTGGCAACGCACTCAACAGCGTCGGCGTGTTAGACATAGATAGGACAGTAAATGATGTGATTTATGATCGAATATAGATACAAACGCCAATGCTATGCATAGTGAGCCTGCAAACTCACATTCTGTGGGACAATCCTTGATTTTTACTACACTCAAACCAAGTAGGGTCGCGAGTCGAATAGAATGGTATAGATGTTTAGAGAGCTTCGATATGAGTAGCAGTAAACAAATACACACCACAATACTATTATCACAGATAGTAAGTATAAACTTTGTGTAGGCTATTATGAAGCGTTTACTTTAAGATGTAAAAAGATGTAATATGACGAACTTAAGATGTAAAAAGATGGAATATGAAAACCGCTGTGCAGTGTTTTCCACGTACCTTGACTATTGCTAATGTTATGTCAGATTGAAAAATTGATTATTTATGGCGCTGAGATTGTTCTTAGTTTCATCTTGTCAGCAATGGTCATACTTGCAGTTAATATATTTATGATATTAATCTTGCATTGTGTCTGTACTTAAAAGTTCTGTAGCTAGGATTGATAGGTGGTTTTCCTGTGAGAGTGTCTATACTTTCCACACGGCCCTGCCATTATGTATAGAAAATAAATACTTACTATACCTACACTTTACAGGTTAGATTTGGATTCAGATTGATATTTGCATGCATGGAACGCAATAATCTTCTGATACAATCACACAATATTATCTTCCAAAACACATACTCCGATGAACTTTGACTTGGCAGATTAGAATGATAAGGAGCTTATATTATTAATAATTTTGGAACCATTCTCAGTTCTCTACTCGTCAACGTGCTTTGTATTATTGGTATAACAATAACATGCTTGTAGTTTCATCACCAGGGATGTTCAACTCTCTGCCCAATCAGCTCGAGGTGGGAACTAAGTTATATACACTTGAGATGAACTTATGCATATAAATTTCAACGCAACACGCCGTCAAACTTACTAAATCGAAACACGATCCAATTTGGTTCGTGGTTTTGGTCCGTTGTTATTAGTACAAACTGTGCTCAACGCTCTGGCGAGGATCGGACGGGTCAGTTGACCACTCTTCTCATGTTAGGGACAGAATATAAAAGGGATCGAACCGAGTAGTTTGCCATATATCACACGGTGTCTCAGTCTGGCGGAAGAGTTCTGGAGAAACATCACTGATCATCAACTCACTGATCATCAACTCACTGATCATCAACTCGTCAATCAAACAACCATGTCGTGAAGGAAATAAAAAAAATTACGGACTTGAAATGCATGGACACCATGACATAATTGTAGCGTATTGCATTGTAAAAGAGGAATACAAAAATGTTGTACGGCTATTTAGAATAAGTGGCCTGAAACATTTGTTTGCATATACCAATATTTATTTTCTAGAGAAATAATGAGATCATGAGTGAAAATTTGAGGCTGGCGTAGTGGCTGTGATCTAGAACTGGTGTTCCTGAGAATTGGTGGTCTTGAAGTTCTAACTTATATTACTCTATAGATATTTCTAACATAATACGATATCAAATCAACAAAAGAGAGTATCTGCTTTAATCTAATCTCTTTAAAGCATTTGGCGAAGGCAGCTTATATTGTTTCTTGGATTCTCATCTAATAAATATTACGTCCAGAAGTATTCAAATTTAGGCCGTATAGTCCCCAAGCTCTTTTTAAACCAAGAAGAAACCGCATTTTATCGTCCACAAAGTGATTTATTATTTATAAATATGGAACGTCAAAACAACATTCGGATATTTGTAACTCATAAACTGAAGTTTGAACGACAAACCGAATTTTAAATATAAACATTTCTAGTGGTTCATTTTCTGATTATTGGTGTAAACGCTTCGGAATCAGCTGCCATTTATTTATTATCAGATCCAATTCAATTCAACTCAATTCAATTTCAATTTTATTCACATTTTATTCCCACATACACTAATCATACAAAGTATAAAAAGATTGTTAAACTTACATAAAACACTAATAAACTGCCTAGATGTGTTTCTCAAAACGCTAGTGATTGGTTCATCATATCATATCTCACGTTGTAGTGAGATGGTCAATTACAACAGTGAAGTCATAGTTTATGCTTTTCTTGCATAATGCTTCAATTATAGACGAAAAAAGAGTAAACGTTCGCCAGCAATAAATGTTTTCTTTCGTGTGTTTAAAAACGTATTTTTATTTTAGACGGCTTAACAGTTGACGTGTCTACTTGAATCGTAAATTTGATAAGATTTGTATACATGTATTTACTTATTGTAATTAATTCACTCCTTCACTGCTTCACTCCTTTCGTCTTATACCTAAATATTGTGTAGGGTCTCTATAATATAGACCCACGGGGCCACAAATCTTGTACGGACATGATTCCTTGGGGTAACACAAGAAACCTGTTTGCTAGAGGATAGCACCGTATTTGATTCATCTCTAACATAGGTTTACTATTTTTTCGCAGACTTTCACAAAACGTTCCTTCGAAAACAACGGGGTTTGAAGTGTGTTGCGAATAATTAATAGGTTGCATGTACGTCACATCTGTATACGCGTGGATGCCACATTTGTGAGCAAACCTTGAGGTTGCCGTGGAGAATCAATTGAAGCCTGTTGTGCCAGAATACAGAAATCCTTAGTTCTTTAATTCAGTCTGTTTTTTTTTTAATTAAAATTGGTATTTGTGATAATTTGTGATTTTTAATTACTTAATTGTGTTTATTTTTAAATTATAAAGTATGCTTATTAAGTAAATGTTAATAATATTCGCCAATGATCTAGGATAGATCTACGTCAATTGTGTCGCAATCATGGCCACTGTGACGTCACGTGGGAACTATGAATTGAAACCTATTAATTCAAGAATGTCATAA
The DNA here is from genome assembly GCA_945910005.1 of Isoperla grammatica. Taxonomy (NCBI): domain Eukaryota; kingdom Metazoa; phylum Arthropoda; class Insecta; order Plecoptera; family Perlodidae; genus Isoperla; species Isoperla grammatica. Next base: position 42,618,289 of record OX246739.1, read on the forward strand.
CTGAGAAATAAACTTACATTACAACACACTGGAAACAGCAAAACACATCGTGGATGAAATGTTTACTGTGCGGCCAAAAGAAGATATTTCAATGTTCTCATAGCATGTTTAAACACCAGTTAGCACGAGATTCATGACTGTAATGCTTACACTTAACTTTACACTTTTAACTTAACATTTCTAGTGGTTCATTTTACATTACACATTACTTTACACTTTACTCTTTACCTTACACTTTACACTTTATTAGAAAATATCAGATTGTGTAACTGCAATTAATAAACGAAAGACTCTCACTCACTGATATTCCTTTACCTTACACTTTACACTTTATTAGAAAATATCAGATTGTGTAACTGCAATTAATAAACGAAAGACTCTCACTCACTGATATTCCTTTACCTTACACTTTACACTTTATTAGAAAATATCAGATTGTGTAACTGCAATTAATAAACGAAAGACTCTCACTCACTGATATTCGCATTAGGTCTGGTATTATAACAGCTTATAAGAAATTTAATACGAGCTAATTAGCTATTAGATTAGGTGGATTTTAAGACTTCTGATTGGTGGGTGCCATGGTGAAAACAAGTTATTAGCTACTAACTTTCGTATGCAATACTTATTAATTTAGTTATGTATGTCGGCTTGAAAATAAGTTACAAAATAGTAATCAAGAACGCATTTTGTTAAGTGATGATTTAAATTTCTTCGAACTTCACTTCAAGTTGGTTAAATTATGTATTAATATTTAAATCCTAATTAAAGTGAATGTGCATTATTTGATATTGGTAAAGTCCTTCAGATGAATATAAACTCGAATTACAAGACAAACAACTACACCCACAAATTGAAATCTAGACCCCGCAATGCCAACTTCTGAACAAGCATAATATTTTTAAGCTTGTGGGTTTATTTTCACCCCCTTAGTTTCGTTTTTCCTTTTGCTTCACGTCATAACGAATTCTGAGTATATTTCTTTCTAGTTGTCGTTTTTTTCATTTCGTCTTTTACAGCAGCGTTTTGTGTGGGTTTCTTGGCAGGGCGTAAACCAAAAACAGCTCCAGGCCAGCTTCGTGAAGTTTTCAATGCGACAGGAGATCTTTGCGGGAAAACTTGACTTCACATCTCTCATCTCTACATCTGTTCTAGAAGGTATCGCAAAGTATGAAATATTTAAAGAGGTCGTCTGCATGGGATGGGAAGTTAGAACTCATTGTCACAATAACCTTCCGACCTAGTAACATGTTACCTTAGGTTTATAATATTATTAAGCTGGACACGCGATTTTTTTCGTATACTAGGAAAGTTAGCAATCCAATTTGTTCCTAATTTCAGTCTCGCAATCCAATCATGAAAAATTATTCCCGAAAGTAAAGTCCCTGAGGTACGCCCGTCCATGCGTTGTCTTAGACCTAAGTAAAGTAGGTTATGGCGCGCCTCCGACATTTCACTTAATTAATGTAGAACATGAAAACAGAGTTGTTATTTTTGATAATCAAAATTGTACTAAAGAAATAATTATGTGATGGTACCTAGAATTCAGATATTGAACGGGAGCCTTGCACAACTTGGGCGAAAGCGTGACGGATGAAATACCGTAAAGCGACCGGTTCGTCCGGATAAGTCGCGACCGAAGCAGTTGAGATTTTCATCGCCTGACCAATATCTACGGGTCACTTGAAACTGACGACGGGTCAAACTGGACGCTTTGCGGAACGCGCCCTAGATACCATTACTATCTGCAGAATAACTTAAAAAATGATGCCATGTTTCGTATATTTGATTAAAGTCAGGCAGCTTGAAAATAACTATGCTCTATTTTTAAATACACAAATAATAGACGAATATTTATGATACAATCTAATCTAACAGCATATTTGCCGTAAAGCGTTTCCTCACTGCAAAGTCGAATAAAACTAATACTGTGACTGCATTTATGTGAACACAAAACTTGTTATATTTCTAAGAAAGGGTAAGTGACGGAGCCTTGCGGAATGTACTATACTAGAACGCGATCTACCACCTTCCACTCCAAGCCAACCAGAAGTTCGTGCCTCAGTGACATTAGTTACTGACCGAGTTATTAGTTATTAAATGCACGTCATTCCCTAAGGACCATCCTTAACGATACTCCAAGAAACTAAGCGATCTCCTTGGCTTACTACTTGACATACCAATATTACGAATAAAATACAATCGATAACAGAGCAACAGTTTTTGTCATATCGTTTAATGGTAAATTAGGTTGAATTACTTTAACAAGCCTATAAATATAAAGCGTTTTCGTTTTGCCCGGACAATCAGTATAGTGAAGCCGGTCGCATCGTACGTCTTATGTCTATCAGTGTATGTTAAGTGTAGCGTTAAATGTCCTAGTGCAAGTTAGTGACTGAAACGTGTGTGTTTAAGTGTGATAAGGTATGTTGATTGAAGTGAATAATTTAGCTTAATTAAGAAAGCCTGGATAACACCCGAGGAATAAAGTCAGTAAGTGTTGAAAGTTATTCTTAGTTTTTAATTACGTTCAGGCCGTCATGTGTGTTTTCCATCGAAGCAACGTTAGCAACAAACAAATAACTAATGGGCGGTACTGAATAACTTTTGTCTTCGGATACCGGTTTATATATCACAATGGTAACCACCAATCAGCGATTGCAATTTGATGATATTAGATGACAGATACGAAGGTACCTTAGCGTTAATACGAATATTGTTGAAGTAAACATAAATGCAAATGTACTAAACTGCGTGGTACAAATTGTAAAAATGTAAAACAATATTTAGAAACTAAAGTTTTATTATTATGCCAGTGAAATTACAGCTAATCTTCATAGGAACTGGAAGCAGCATAAAATATGTGATTGGCTTATTGGATGGCATTGATGCAGGCAGACCATACATACATGCCTTACACACACATACCTTACATACACATACATACATGCCTAGAACAAATACAACACTTGGCTGGTGAGCTGGCTGCTAGCGATAGAAGAGCTCTATTGATAAACATGATTAACAATCATAATGATAACTGGTTGCAGTGGCGCGTTGATAACTCATTCATTACTCATTACTTGGGCTTTCAATTACGTTCTTGTGTTAAAATGTTTCTCGATGCTTGAAATAAATCCTCGTGGAAATATTCCACTACGGAGGCGAACCCCCAAAGCCCAAAGAATACCACAACGCTCCACACAGACTAATAAATACAACGGAATAGAAAACGTAAGCTGGATTCGAAATAATGCCAAGATATGAGACACCCGGAATATCTGATAATTGAGAAACATATAGGCATACACATTATGACACATTTAGGCATGCACATTATGACACATCCGGCATACACATTATGACACATTATGATACACGAGTTAGAACAAATACAACACACACTTCAGTTTCCTACCTACAATATTAACCTTATGACTTCAAACATATTCCCAAAAGCTTTTTCCACCATTGACGGTCGAAGGAATCGAACCCGAGGTCTCCAATTGAATTCTGATGCTGACCGAAATCTACCAATTAACAGAAGCATTCTCTTTCACATTAGCGGAATAAAGCAATTTGTTATAATAAAGCATGTAAGCCATTTGAAAAAAATCTGTTTTTCTGTACGAATTCATTTTTTTAATTATGGTTGTTTATGATAATTGAATTCCCAACCCGAAAATAAAAGATAAAAACTGTAATAATGCTTGAGTTTTTAAATTTAATTTTGCCCATTGCAATCATATAACATAGGCCTCTGGTGGATTTGGTCTTGTTTTGATAAATTTGGTTACTTTAAGTAAATTCGGCTTACTTCATATTAAACTGAAATACCTATAATAATTTTTTGCTAGACATCTTCCTTCTAAATGATAAAAATTCAATTAAAATGCTAATCATTTTAATGTTGTTTTAATGTGTAATTCAAAACTTCTGGAATGACTTGCGTGCAAATAGGATATACAGATAAAGGTTGAGGAAAAATAATATGAACAGAATTCTCAATGAACGCTAATAATTTTATCTAACAAATTTTTCTCATTCATTCATTCATTCATTCATTGATTCATTCATTCATTCATTCATTCATTGATTCATTCATTTATTCATTCATTCATCCATTCATTCATTCAGGTGATAATACTCCCTTTTTCAAACATACTCCAACATCATCATTTTGACAACCCAGTTGAGACTATTATGCTCAATAATGAGTTGAAACAACTTTTTGACAATGAATACTAGTAGTGGCCACTATCTCAAATCATCTTTCACTGTGTAAAGCTGCACATGTCTTTCCTATAATCAGTTCCTTGAGTTCGTTCTTTATTTTATGCATATATGTAGATATCAAGTTCTTGGCTTTACCCATCGTCATTCAGGTCTTTATGAGTCGTGTTTACAACACATACAGGCCCAGACATGTATCAACTAGTATAGTTAGTTAATAAGGGGCTCACAGCATCATGGTTTAGTAGTCATTAGTTAGTGAGAAGAGCTGTACTCGGAAGACTGTGGCACCTAACGTTGTCGGGAGCTTATACCTATTTGCGGAACATTCCCCACATCAGTCGGTAATAACTTAATAAGGTATAAACACCGATGACATTTCCCAGCTATGTAGTAGAATGGTAAAGCATAATGCCTGGGTTAAGTCCCATAGACGTTTATAGTTTCAATGCGCTTGTTTCTAAAGATAGATTTATTATACATTATCCTTGTGTCAGCAAGCAAATGAAACCAAACACTTCCAAATATGGAAACTGTCATTCACACCCAAGAACAATAAAATATTCTCATATCTCGGGTAAATATATTCAACATGATTATTCTCTCAGCAGCAACTGCTGCTCATTATTGTGAAGATAGATCTTACATCTTGTGTTATGAAATAAAAAAATGTGAATCATATTCTCTTATGTATAATAAATAACTTTAATATTCTCAAACACCTGAATACAAGAACAGAGTTTCATATAATAAATTGTACATTTGAGGCTATTATTTGTGACTAGAACATACAACTTTGGTTTGAAGCAGGTTTTGATCGGTGTCACATTTAATTTAAGTATAAATGGAATATGGATTCAGTTTTACTTATTAAAGGTTTACTTCGTTTACTTCCTAGTTGAAACATTCCAGCTTCACCGAAGCAGTGGCACTCGTCCTACTTCTGAAATTATAGCCCTCACAGTCACATTGGTCTTAAATTACATTTTAATTAATTAATTAATTAATTAATTAACTACAAGGCCCGTCCAAGCGTATCATGTCTCAAAGTTGCTCCTGGCTATTAGGTCAGAGCGCAGGTTCCATCTTATGGTGCTATATGGACATGGTGCACACCAGCTTTACCTATGTCTCGTCAGGCCCAACATCTAGGATATATTAGGGCAGTGTTTCTGAAATATTGGCAACTGTGGACCATTCGGTGGATATTTGGGGTACATGCGGACCACCCATCTACCATAAATGTCCCACCACAACAACTGGCCTGCAAAGACACGTTTTAACGGAATAGTGAAACATTATCGGTATATTCGAAATTAAACACTTTTTTACGGATCGAAATAAAAGGTATTTTATCGCACTTATGGCAAATACCACCGTGATCTCAGTCAATTAGCTTTCGTGTCTCGTAAACGGTACAATATAATAATGTGTCATAACATTTCCAAACTCGTAATTAAACTGTGATCTATAATCTGTTGCAACTGGACTTAAGTGAATTCAAAATCCAACCCGTTTGTTTAGCATCTCCGACAAATACTCTCTGACATATAAGACCACATAAGAAGTAATTAGCATCATACATTGGACTATTTAACAACTTGAGGAATATATTATACGAACTCTTGTATATGTGAAATAAGCTCTATAGTCAAAACGAATTGCTGTTGCAAATAATGACTTACTAATAATCAAGAAACAAGAACACACCGAGTACAAATGCCTCACACGATTTATTCGTGTAATATCTATCCTATTAAGTTGTAAGCAAAGAAAAATGACGTTTACTTTGTTTTCTCTCAACTCCAATCCTCTCATGTAATTAGCTGATGGGTCCAACGCAATCTCTTCAACCTGTCACTTCGATACTAATTACCTTCCAACGTCCGATACAGACTGTTTGCTTCCGGCATTTGATTCAGTCACATGACTGTAAACTTAATCAAACTGATTAATTAAACCAAATAAATTAATGAACCGCAAGTACTTTAGCTGAGTAGTATTGTAGGGTAATGAAATAAAATTAGTAACTCCGAGGCAATGGATTTGAATTCTCGTTGCGGTATCTGTAATTTAATATATTTTCTGTGCAAGTACAACTGTTATAATTATTTATCCGGTGAATATAGTTTCCTTTAGATAATCTTCGTCATTTGTGTATACAGTATTCGTATTCATATTCGTATGTGTGTAATAATAGTTTATTTTTTGTAAATATATGATAACCGTGGTATAAGTATAACTCATAGCGAGATGAAATTAATAAATAAAGTAAACAATAGGGCGGGTAAAGCAAGCACAAAACACTCTTGAATCACTGATTATTCATATTAATTTCAGAAATTAATAAAAGGGTTATCCTATTTCCACAAACATGGCCACCAACGAAACATAGATGCAGTCAGAAATTGTCCCAAGTGGGGATCTAGTAAAAATACCTCAGGTAATTGCGCTCATTGCGCCCAATAGTCCCCTGGTTCCCTGTTACGTGTGGGACAATTTGTATTAATTTTAATCATCATTACTAGGCTCATGCCTTTGCGCTACTACTTGCCCCCCACTTAGCTGCCATTCTGGTTGACTTTACGTAAATCTGTAGTTGTAACATGTGGACGTATCAGTTTTCATATGATGTGAATGCTAATCTATCAGGTAAAATTCTCTAACAATCACCTTTTACGTGTCATTTTATCACTTACATAAACACTACATTGAACATTATCGGATACAGTGCAGGGGGAATACGACATTGTTAACATGCAGATATAACGTGTGGCTCACATGAGTTGAAGTATTTTCACGTCTTCTGACATAAAACCTGACGCTGGTGACTAACAAGCCAAAGTGGCGATAGCAGATTATGGTGAATATAAAACTGTGTTGTAAACTAAACCTCCTTCTCGGGTGTTAATCAAGACAGCAGCGTCATCCGTAAGACATAAATCTTGAATGTAACACGAGTAACATCTCTTCCATGATACTTTATGTGCGATTTTCTTTTGTAGTTTTAAAAAGATGTTTTATTATACACATAATATCAAAGCTGATATTAATTAAATTGTGAAACAAATTCCTACTTTAGAGGCATAAGAAGTAATGAAATACGAATGTAAAAAGGAATATTCGTGTTTGCATTTTATAGTTACGAAACAATATAACAAGAACATATTTCCTTGCCAGTGGATATACTTGCGAACTTCGGGAGTTATTGAAACTATTAATGCAATAATTGATTACGAGCTACTAATGAGAAATAGCTAATAACTTGATTTCACCATAGAAACCACCAATCACAAGCTTTAAAATCAAACCTATATAGCTTATCAGCTCATTAGCTGTTGTAAATCCATTGTAATTCCGAATGTGTGTGTAATTCCATTAGCTGTTCATAATACTGGGTCTTAAACTATGTAGTAAACTAGTAACAAGCGAAGTGAGATAGAGTACACACATGGAAATACTTGACATTACGTCCGTACAACATACTTATATCAGTTTTGAACGAGATTGTATGTCATACATTCAATCAAAGAAAACAAATCTATGTCGTGAGAATTCACTTCTGTCAGTATCTTTACGTATAGTTGCCAAAAGGACGCATTTTTTTTCTAAAAACAAAATGGTTTGAAAACAAAAGAATAGCGGACATTTTACTCCGTACAGTTGGCGAATTTGTGATTTTATTTTACCTTTAACAAATTAAAACTAGATGATTTATTTATGTGTGATACAAAAGATAAACTAGACCGACTATCTAAATGTATCTTCTTTTTATTTGTTCTAAGAAAACTTTGCGATTTATTGCTCCACGCTCTTCTTACCTCTGTTGCCGACAGCATAGTACTATCACGAGGCCATCTCAACTCACAACACAAGCGCAGATAGTGCTTCATCTTAGTTACGCTTGTCAATTGATAAAACATGTCTATATTCCCAACCTGCTCATCCGCGCACCAGACTATCGCATCGCCCATGAATTCCTAACAAAACATTCACTGGGTGGAAAGACTTGGTTGGCTAATGGGCTGTAAAAAGAACAAGTTGTTCAGTGAAATATACATTCTCCGGTACTTCTTTCAGCTTAATAACATCATATACCTAGAATTTCTTACCATAATCCCTATGAATAAGTTATACAAAGTATTCTTTAAGGAGCAGTTATTTCAAGAATGCTTTGTTAAAATGCGAAGTTATCAAAGAGAGTTCGTTTATGATTTTTTTTAAGAATTCTCTTACAAACTTATTTTTAACAGTGTACCGGAAAATTGTAATTAGCATATTCATACAAATTGAAACTTCAATTAGCTTCATAAAGAAACTCTGGCGGAAGATACTGTTCTTAATTACATTTATATCATATTATAATTAACCGTGAAGTTTTATCTTATACAAACTTATACTTTAATTGAGAGATGTGAAAATAATAACAATACGAATCTCAAAAACTCAGGTAGCTATAGATCGATATTTAAATGTGAAATAGAAATACATTGATATGAAGTTGCAAAAACTATAAAAATGTATAACGTATAGAAAAATGCCAATACATTATGGAACACCAAGATGAGAAAAATGTATTTACAAATTGTGAATTGGTGGTTGCAAATGTAGTCAGAGTTTGGAGTTTTCTTAATATACTCACACCGAACACATTCTTTACTTTGAAATTGAAACCTTTAGTTGTGAAAGTGCCAACAAGACTTGTCTTGAGGAAGCCACCAACATGGGTGGCGAAACGTCGTTCAAGTGGAACTCAATACCGACACGACGAAATAGCGCAGGAATAATGCAACTGTTCGCACAATCTCCAACAACTTTATGGGTATATAATTTTCTCCTTCCGCCGGTAAGGAAAGCGTCTTTGTACCAGCACATTTTTGAGTAGTAAACTCAGTACTTTATACGACAATGCACTGGAAATACTTTGACGCATTACGATGTGTGTTTTATTTTAACCTAAATGAAAATTGTTGATAACTTGTGTGTGCCTTGCAAAACACTGCAAGCCGTTTAAAAAAATATTGAAACAAATATTGGTATGTGAACAAATTAACGTTTAATTTTACTATATGTTGTGGGTTCTTCAGACAACACAAAACAGTGGTCTTGCACCCGTTCCTAAGTTCCTACATTTACTTCCATTTTTAAATGTAGCATTACACTTGTTGCCCAACGAATTTGTGATTTTGACAGCAAAAAATCTTCTCTTGTGCCTGAAAAGTTTAATTGGTATGAAAAATAGATGAGTTTGAAGTTTTCTGTCGACCAATCAAACTCGGAAAGAAAACTTTTCTCTTGTCACGGGCATCGCAACGTTCTATTATGAATGTATACTTGAATTGCTGTTGTAAATCAATGCTACGGCCAAGGTTGTTTTGAGACCTTAAAAATAAAAACGATTCACACATTTGAAGTTTGTAGATAATTTTAAATTTCTTTCTTATAACTACTGTAGAAATTTTGAATGTGGAATGTGTGTTGAATTAAAATCCATGTTTATATTCGTGCTATAATTGTCTCTATTTGGACTTTGTATCGTATAAGGGAGTATTCACGTGACGTCACTTAACGGCCATTATGGAGAAAAAGATGTGGTGACATTTTAGCTGAACATGCTTTCCACAAAAAATGAAAATGTTAGCACATACATCCCCCGATAAAGTTAATTATTATATGCCATTATAAACGGTTTAAAAAAGTAATCGAGACAAAAGAGTTTATGTTGCTTTTACGTAATAATAGCTAACGAAAGTTAGAGAACAGTTGAATTTGCACCAAACGCCATCTGAAACATAGTAACAATGAACTATCAATCAATCACATGCCATGTGGCCCAGGTATGGCCAACATGCGCGTTATATGAATTCAATATTCACCCTTTGTGAAAGAAATGAACTATCTTGTCCTAAAACATAACTTTCCAACGTTTTAAGTCATTTTCTGCTTGTTTGGTTTTTACAAAATAGAATTGTTGTTTTTCCGCGGTACACTATGCATTTACTGTGCTAACAAAATACTACCTTATTGTTGTAACGAAATCGTTTAGAAATACAGTGACAGTGTCGTTAAAATAAAAACGACTATTTGTAAAGAGTCCTAATTTGTTACGGAAGCAGTTCCCGTGTGTAGAACGATCTGGAGGCCTATTACTAAAGTTATCACGTTGTGACATAACTCAAGTGATATCTATGAATATCACTGCAGGTAGAACACCTCAGCTAACCTCACTTTACGTATTTAGTTCTTAGTTGTACATAAGTATCATTAAGTGAGTTGTGTCAAGTGACAACTTTCAGGAATTAGGGCCCTGGTGTATCAAAGGTAATATAAGTAACGATGATAATTCAAGAAAAGTTCTGTTTTATTTTCACATTTTATACGAAAAGTTCAAATTACGATTTTCCGACGTTTGACACCGTCTCAAAGAGCAGGTTATATTGAAAACTAATCCGTAACGGAATACGTCATTTCTCCTTTCAAACACTGACAATACCTTTCTTTTTACGTCACTACGGACTGAATGGGCAATGCTTCGTAATTCCCAGTGTCGTTATGAGTGTATTAACTAGCTAGATCTTCAGCTACAAACTCCATGGGAACGTAATTTTTTTTATTATTTTCTGAAATTCTATTAAAATTTGAAAACATTTTACGTTTCAGCATTAAGAGATGTCAAATATATTCTGACGTATATTAGAAATAAATATTTTAATATTGTCTATATACTCCTGTAAGTGAACACAAACGAGTTGTGCTCTTTTTGATATGATTGGTCACCAACTATGATGGAATGCCCTGTGTCTTCCGCGCCGCAACTAAGTATGGCATTTTCAGCTAAATTGTATTTATTAATTAAGATCTTTTCTCGAGTAAAAAATAAAAATATGTTTTTAGTCAGATCGTTTTTCCTTATTTAATAAAATAAAAAATAAAAATATTGAGCATTCCTTATTTCCGCAAAGATATCTGTAAATTTGACCTGTATGTATATTATAAGTCAACAGTAGTGTTGACAATTACACAAAATCGTGTTGCCGTTAGTAAGTCAAACTATATGCTATTGTTTGTACTATCAGTGAGGATTAAACATATGTATGTTATTTTTGTGGTTGTTGTTGTAGATTGATCCACCGCCCCCACGATGTATGGTCTGCTGTTCGAGAACTTGTCCGAGTACGTCAAAGCGGCGTACGGCGACGAAAAATGGGAGGAGATCAGAAGATTGGCCATGGTGGACATCCCCAGCTTCAGTACACATCAAGTATATCCAGAGAACTTGCTCAGCAAACTCTCAAAGAAAGCTATACAGGTATTTACAGTGTACCGCAATGCATCACCGGTTATCATTCTACGGATACACTATTAGAAGTACAGCATGAGTCACGTTAGGGGGTTGGGGGGAGGGGGTCTACAGACTGTTGTCAATATCTAAAGGTCATGTTAATAAAATTGAAAACACTTCGGGCTATTACGCCACGTCCCTTACCGTAGGCCATATGCCGACGTTTCAAGACCAATATCGGTCTTGTCCTCAGGGCAGATCGAGAGCTACTGGCTGTCGTCTGCGTCATTGGCGGGTGTGTCTCGAAAATCTCGAAGGTTCGAGGGGTCGCTTCGTAATCTCGCTCTTGACATAGCGCGCGTAATACGAACGTGACACCCGGGGTTATTGAACCTATCATCTGTGCCTGAATAGTTACCCTTGTCACGATATTTAGTAGAAGGCTTATGGTTATTAGCCGTTGTCACAAATAGATTAGAATTATTAGCAGGTTGATGACGTGATGGCTGCTGTGGTTGTTGTTGTTGTTGTTGTTGTTGTTGTTGTTGTTGTTGTTGCTGCTGTTGCTGTTGATGTTGCTGAGTTTGTTGTTGGTGATGGTTATTTATTATTAATGGTGCCCACGTATCACTTAGATTGTATAAGCACTTATGGTCATCAGCATTCATGTTGTTGGGATTTTAAAAATCCCAACAACATGAATGCTGATGACCATAAGTGCTTATACAATCTAAGTGATACGTGGGCACCATTAATAATAAATAACCATCACCAACAACAAACTCAGCAACATCAACAGCAACAGCAGCAACAACAACAACCACAGCAGCCATCACGTCATCAACCTGCTAATAATTCTAATCTATTTGTGACAACGGCTAATAACCATAAGCCTTCTACTAAATATCGTGACAAGGGTAACTATTCAGGCACAGATGATAGGTTCAATAACCCCGGGTGTCACGTTCGTATTACGCGCGCTATGTCAAGAGCGAGATTACGAAGCGACCCCTCGAACCTTCGAGATTTTCGAGACACACCCGCCAATGACGCAGACGACAGCCAGTAGCTCTCGATCTGCCCTGAGGACAAGACCGATATTGGTCTTGAAACGTCGGCATATGGCCTACGGTAAGGGACGTGGCGTAATAGCCCGAAGTGTTTTCAATTTTATTAACATTACATCTAGCCACGAAAGTTTAAATTCATCTAAAGGTCATACGTAAGTTGTTGACAAGATCCAGACCACATCGCCAGACAGACATTTGCGATGACAAAACTTCTCATCATCTCAAAAGTTGGAAGTAATACGTTGAAAACATGAAACGTCGGGTGAAACTGCATCCAGGTTTGTCCATAATAAACATATATTCTTGCAGATCGACTTGGATGTTACTTTATTACAAGGTTTTGTGATAATGCTCCAAGTTGAAATGATGTAATACTTGGTAATACGTTATGAGTATGCAATTAAATACGGGCGATATTATCCAGCGTTTAGTTGCGTTTCAGAATTCATCTCCCCAGCAATCTCGGATTACCTGCCGTGATATCAGGGTGGATTGACGGAACAAAATAAAATAACACCGGTGTGACTTGTTTTGCTTCAATTAAATGAAGGGAAATTTGCATTTGGAGGTTACATTCGTAGGAGAACGTTTCTTTGTAAGAAGCATCGCCTAGTCATTCCATGGGTAGGCTTACGTATTCTTTTATAATACTGGTTTGCCGTAGAAGCAAACAAACATTATAGTCATCAGTTGTAAACACATTAATTCAAACTTGCGCCACAAAGTAAGCCGAAAATATTCGGTAAAAAAAGGTTGAGTTGTATGGAAGTGGGATTAGCTTGGGATTATTTCTGGAACATGTGAGAAGCCATTCACTATGAATATCTGAACACTTTGATTACTGTTGGTTGAGTGAGATTAGTAATCCGATGAATTTTGGGCAAATTTTATCCCGCATATAACATAACTTATATTTTATGTTCGTGTTTTTCAATAAAACCGCATAACATGGACTTAACTTGAGAGTTTTGCTGTAAAAAACATTTTGAAAACCTCTGCTTACCAGACTAATGAATAACGTTTATAAAGCTCCAATTAACTACGCTATTTAAAATGACTATGGTACAAAGTGAATACAAGCCAGGCGCTTAAGTTGGATAGAGAATATTGGCAAACAGATTAAATGTGCTTTGCTCGGCCGCTACGAGTGGATTTTTGTTTTTGTAATATCATGGATGACATAATGTTTCGAATATACTAGAAATGTAACGAAAATAATACACCTCTTATTGAAAGTCTATAGACAAAGGGAATGAGTATAATACTATAGGTTACTTATCGACTAAAACAATTATTAAATCGATACGTTTAGATACCTAGATTAAGTTTAGGCAAGTCTTCCATTATTGATGTGTGGGCATCCTTAATAACTTATATTACTGTTGTAGTACATGTACTTATATGTACTGTGTATCTAATCTCAGTATAGGTTCTGGGAGAAACGAAGTACGATTCATAGCCTGTTTCAAGAACCGTATGATTCATAGCCTGTTTGTTGTCTAGGTTCTGGGAGTAACGGAACAGGCTGTAAGGAGCCGTATGATTCATAGCCTGTTTCTTGTCTAGGTTCCGGAAGTAACGAAACAGACTCTCAGGAGCTGTACGACTCATATCCTGTTTCTTGTCTAGGTTCTGGGAGTAACGGAACAGGCTTTCATGGACGAGATGGGTGTCTTCTTCGTGCGGTTCGTCGGGCAATACGGCTACGATCGCGTCCTCTCTGTCCTGGGACGCCACATGCGAGACTTTCTCAACGGTAAGAACACACGATCATTCTCACTCTCCCCCTCTCCCTCTCCGTCCTGGGACGCCACATGCGAGACTTTCTCAACGGTAAGAAGAACACACGATCATTCTCACTCTCCCCCTCTCCCTCTCCGTCCTGGGACGCCACATGCGAGACTTTCTCAACGGTAAGAAGAACACACGATCATTCTCACACTCCCCCTCTCCCTCTCCGTCCTGGGACGCCACATGCGAGACTTTCTCAACGGTAAGAAGAACACACGATCATTCTCACACTCCCCCTCCCCCTCTCCGTCCTGGGACGCTACATGCGAGACTTTCTCAACGGTAAGAAGAACACACGATCATTCTCACTCTCCCCCTTCCCCTCTCCGTCCTGGGACGCTACATGCGAGACTTTCTCAACGGTAAGAAGAACACACGATCATTCTCACTCTCCCCCTCTCCCTCTCCGTCCTGGGACGCCACATGCGAGACTTTCTCAACGGTAAGAAGAACACACGATCATTCTCACTCTCCCCCTCTCCCTCTCCGTCCTGGGACGCCACATGCGAGACTTTCTCAACGGTAAGAAGAACACACGATCATTCTCACACTCCCCCTCCCCCTCTCCGTCCTGGGACGCTACATGCGAGACTTTCTCAACGGTAAGAAGAACACACGATCATTCTCACTCTCCCCCTTCCCCTCTCCGTCCTGGGACGCCACATGCGAGACTTTCTCAACGGTAAGAAGAACATTCTCACTCTCCCCCTCCCCCTCTCCGTCCTGGGACGCCACATGCGAGACTTTCTCAACGGTAAGAAGAACACACGATCATTCTCACTCTCCCCCTCCCCCTCTCCGTCCTGGGATGCCACATGCGAGACTTCCTCAACAGTAAGAACACACGAGCATTCTTATTCTCCCTAATTCCCCTCCCCCTCTACGTTCTGGGACGCCACATGCTAGACTTCCTCAACAGTAAGAACACACGAGCATTCTCATTCTCCCTTCTCCCCCTCCCCCTCCCCCTCCCCCTCTCCGTCCTGGGCCGCCACATGCGAGACTTCCTCAACAGTAAGAACCCACGAGCATTCTCATTCTCCCCCCCCCCCCCCTTATGTTATGGAATGCAATAGCGGGAATAGAAACTGTGACTTCCCGTATTAGATCATCAAATTTGAAATATATTTCCAACTTTGATTTATGTGTGGTCATATAGTTCTTCACAATCAGCTGTGGCTGCTACCATGCCTAAAACGTGCACATGAATTCTTAAAATACCCAGACTACAAAAAACACCAGCCTATAAAAAATACATTCATAAAATCTACAGTCTTAATTTTATCTATTTCCTATTCTACCAATATCGTTGATCGTGAGCATACGGAGAAATGTTTGTACTGAACTATAGGAAACGAGTCCATAACAATTTTTGGGAGAGAATTCCACTTCTAGTCCTCGATAAGAATGAGTTCTTCCCAATGTTAGTCGGCCCTTCTGAGTCTTCCTTTCAAATCTACCCAAGCATTATCCTCCTTATAAATCTTGTACATTGCGCACAGTCTTGTCATTTTTCTTCTACCTTCCAATGATTCCCAAGTAATGTTTTCCAACATACCACTAGGTAACACTCGTTTACGCCTAAAATCCTTCATTATATAATGTTATGATTAAATAACATCATTTACATACATATACATAACATATCGTTTGCTACTATAAATTGAAAGCCTAAAATATCAAATTGAAATGAATTGCTAACGGCATGTATATCTAAACTAAACCAATTAATCTACAAATACATACAAAATCGTGTTTAGTATTGCAATGTGCGCGAGGGCAGATTTGATATCTAGATTATGCTTTATATTGCTAATGCTAATATCCGCGGGCTGTGTTCATAATATTACAATACACATCACAGAACAATGTTCTGATCGAGCCCTACCCTTGTTGAACGTAATGGTTATGTGACTGGGGGTTACTGAGAACCAACATTATAGACGGAAATAATTAGGTCAGGATTTAATTCTGTTGTTATTTAGAAGTTTTTATTTTACATATTATTTGAATAGAAGGACATAATTAATTGTGCATTGGTAACGGGAATGAATACCAGCACGTGTGTGATCTGGTACGTAATGATGTATAATAATAGATATGATGAATAATAATCTCAATTCATTTTATAATGCAGCCCGATATGAAAAATGTATATAAAGGATTTCATTTCAAATGTTTTCTAAAAAAACTGCCGACAATAAAACGTGTAAATTGCCGATAACGTTCTTAAGTACAGAGTAATGAAATGCATTTTCATAACCTCCGTGGTAAATCTATCCTGAATCTGACATAACATATATATTTAATTTCTTAATAATCTAAATTGCTCAGAAATATGTCAAGTTTCACGAAAAAGTACTCATCATGCTTTAAGATACCTATACCTACCTATTGACACGTATTAAGTCAGATCTGCTGTAGGTATTGGTCTCGCTAATTGTTGGTAATTACAAATTAGTGTTGATCATATTGTATTAACAATATTATCTAGTGCTTAAAAGCTTAACATATATGTTAAATACCTATTGTATAGTCTGTTTAAACGTAACGGAATACTTTAAATTATTAAACCGCAAAATTACATATATTATTCACAAACGTAATTGTCAAAAATTAAAAACTAATCTTGGTCTTATTTAAATTGTGTTTTATATTATGTTCGTATTGTTATGCATACGAATTTTTCTTGTTGTTCTTTTTTGTTTTACGTTTTATAATACTAAAATATTATGGACACATTCTTGAAGAGAAAATAATTCAAAAGCGTAATTTCAACTATTACATCAACAACGAAATAGTTAAATATTCTTGACAATTATTCACGGGAGATGGTTTTGTGCGAAACCAACGTTATCGTTGCTTTTCTACTTGCTTTTATTTCTTAGAAATTTCACCAGATGTGGAAACCTAAAACTTCCCACAACGTTGGTTTCTGGCAATAAATCCAGTCTCCAAAACTAAAAACTGTTATCTACTTCTGCACCAGTGAGTTTTGTCGGGTCGGAAGGCGAGTTTGAGACAGTAGAAAGAACATTTCCAGCTGTTCACAAAAATCCTAATTGTATTATTCAATCTAACGCACGAACCAATGGCAGTTGTTCAAATCCACATGGTTGAGTGTGTTTAGTACGTTCTTGAAATTGAAACGTGACGTTTTGCAATTAGTGTTTTAAAGGATTAGCCTACTTTATTCTCTACGTGAATGCGCAACATTTTATAATTGTTTTTAATCGGTTATATCATTCAGTTAATATAAGAATTTACATTAACATAAAACTTATTTACAATGTTATTTATACTAATATTATTACTATTGTCCAAAATTAGATACCTATGTTAACAAAAATAAATCTCTATTGAATAATTTGTTGTCAACGTAAGATAAAGCTTAACTGAAACTACAACTAAAAAGTGTACAATTTAATAACAGCAGAAACATGAATATGGTACAATGAATCATACCTATACATACATGTATTACAATATGTATTTATTATATATTTACTTATAATAAATTAGTTGTATTTTGTATGTTCACATTAACACAATTGTACTCCGTTCTATATATTTCATTCACTTACGTTGCACGAAGAGTCAACTTTACATGTTTCCTTGTGTTTCATACATTATTTTACGTAAACCTTATACCTAGCCTCTTGACGGTCAAGCTTCATTGACTTTAATAATTATTGTTACTGTTTATTTGATCATATTGAATGACCCGTGTTTGAACATGAACAGATAACATTTATTAACTATTCATACTCCTTACACATCTTTCATACGTTACATCTTTTACTATGTGTTTTTCCTCTCTGTGATATGTTCTAAACGTTACCTTAAGAATACAATTCTTCACATTCAAAGTAAAAAACTTCTTTAAAATTTAATATTGTGTTCTTCGTTCTTCTTCAGTGCTACAACAGCCTATTCATCAATTAATCCCTAAGGTTGATTAATTGCAGCCTTAGCTCTTGGTGAAAATCGAGTGTTGGTTCATATGTATCCATACATCAAAAGTAGAAACCCCATATTTTCAGTCTCCTGATACAAATACGAAATAACACGTACGAGATAAGACAGGTGTGAAGAGGCTAAACAGAAACTTTACTTGCGGTATTTCCTTGTTCTTATATATACCTACTGCTTTCTATTCACAAACCAACGTGAGTTTAGCCTACCGCGTTCAAACACATTTCTTGCGCTCACTTCACTTCTCTGCACAAGCCGCCGCTCCAAGCAAAGCCGTGTTAGACAAAACTCAGAAAGCTGCGGGTATTTTCCCTTGTGTTCCCTGTATTACCACTAGAATTCATATCGAACATTGGAAGATTAAGAATATCTTTGCTGATAGATTAAAAATTATAGACCAATCAATAATTTAAACAAATTAATGATGCACTATTTTTTGTAATGTGTAAACCTGGCACCTCCACCAAATAGCCCAAATTTCTAAACTTGCAGAACGCTTCCATATTTTCACTGAGCAAACAAATCTAAAATACAGTTATTTATTTATTAATGTATTTATTTAAAACATGAGGCTTTCTAGGCCCGGGTTTATAAAATGTAAAACAATACGGATCGTTACGCCACGTCGTTGACACTTACGTGACAGGACTACGTTTCTGGGCCGCTGTGGAACCTGTCGTCACACCTGTTGTGACGTATATATTTAGAATACAGTAAAAAAAATCCTCTGTGAATTTTAATGTTCGAAACAGCATTTTAAAGAGATTTCAATGGTTACTCAACAGCTAGAGATCCAGGTGGTAACACAGCCCACCCTATGCCTTTCCGACAGAACGCTGTCAAGCTTAATCACAACTAAGCTGCCTCAAACTTGTTTGCTCAATGTCCGACATGTTCCGACAGATAATCCGATGAAGCGATGCGAGATCTCGCCTAGTTAATCCGGTTTGTTTAATTAACTAACTAGAAGCTGTCAACTAAAATAACTACGGATTACACAAACAAGCGAATGTGTGGATCTTGCACAATTATGAGGAGATAATAGTCGTTTAATAAATCGAATTGTTTAAATTTTATTGAAGTGAAGATATAAATACAAATTTTTAACTTATGGAAACAATATAGACGTGCTCACACAGAATATTACGTTTTTGCCGCCATTAATAATTTTTGATTTATGAATGAACGTATAACCTTCATGTAAATATTGTGTAGTTCCATTTGCAATCCTCAAAATAATTTACAAGCACATTGTTAAATAAATCACATTGATCATTTAGCTCAGTGGTATATTGCATTCTGACTGACACTATTACACGAATATCTCAACTCTTTGACTGTATCTTACCTGCCACTACAACCTGTACAAATATCTCAGCTCTTTGACTGTGTTCTGACTGCCACTATTACATGACTATCTCAGCTCTTTAACTATTTTGATTGGCGATATTACAAGAATATTTCATGCTTTGACTGTTTTCTGACTGCCACTTTTCTTGAACCAGGTCTGAAAAACCTTCAGAATATCTCACCACTTTAACTGTGTATTTTGACTGGCAATATTAACAAATATCTCACCACTTTAACTGTGTATTTTGACTGGCAATATTAACAAATATCTCAGCTCTTTGACTGTGTGTTCTGACTGCCACTATTCTTGAACCAAGTCTAGAAAACGTTCAGAATATCTCATCTCTTTGACTGTGTATTTTAACTGGCAATATTAACGAATATCTCAGTTGTTTGACTGTGTGTTTTGACTGCTACTCTTGTTTAACCAGGTCTGGACAACCTGCACGAATACCTCAGTTCTTTGACTGTGTATATTTTGACTAGCAATATTACAAGAATATCTCAGATCTTTGACTGTGTGTTGTGACTGCTACTCTTGTTGAACCAGGTCTGGACAACCTGCACGAATATCTCAAGTTCTCGTACCCACGGATGAAGGCTCCTTCCTTCTTCTGTGAGAACGAAACCAACGACGGCCTTACGCTTCACTACCGGAGCAAGAGAAGGGGCTTCGTTTACTACACCATGGGCCAAATCACAGAGGTACGTATTCATTTTAAACTACTGGACGTTTCGTTTATGAGGTCACGATAAAAGTGACAAACAAACAATGAGTCAATGATACACTTATTTGTATCTATTCAACAATTAATTGCGTTGTATAATTTTTCTTTTGTGTTATAATCCTGACATTATTACTATATTTTATCATTAATTTTGTATTTATAGTTTTTGTTGTGTCCTTGTGAAATAGAAAGATGAATCCATTTTCCTCTATTTCTCAGTGTTCTAATACCTAAATAAACTAACATAAAATTGGATCGTGTATTTCAGAAAGAGCATATGTCCACTGAGCATGATTTCGAGATAAATGCCAAGAAAAACAATTCCCGGACTTGCACGCTTTCTGTAATACACTGAAACTTCTCATCAAATTTTCACAGTAGAAAAGTGCCAACATGAGGGTATATAATGTTTATATAAAAACAAATATTTTTAAACTGTAACGTCTTTTCTGAAATACACAATTCAATCATTGAATAACTATAAAAGCCAGGAAAGCGTGCCGGATAGGAATGCTAGACAGTCGTTTTGTCTATACATTTTAAGGAAAGGTGAGAATATTTCTTACTCCCATCTAACATACTCTGTCTGTGTTCAGGTGTCAAGACATTTCTACAAGAAAGAGATGCGAATGGACATAGTACGCGAAGAAATGGTGATGGACACAGTACACGTGACCTTCCAGTGTACATTTGACAACAGCGCATACACAAAGTCTTTCGTATCCATGACTAGGGATGAAAAGCTCCTGCCAATCTCTGCGTCCATGGTGTTCGAACTGTTTCCTTTCTGTATCGTCTTTGGGTAAGTTTTGAAAAATATTTGCACTAGTGTATCACTTTACCATTTAATCTGAATCTTATAAAACACAAAATGAATGTACTTTTTAAACTTTAAGTACTACTTGCTGTACACTTGAAGTACCAATCACACTTGTAATTATTATTGATTCGTGGACCAAAAGGTTCCAGAGTCGAAAATTAAATGCGAAATCGACGGGGTCTTCAACAGACTTGTTTTAAAGGTTTGCTATAGTAAAAGCGTGTTTTAACTTGCTGTTTTTGGGCTAGTCGAGTACCCTAGTTCACTATTTAACAATGAGTGACAATAAAATACAACATTTAAAAACCAGAATTAATTGTTGCGGTGTAGTCAACTGCGCTAGTCGACTAGTGCAAAAATGACAAGTTGGAACACGCCCTCACCCCTCACTCTACTTGAAGTTCATAAGCTCACAGTTCGTTGAGCCTCCGCCAGGAGATAAAGATGACACTCATGTCGCACAGAGATGCATAGGTGGAGACTGGAGTGTATCATGTTATGTGGTTTAAATAGCTAGATGTGCTCGCAACTTTGGTCTAGTGTAACTTAGAATATGACAACACCAACAATGGCATAACATTTTTAAATTTGTAGTTTTGTACTACAATGATTATTTACAAAGTAGATGCTCGAATGAATAGAATGAGATGAATGAATGAGTACTTGGTTGCTATCGAACGTTTTATTATAAGCTATTTTCCCATAACAAAACCAAATTTCTCAATTATTAAGGCGCCGTCCGCGGTGACTCGTGCAGTTGAGGCGCAGGTCCAAAGCATTGTGTCACTTTGTGGGCGTGAGTAAGAATCCCGCCATATTGTTTTGTAATAGTCTTTTATCTTCGTCTATCACGCATCATTGTCTTGAATGGCAAGATTTCAATAATAGAGCCACAGACAAATACGTCGTTTTGAATAAAGTTGTCGTCCGCGGTGGCTCAAGCGGGGTTAGTTTAATTTAACACGGCCTGAGTTACGATTTATTTGCGGTATAAGTCTCGATGTATCCTCTTCTTAGACCAAACGTTATTCCTAGAGCTAGAGCGTATTAGACCTCCTACTTCCAGGTGTACGTCTAGTCCAGTTCCACTTTTCTCGGCCTTGAAAGTGTTTGAGCTTAGATCGATGTAACGTGGGCTAGCCTGTATATTATGCATTTAATGAGCACGTTGCTGTAAAACGAACGGGCGATGTAACATGATAAACGGCGATCATTAACTCTCTGTATTTGTCTGTTGAAGCGTATATTATAACGTTGCTACTAATGGGTCTAAACCTAGATGCACGCGAAGCGTCCCGCCAAACCGGGAGTACACCTTTCATTCTAACTTTGTTATCACTGATTTGTAAATCAATTTATTTTAATAACTTTAGAAGTGGCCAGTACTAGTATTTACATTTTTTTCTTTCGAATAACTAATGAGAATCTTGTTTTAATAGCGAACGCCATATGCGTTCCGAATCATTCAATTAAAGGATAAAATTAAACAAGTTAACTAGATTACATGAATTGAAATTGCCTCTAAACACATAAAATATTTATCACGGTAGTACGAGTATCGCAAGACAATTCTATGTGGATACATGGAGCCAAGTGTAGGCAGAGAAAAATTTGTTTGTATTTTCACACTATTTCTCTAACACATAGTTA